>OZ018388.1:34518248-34859110 GCA_963969525.1 Ontholestes murinus
GTGCAAAATTTCAAAATTATCATTAAAGGTATGCTGGTATTCGATTAAATGATTGGCGTAGGTTAAAGCAGTTTTCTGGAATTGAAAGCATTTTTTGTGTTCTTGAATGCGGTCTGGAAAGCTTCGTCCAGTTTGTCCAACGTATACCTTAGGACAATCCCCACACTTTAACAAATATACGCCCGAGTTCGTCGATTTATCAGATTTATCTTTAGCATTATTTATAAATTTACTAAGTGAGTTGGTCGTTCTGAAAGACGGGGTTAAATTAAAATATTTTAATTTAACCCCGTCTTTCAGAATCTGATAAATCGACGAACTCGGGCGTATATTTGTTAAAGTGTGGGGATTGTCCTAAGGTATACGTTGGACAAACTGGACGAAGCTTTCCAGACCGCATTCAAGAACACAAAAAATGCTTTCAATTCCAGAAAACTGCTTCAACCTACGCCAATCATTTAATCGAATACCAGCATACCTTTAATGATAATTTTGAAATTTTGCACATTTGTAATAAAAGTCGAAAGTTAAACTTGTTAGAAGAATTAGAAATTAATAAATATAATAAAAAAGGTATTCTATTAAATGATCAAATAGAAGTTAATAATTCTCCTTTAATTAATATGTAAATTTTCAAATAATTTGCCCCTGTGTACAACAACACCCCCCCCCTTCCTTCCCGTAGTTCTAATAGTATATAAGCTTTTACCTGTAATTTGTTAAATTATTATTCATCTGCCTGATGAAGCCACTGTGTGGTGAAACATGTTGCAGTGTTCAACAATAAATGTGAAACCCTCCCAACTGTGTTGTTTTATTTCAATTTGTTATGGAGTTTCATCATGTATCCGCCTCGTCAATTCAATAAATTATAAGTTAATGTGTGCTAGAATAACCAATGGAAAAACTTGTACAAAAAAATTATTTGAACATTATAACTTTTTTTAATTTTTTATGTATCCAGTGGTGAAACATTTTTGCGTTAATAAACAATTAACTTTAATAATGTAATAATAAGTAAAGTAAAGAACATATTAATAATTATGGGAATATGAGGGTATTTTAACGAAACCAAATCAACATTGAATTAATAATTACCATTCTAAAATTTGACCATGTTTATCGAAAATTATCCCAAATAATAATAGTACTATTATATGGTAAATCAAAAATCACTTACGATAACATATCAATTAAGCTTCTTATGACATATATAAAAGCTATTCTGCTATCTGAATATGTCGTTAAAAATTCAAGTTCAAAAATAAGATTTTCCTATCTAGCCTAATGTCATACTGTCTTTTTAATATGTAAGTTTAAATTAAATAGTGATTTACATCATTAAAAAATCATAATCTAATAACACACCCCTCACGTATAGATAATGAACAAAAAAACTTGTCTCTATTTACATTAACCAAAATTATTTTAAATTTTTAATAAAAAGAATCTAAATTTAGCAATTATTTCGCTTTAATTGGATAGAACAAGTGGAGCAATTTAAATACCTAGGAGTAGAAATCACAGGATATGGAAAAATGGAGGGCGAATTAAGCAACAGAATAAACAACACAATAAAAATGTACTATGCAATGAATAACATACTTAATAACAAAAAAGAGATAAGTAGAAAGACAAAAATGAGTAACAAAAACAATTTACAGACCTATTCTAACATATGGAAGTGAGACGTGGAAGATAACAAAGAGAGATAAAAGTAGACTACAGGCAATAGATATGAAATATTTGAGAAAAGTAAAACAAGTAACGAGAAGTGACAGAATAAAAAATAAAGAAGAGAAGAACTGGAAATTGAATCATTAGATAAGTTTATAGAAAGGAAACAACTCAGCTGGTGGGGACACCTAATCAGGATGGAAAGCACAAATCAAACAAAACAAATTTGGGAAGCAAGAACAGGAAACAAAAGAGGAAGAGGAAGACCAAGAGAAAACTGGGACAACAAAATAGAAGAAATAATAAACAATAGAGAAAAGACAGTTAAACAAGCGAAGGAACTGGCGAAGAAAAGAAGAGAGTGGAAGGAGTTTGCAAATAAATAAAATAAAAGCATTGTAACAAAGTAATGTAAAATTCATAGCCTACACCGAAAGGTAAATGGCATTTTTGATAATATATATTTCGCTTTAATTCCCTCAACTCTCTCAACAAAAATGTGCATATCCGAATTTGAAGAAAATATGATATAATATAAATAAATATAATTAACAACACAAATTATAAACTCGTATAACATATAATATAATCATTGGGTAAGATAATGGTGCATTCTTTATATTTACCGGGAAAGATAGACAACGAAAAACTGCTTACATTTACGAACTCTATTATCATCAATACCCAATTCATTCTTCGCAACGAAAAAATTGAACAACACTGATTTTTATAGACCTACGACAGTATGTAAGGGATAATATCGACTCACTTATAACATTTATAATATATAATCTTATCAAGTAAATGTTAACCTTTTCTAATTGCAAGAAAGTAAACTCCTGTTGAGAACAAGTGTGCTCCGCCCGTGACTCTTGTGACCTAAATTCTTAGTAAGTTTTATTTCCAATTTATATATAACACGTATTTTGTTAATTTTGTAAGCAAAAGAACCAAAATTATACTATCGTCTATAATATGCCGCCTATATGTCTAAAAAGTAAATAATAATAATAGCAAATGTGTTTAATTTAAAATCAATATTATAAAGATAAGTTGTTGAAATGTTAAACATGTAAAGTATACCAAATACAACAAGAAACAATATAATTTATAGTGTAAGATTGTGAAATCTCCAAACATGCATTATAAAAATGCAATTTTTTTATATGTGGAGATAATCCTCGCTTACTAGCCTGAAATAATTTATCCATTCAATTGTCATCATAGTCAAGTATGAATTCCTATAGTTTCTTAAATTTTGACCAAAAAAATCATGTTTGTAATACTTGAGGAATACTAATGGATTTGGTATTTTCTAATATGGATCATATACACATATGTAAAGCTATCGACTTATTAGATACAATTTTTTTACATCACACAGCGATTTGTAGTTCAGTAAAATTAGGCTGTGAGGAAACAGTCATGCCCATTTTTTCATATAAAGATTTTAGGAGAGAGAATTATAACTAAATGAATAGTTATTTAAGTCAGATTGACTGGTGTAAACTTTTTGAGGAATACTCGTATAATATTAATGAAATCACTTAATGATTTTATGAACGTATATATTACAAACTTCTAGTTTGATAATGACAAGTTGTCGAAACTATAGTCACTAAATAAAGTCAGTGTTATACAAAGTTAAAAAGTTTTTTATTTGTGAAGAATAATGTATAACGAAGTAGAAACCTCCACCCTTAAAAACGTCTATATTACATTATAAATGCATTTGTTCCTATAAAATTAATACACATTAAAAATATCCCGTTTGGTTTAATTCTACGTTAATTAAGTTAAGAAAGCACAAAAGATTGGCAGATGCATTATTCAAACACAGTGGCACAGATGTGGACAAACAAAACTTTCATAGTCTTAGGAACGAGTGTAAGGAACGAAGATTGAAATTTTGAAGCCGTATTAAAAAACTGAAGAATGAAGAAGGATTTCCTAAGAATACGATATCTAAAAAATACCATATTTACAGTTTTGATGCTATTGTTGACTCTTTTGCGGAAAACTTCGCCAGGAACTACAGCGTAACAATAGAAAGCGACAGGTATTCTTCAGAATATCAGCAACTAAGTGGCTATAGTGTGTGTGGTGATAAATGATTAATTAATATGAATGAAATTTATAGTGAACTACAATCTCTATCTAATCATTATAGTTGCGGTCCTGATGAAATTACAGGGAATGTTTTAAGAAAATGTGAGTTTACCCAATATATTTGTTATTTCGTGCGTCCTTGATTCAATGCGAATTCTCTGATCTTTGGAAATATAGTTTCATAGTGCCTATATATAAATTAGGTAAGAAGAGCTGAGTCAAAAATTATAGAGGAGTGGCTCTTCAGTCAGCATTTCCTAAAGTAAAAAAATAAACTTAATTAATTAGGAAGAGCACCGATTTGTCCAAGGTCGTTCAACAGTGACGAAGCTGTTGGCTATTGGATCTTACATATTAGATGTCTTGAAGAAAGAACATCAGGTCGATGCTATAAGGTATACATACACTTATTTCTCCAAGGCGTTTGATAGAGTAAAGCATAAAATTTCAATTGATAAATTAGGCAATTATCAATTTAATGTCAATGTCTTAAAGTGGTTGGAATCTTTCTTGAGCAACAGAATTCAATGTCCAAAAATAGGTAATATAATATCAAAATGTATAAATGTACTATCAGATTTTCCACTGGGAATGCATAGTGGGTCCATCCTATTTTAACTTTTTATAAATTGTCTTAGTGATTAATTAAAAAAATTCTAATATCTGTTATTTGCATATGATTAAAAAAATATTAAATCAATAATTCAACCTGTAATCTCAGTAATTTACAAACTTGGTCCGATAAAAATTATTTATAACTTAATGTTAATAAGTGTAAATACATCAGATTTACGATGAATTAAATTCTTATGTAATCCATGATGAAGCATTTTTATTTAAAAACTAGATTTTGTTTGATTATTTTACATACATTTTGGTGATAACAATGTGAAACAAAACCAAGTGTTTAATTAATTAAATTAATTTAGATTTACTAGAAAAATTGTGATATTAATGTTTTTTTTATATTTTAAATGGCTTAGTATTACAAATGGTTAATTGTATTAATGATCATATTGACTTAATTTTACGAAGGGCAGAGAAAATTTTGCGTTTTATGATTAGAAACGGATCTAAATTTAATATATCTAATTGAGATTGCTTTATTGTTTCTTGATACAGTCTAAGTTAGAGAATGCTAGCATTGTATTAAAAAACTCATATTTTAAGAAAAAAAAAGTCAAAATTTAAGATTAATTAACTCTTATGATATTTTCGAAATGAAAAACACAATTAAAAGCATTAAATAACAACAAAATGTAGAAAAGCTATTATACTAATCTGGCAAAACTCATAATGTACTATTTTCTGTTGCGACATTTACAATCCTAATCCTCTTCACTTTAATCTTCTAAATATCTTCTCCAATTTGTAGATGATACAGCTCTAATTTCCCATGCACCCATCGTTCCTAAAGCTTTTCAATCTCTTGCCAACTTATTGGCCATCTGCAACACTGGTTTGCAAAGTGGCGAATTAAAATCAATCCCCACATATCCCACCTTCTAATTCCCTATCACCATAACAATAATACTGTATATAATATACAGATCTCCCACACAACTGTTTCTTCCTATATGTCTATAAAATGCCTAGGCATTACCATAGATCAATAAGCTGCAAGCAAAGCAAACAATCACCACCAGGGTCAAATTATTTAGAAATCTAAAATACAAAAGAAACGGAATATCAATTAAAACAGTAAACTTGCTTTTCACGTTGGAGTTTTTAAACACAATTATTCGTTTTATAGAACTTTTCAAAGAATAATTAGATGTGTAAATAGATTAAATAACTATCTCACTTTAATGTTTTTGGAATTGACTTTTATTCTTTTAAACGGAGTTTAAAATAATTTATTTTGCGTTAATGTAGCTTTATATAGGTTTGACATTTTTATAGTTTTTTTAGTTTCTATTTTTTAATTTCTTTCTCATGTATTTATAATAATTTTTTATATTCTTTGTAAAATGGGGATTTCCGTAATAAATATATTATTATTATTATTTAAAACAGGAAGAAATTTTAAGACCTGATTAAGAAAACCATAAAAAATAGTAATACTAAAAAAATATTATTAATAGTAATCATATTGAATTTTAAAGTTTAAGGCAGATGCCATGTAGCGAAGAGAAAACTGAATTAATTATTAAGAAAGTTTTTAACACTGAGAACGTTCTAAAAACGGTAAACTGTAAACAAATAATAATCTTCGTACTCTAACAAAACTCCGTCATCCTCTCAATCCTTTATATAATCCTTCTAATCAGCTCTTTTATGATACTACCTTAGTTATTCCCATTCAAGAACGCCTTCGATTCCTCTCAGAAAAATTCTCCAAAAATCCTTTCAACTTTCACATATTATCCCTATACTGTATTCCTAGAAACCCAAATCTAACCCCTAAATTTAAAAACCCACATTCTACCATTTATGATTTCATTTCATCATTTCATGCATTAAAGACTGACGCCATATGACTGGACAAATCAAGGCATAAAGACCTCTGGTCGATAGCAATTTGACATATTAACATACTAACACCTCATCAATGTTTTATTATTTAAATGTTACATTATGTTGTACATATTTGTCAATAAAGATGTATATATATATAATACTCTGAAAATTTTGGACTTGGTTAGTTCTTTTATTTCATCTATATCAAAGGCACAAAACCGATATATAAGCTGTAAATTATGTTAATTTAGTAATCGTTATAATTTTTTTTATTAAAAATAGCCATGTTATGTAAACATGTAAATAGAAATTTCGAATCAAGTGAATCTTAGTACTTTTTATTGCCAATTTATTGTTTGCAAGTCAAAATGTGATTCTCAATGGAAAAAAATAGAATATTTACATATGCGAAATAAAATTTACATTTTATTAAAAAAAAATCATAATAGTATGCTCTCCTCAAACAACTTTAAGAGGTGAATTAAGTAATTGATAATTGCTGGACTACACTCTTGATGGAACCATATATCCAAATTTATTCAAGAAAAACACTTCTTATTTTCTAGATTGTTGCCTGACAGGTGTTTCGATCAGTAACGATCAATTTCATCAAAACAAGTGTTCTTCTTCAACAAGAAGAATTGCATGACATTCTTCTTTTAGAGCAATCTGAATTTCTTTTGGCGTGCATTACCTAAACTTCCCTTACGTTTATATTAGACTACCATCAGGAAAAAGAAACTGTCTAATATTTCAATATACCAAACAATTTTCAATAATGTATCATCCATCAATATGCATTCTCATACTGCTACTAGGTTAAGAAGAAAAATATCATTCTTTGGTAATGATTTATTGTCAAAGCTAGTCAGAGAAAAATTTTAGTTTAACCAAGATAGAAGTATCTCATTCAGATAAGTTTGAATGGAAAGACAATCAATCTTAATAAAATAAAGTTACAATAATAATAATTTCGGTCCATATCATCAAACTATTACCTTCATATTGTAGTCTTTATTATTTTATATTATTTTTAGCCCCCATCTGGTTCCAAAGAGAATCGTGACAACAGTAAACGAAACTTGTGTCCAGTTACTATTATTTTCAATCCATATAATCATTTACCCGTAATCACCAAGATCTTATGCCATTTCCATTAATTGAAATAAACAAATGATACTTAAGCATAGAAGGTAGATACATGAAGAAGTGATCTAATCATTAGTGTACATACCAGCCTTCTAATAGTAGGAAGAAACTTGCTTCAAAGATGAATTGCATTAAAAGTTTTATTTCTGTGGGCATTAAGAAAATCAAATAATGAGCATCTCTTATATAGATTATAGATGCTAGCCGAACTTGTCTTCGTATACGACATTCATACTAATTTCAGTAATTGCTTTTAGTGTTTGGCGAGTCTTCAAAAAAATTAATAGCATACTCTAAGCAAATTCTATAAAATTGCTTTATTTTATTTATTTGCTTTTTCTAACATTTTTAGTTCATATTCTAATCACTTTGGTTTGCGAACGGCAAAATAAATATTTGAAAGTGTTATCGTATTTCATTTACGAAAATTTACCAAAGTGATTATATTAATTTTACATGATTTGTTTGCCATTTATATTTTTCATATATTATACTTCTTTTAATAGTGGTTCAAATTCCAGCTACAGTTTGTCATTATTGTATTTTTGTGTTAAGAAATTTGTTGATTTAACTTTTACTTAATGTTTTAATGTTTTTTAACATATTTGGCCTAATTTAATTCTTGTTTTGACCTTATTAACTCGTTATTCATAAAAAGTAGGAATTAAAAAACTTGTCTTCTATAAAGTAAAAATTAGTGGTTCCCTATACCATATACTTATTTTATAATAGCTTAGCATAATATTGACCCAATCACATTAACAAATATTATTTAGGCGAACGTATGTATGAAAGGAAAGAAAAAGATACTATTTATACCAAATATTCTATTATATTTTTAAATTGTATTCAATTAGAATATTTTTAAGCCGTTTAAATATATTTTAATTTTAAGCAAAATACATGAAAGATGGTATAAAGCTTATGGATGAATGAATTCAAAGAAAGAAATGAGATCATATTATAACAGACATTCTTTATTATTGTTGTGGCATATTCATGTTACAGCAAAAAATCTATCTTATTTAAGGTTCTCATTTTAAATAACCGTCAAAAATCATACGAGTGACCATAAAATTGTTCCCCTCAAAAAACCACCCTACGTCCATTAAATAATTATTCCTCGCCCAGCATCAAAATTTATCACAAAATTATGCAATCTTCACCCAAAAAATCCGTTGCGGTCCATTATCCTTGCGCAACAAGAGCCCACCCGTCCAGATGCTCGATTTTCTGCCGTTTGGTCTATTATGCAAATTAAATACCTTCGGACGTGTGCTGCCCAACAACAACAACAAAAAAATACCAGCAGAAAAATCCGCACCGCACCCTAAAGACATGCGAAAAAAGACGCACTTAACTTGTAAATCCTCGCATGCAGGAGTCAATTGTGTGACGGAATGAGGTCAATATTTGACCACGAAAATGGACGGGGGTAGGTACGGCGAGATAAATGGGTCATTTCGCCAGGGAATGAGACGTATCCATTGTGCGATGGTTAAGCGTGAGAAATTTGTGCGCGTGTGGACAAAAAAAAATTGGAAAGGTGGAGAACAGTAGTAACCGATATCCATTCAAATGGTAAAAAATTGACACCGGAATCAAAAGGAACGCCAGGGGATGTGCTTGGATGTGGGGTGGTCTATTAGAGCTTAATAGGTTATAAAAAGTTTTTCTCCCTGTGTGAATTTTTAACACCGATGAAAGGTATATATTTATTATTCTTCTAAAAAAACCCAAAATGTATATTTTTATTTTCAGTAGAATTTGAATGTAATAAAATGGTAATAATTGGTTATATAAAAAAATCCGAATGCCTAATAATTTATTTAAATTTGAAAATGATGGTTAAATTAATTAATAATTTAAACAAAACGCTTTTTTGCTGATATCACATTTTTTTAAATTTAATGGTGAAACTAATGTCACTAAAAAAGTGCGATAATATAGTGTTTTGTATAAATTTTCAGAATGTATCACTAAGTTAACGCCTAAACCATTAATCGATTAATTAATAATTAAATTATGACAATACCATAATTTATCAAATTTTGAAATTATAAACTAAAACAGGTTTTTAATCTGAATTCTAACATACAATATCATAATTTTTATTTAAATAAATCGATTGAATTTTAAACAATAATTATTTATGAAATTCAATTCCAAAACCGTTAGGTGATAAATATTATTCCCTTTATTTTTCCCTTATCTGTTTATTTATGTTTTGTGCGTTGATCGGCCCAATAATGGCTATCACATGTCTGTTACAAAGTGTGTGACACGGAGTTGACATCCTCTTGAGGCCCTCATTAGACACGATCGTATTTTCGTCGGCAGCTCTTCATTTTTGTCACCTTCCTTCATCCAGACACTCTTTTTCCTACCTCTTTACCCGCTCACACACACGGAAGCTCCATCCTACACACGTATATAAAAAAAAACCGCCAATGTCAATACACCCTTTCGCACCGAGAAGGGCTCCCGCCGACAGATGCTAAACGTTTCCTACCTTGGCGGTTTCTAGAAACAAAAGAATGTATTTCATTGTAATGGTCTTTAATGGTTATTCTAGAATAGCGAAGAGATATACAATTGCTATCTTTATCTGATTAAGAAATTACATTTATGTAAAATTTCATATGCTTTGGAATAATTTAAGATTATATTCTTTTATTAAGTAGAACGAAAAATGTTAAAGTACACACATATTGATAATTAGATTATTCTAATTTTTTTTTAATTAAAATTTATTGTTGCCCAATGTTTTTGTTTTTGTAATTACTTACATTATCACATAATTTAAACTTTTCTAATAATTTTCGAAAACTTCTTGCATATATAAAAACATTTAAATTCCTCATAATTTGTAAATTAATTTCTATAAGAAATACTTTTTTTAAGATTCTCAAATATTTTAACTTAAAATTATATTTGTAGATAAAATCAATAAAAATGCGTTTATATAAAATTGTAAATTTGTAAAGATAAAATCAAATAACAAATGATTAAAATCAAGGCTTAACTTAAATGGCATAAGGTTAAAAGCGTTGTAAAAAACATAAAAAATAATAATGATACATACATTAATGTATTACAATTAAAGTATAAGATACAGGAACAAACACAAGTACAAATTACATAAATATAAAAATGATAAATAGTATTTATTTGGAGGGAAAATAAAGATAAAATAGACAAATGCATAATTAAAATCGAATCATAAAAATATGTGTAAATAATTAAATACAATGTGTTAATGAAACTAATATTGAAATGAACTTAGGATGAAAACATCGCTGTTATATTGTTGTTCTAAAACCATATCAGCCATATTTTTCGTCAAGAAAATTAATTAATAATATAATATGCCTTATTAGCTAGATATTCTTTAATAGAATTAGGAGTTTAGCAAACAATAGAGATCATAATCTAGGCGGTAACTTATAGAACTTGTGTCCAAAGTAATTAACTTCAGTCTTTGACTTATTAAGACTCATTTTGTACATATGTTGTCACCATACCTTCTGTTGTAAGTGTGGCATTCATTGTTGGTTGAATACTTATGCCTATTTTATGAATGTATATCAAACTCGAGTAATACAATTAAGGTATCGTTAGAATCTTTAAATTTATAAACGCATACGGACAGTCGCTTCTATAATTTTTGGAAGCAATGACCCCGATTCCACGTCTTGGCAGGTTAAACAAACGTATCATAATGCTTGAGTTACTTCAAGTAAGACTGCTATAGGTGAGGTGCCTCTGATATCAAGCACATCTAACTGAGCGAGTGGATAATTTACTTTTAAGATGTCGAAGTAATTATATATTACTCCATAATTTACTTCAGATTGCGTCTACGTGTGAGTACCAGCTTAGCTAACTCTCTAAATGTACATCAAGAAATTTTACATTCTGACTTAATGCCGTATGCAAAAGGGAGGATATTATTTGTGTTGATTGGCCACTAGCCTGTTGGCGGCAAACCAACTAGATGCCAATTTCATAGAGTTGTTATTGGCGCCATATATACAACCTCTGACAATAAATTTCTGTGAATAGACCGAACTTTATTGTCAGAGGTCATTTAGCAGAACAGTTTTTATAGAGGTATCGTCAGCAAACGTTATAACCGAGGCACCTGTTGGCATAAGAGATTATTGGAATATACCAAAAATAACAAACGCCCTAGGATTGACCCTTTAGATACATTGCAAGTGAGTTCTAACTCGCTTGGGGTGATATTTTTGATACCAACCAATTGTAGTTGATAACGTAAGCAAGGGGAAATCAAACCGCAGTGTGGGGGTGAAAATTATAATAATATAACTTCTGCATAAGTATTTCATGTAAAACGCAGTCAAATACGTTCCCCAGCATAGGAATATTAACATTGTTCAAATTTCATGTGTAAGATCCACAGTGTCTCTGCCCCTGCGAAAGCGATATTAATTATTGTTAATTAAACTGTTTGCATTAGGATATTCTACGATCTGACTAAAAAGAATTGACTCTAGACTCTTAGAGAGTAACGACAAGAGATACATAGGCTTGAAATTCTTTACTTCGGTTTTACTTCCTTTTTTTTTAATTTGGATCACATTTGGGATACAATTACCAGAAGGCTGGGTCATCTTCATCCACCCCCACTCACTTTACCTGATATTAGGATGCGAATTCAAGAAGCTTGGGATGCAATCCCTCAGGCTGACATTGACAATTTGATTTATGAAATCGTGGAGGAGCAACTCATTATTGAAATTAAAGAAAATTTAATCATTTCTTAGTGTGGGTATTTACGTATTATCAGAAATTTTCATAAAAATTGAGCGACAAATTATTGGTGTTCTTTTACTTATGGCGGTCAGTATATAATAAATTTAGCAGAAACAGAAACGGATGTATTGCTGATCAATTCCCGGTTAGTATTTTCTAACAAGATGTAATGGGTTTTAGTTTTATTATTCATTTTTATATTTTTACCTGAGTTGGTATTTATGCAAATGCCAATATGATTTAATAGACCAGAATTGACATGAAAAATATTAAGTTGACCACCTTCTAGATGGGAAAAAACATTGTCAAGACAATTATCGTAACGAGTGCAAGAATATCCACCCTTCGTACGTCTTAAATAAATCGCATAATATCGTTTCTCGGACATCTGTTGAGTTGAATTTAATATTGAAGTCTCCCCCAATAATACTTTTTTAATCGTATCCAGTATTTCAAGAATATTGACCATTATATTCATAAATTCGTTTAAATAGCACGATGCAGAGCGATCGATTGTTACAAAAATAGACTCTATTATTGTTGTTGCAAAATGTGATAAATAGAAAATTATTGGATACTAGTTCTAAACAACCACCGTGAATATTTTTCGTTCGTGAAAAACTATATTGGATCATTTCTCAAGTTGACAATATTCCACTTAAACTCCTAAGGGGCACACAATTCCGTATTTTTGTTTGATGATTTTGCATTTGAGGGAATCCATTTCTTATGGTGTGGGTTTTTTGTTGGTGACGTCATCTTGCATTCGCCGAGAATGCTTTCAGAAAATGATTCAGGTTTTAGATTAATAAATAGTTGCTTAGGATTGCCATCTTCCCAAATAGAGATATCGCCAGTCTTTTGTTTGTTATCCTGGAAAATATCATTTTTATCATTCATTCAGATGTTAGTGCTGTTAATGACTCGTTTTTAAGTTTTAGTGGAATTATATAACCTTATTCTCGAGTGAAATATTACAACAAATCAAACGTGTGTTATCAAACACTTCTTCTTTGCACAGCTTCAGTGGAAGCAGTTGCCCCAATTCATGCATATTAAAATTTTCCGGTACAACGCTTAAGAAAAACTTATTTAATTGGCGCACTTGTATTATTCGCCATATTCGAACAATAATTAAGCAAAACACAATTTACTGCTAAGTAAACCTCATTGATAATTCTATATTACACTCTTAAGCTTTATCATTGCCAATCAGTATTTATTTGGTCTCTTTTTGATGTAATAAATTTTTTATAAAGCTTGTCCCAAATATGAGATATGACGCCATTGACTATTTTTATAATAAAACCCTAATTTTTTATCACTATTCTTAAAAAGTATGTCAAGTTACACATGTGTGCTAAATTTAAAATTTTTATTTCGTGTCATTTACAAGATATTTAACATCTAATTTGAAGAATGAATAAGTCAAAGTCAACTTAATACATTTTTTAAGCATTTTTGGAATGCTGAAAGGAGCTGGCTTTTCATTTTTTGTCGAACTAACGTTTATCATTTTGACCTTTAGTTATAAAAATAAGTAAGAAGTGTAGCATCGCATTCGACGAATGGAGTTATAGGACCCATTTCCTTCCTAAACAATCTCAATGGAGCGGGATATTTACAATTCTTCGAGGAAGAGCTAATTCCGAGTTTGGCTATTTTATTCCCTTGCCCTGTAGATGCTGACGTCCCGAATAGAAACATCTGGTTTCTGGATAATGCATTTCCACGAAGATTGATTGGCAGAAGAGGACCAGTTAAATGGCCACCCAAGTCTCTGGATTTAACACCTATAGACTTTTTCTTATGGGGTACAAAGTTTTTAAGACCAAATTGCAAATATTGAGGAGTTGAAAGAACGAATAAGGCAGGAGGCATAAGGCTAACTTCCCCCGAAGTACAGATAACAGACAGACTATTAAGTTGAATTAATTTTTCAAACTTGATAATGTTTGTTAAATATATTGTAACCGACAGGAAATAAAATTTTAACTTTGGCACACATGTGTAACTTGATATACTCTTTAAGAATAGTGATAATGAAATTAGGGCTGTTATTAAAAAAATAGTCGCTGACGTCATATCTCATATTTGGGACTCCCTGTATAAAATGTTATTACATCAAAATACTAATCGACCTATCCGAGCATATTTTCAAAAATAAAATGTCTACAATTTTCTAAATTTATTCCAAGTTAAAGACTCGCCCTGTATAATGTGCCTTTGTTGTCCCAGACGATTGTTGCCATCACATTCAAAGTTAAAACTGATTCCTTCAATTTTCTTGGTTTTACTAGACGGTCAGCATATTTTACTCAAAAGTCTGTTGCTTACTCTCTTTAGTGTAATGTTATACCCATGTTTAGGTCATAGTTTCAGAATTTAGAATATTAATTCAGCTATGCATTTTTTTATCTTAGATAAATATTTCAATTGTGTTTATTTAAAATTCAAATACTTAGTCTTTATGGAAATAAATTTTAATTATCGAAATTTGTTGCTGAAAATATCATAGAAAACAGTTGGAAAAAAACTGTTAAAAATCATAATGCTTATACAGGTTAAATGTTCCTCATGATGAATATTTGTTCTTCTACCATTAAATAAACATAAGCGAGCAAGCACGTTTCCTTCATTTATCGCACCTTCCACATACGCTCCTCTGAGTTTCCGATTTTGCATTTAAAAATCAAATCTCAGCACGAATTTAGTTCCTTCACTAGAAAATTGAGATTAAATTTGATTCCACTGGTTCAGTAAACAATGAACCTACACCTGTACGACGATGAAACGCAAGATCTGCTGAAAACATTGCCTCTGTTCGTAAGGCTTTTTGCAGGCCACAACTTTTGCGTTGTGACTTAAGCCTGCACCTGTACAAAATTCAACTGACCCAGGAGCTGAAAGTAAACGACCATTGGAAACTGACCCTAATTTTCATTAAAAAATTCTGAATGAATTTTGGATGAATGGGTACATCAGCAAATAAAATTGTTGAATTTTGGAAGATACCAATCCACATAAAAACCAATAGCGTCCAGTATCTCAGTATATCCCGAAAAAGTCACTGGTTGGGCTGCCGGCATCATAGGTTCCTATTTCTTCGACGTTGGTCAGGCCATCACCGTCAACTGCGACTACTATAGGTCAATGATTACCTACTTCTTTTGGCCTAAATTAGTTGTTATCGACACCAACTACATATGGTTTCAACAGGATGGCGCTACGTGTCACACAGCTCATGCAATGTTAGACATTCTGCACGAGTGATTTGAGTGCATGGTCATCTCACGTGGAGGTGATGTAAACTGGCCATCGAGATCGTGCGATTTGACTTTCTCTTTTGGAATTTTTTTAAGTTGCAAATCTGTACGAATAGGTCATAAACCACAACGGCTCTCAATGCAAATCCATATCCATCCATGGTGATTTGGCATAACAAACTGAAAATGACAGCCAATTGGACAGACGTAGCTTCAACAATAGGGCCGCTATCAACTGTCAAAGTTATGAAGTCCCTATTGGAAGACCCTTTATAATGGATTAAATAATAGCCTCTAAGGTTACGTGTGAAGATACAAGACAAGAGGGAAATCATTAATTTTTACTTTAAGAATTAACTTTGTATATGCGAACTGTTTAAATCTAATAATCTTTACATATTTTGTGTGTAGAGGGCTACTCTTCGTTTACGATATTTCAATTTTTTTAAAGTTTTGAAAATATTTTTTTCATATTTTTAGTTTATATAAAAATTTCATTATAACATTTTTGAAAGAATTAAATAACTAGACGCTTCAGTATTTAATAACTTTATTATTGAATTAAACAAAATAATTTTAGTATGAAATATAATTTGATGTAAAAAAAACTTAGAATTCGAAATAATTTAAATTTAATGTCAACTAAGACGGTTCTGACTATTCTGTAAAAGTGTGTACTTTCTCTTCCAAGCAAATGGGAATTGAAACTTTTGGAATAATACGAAAATTCTCTTGAAGAATAAAAATAAGTCATCATGATGGTTGAGACCACAAAATAATCCATATTAAACACAGATTAATATTTAATCATGCTTAATAAGAGCAATCGTAAATCTTAAATTTGTGTTATATCATTTTAAGTATTTTATATATACAACAATATATTATTTGTAGTTAAAAAATAGTAAATATTTTTAGCTATGTTAAAAATGCAAATATATTCAAAATGCAATTTTTAATTTTGTTAGATATAATATAGAAGCTAATGATGTTATTTTGTTTACTCAGCGCATATACAATGTATTATTTTCTGATTTTCTTGTGCTAATTTTATTTCTAAGAAAAATAGTAAAAATAAGCAATTAAGAATTTATAAAGGTTACTTTATATCAAGAAATACATTGCTGAAAGTAAATAGAAAGATAATTAGTCTCGTATTATAGTCTTGAGTAGAGATTGGCTATCAACCATTTGGTCCTTCCAAAGTAAAATTGAAATGTATTAATGTGCGGGTAAATAAGCTTGTTAATTCAAAGGATTGCTCCGTCACTCTAAAGTGCCGTTAATTATATCCCAATAGTAAATTATACTGGTCGCCCATCAGATTGCAGTCTTGGGACAAAGATGGCTCTCGTTAGGTCGGTTGCAATCGTTTGCATCCACCACCGACATTGTAAACCTTATCTTCGAAATATTTGTTTCTATCAAATTTTTCATTAGTTAAAATTATTTAATAAGGTCTTAAAAACAAAACAAAAAAATGGTGATGTGACCATCATAATACTTTCCCTATATTTTTCTCCAAAACTATGAGGTTTACGCAAAAATAATTTTCTCAATTTTGCATTTTTTACAATTACTAATTATATACATTTCATTCATGGTAACTCCTATAGTTTATTAGCAATTACGAACAAAAATGTCAAAATTATTAAATAGTTATTATAGGGTGAGTGGGAAGTATCCTAACTCACCCTCCAATCAGTAAAACATAAGCGAGGATTTTAGTTAGAAGTTGTAAAATGTAAACAAACACAAAAAGTTGCATTTTAAACTTGATGCATTGATACAAATAATTTTTTATGTTTTACTGATGATGTATTGTGCGATAGAGGATTTTATAATGGTCGAGAAAAAGTTTGAAAAAATTCTGGAACCCTTGAATAATCTAGTAGGAGCTCCAGATAAGATAAAGCGAGGAACGCTAAAAATTCTACAATTTTATAAGAAATATTTGTAAGAAAATCCAGAACTTCTTTAAATTACAGGTAAAATTGACAAAAATCCTAGAACATTAAAGATTTTGATGAATCTAGAATTAAAATTATTAGAAAATTCTATAATCCTAGTAAACTTTATATACAATATATATATATATATATATATATATCTGTCATGCTGACATTAACAGCCAAAAGTCTCCCCTAAAAATGGGACAAAATAGAAAATTAAAGCATTTTCTAGAAGAATCCAGATGTTCAAGAGGATATTTGCTCCCTCAGCATCGTGGTCAAACAAGGGTTAGAGTGGAAGATCGTCGCTGCTGCACGAACTCCGCCCAGCTTCGTCCAGTCAAAATTTTTGTACGTTTCCTATAATTTTTGTGTAGATATTGATATGTATTTTTTTAATTTTGGATTGTAAGCTAAAGAATAATAAACATAAACATAAACATAAACAATATCCTAGAAAAATGTAAAAGTCTAAAAGAAAAAATTGTGAAAAGTTTTACAACTATCAAAGAAAACGCTTGCACATTGGTGAAAAGTTAGAAAATAAAACTGCGGAAAAGTTTTAGATATCTAGAAAAAAAAATGCTTGTAAATTCTAAAATTATCGATATAATATCTAGGAATGTAGATTAAAACTTACTAGAAAATTTTAGAATATTTAAAAATTCGGAGTCTGTTACTCTACCTACTCCCGTAAATACCTAGGCATCTTGCCCGACTCTCAACTCTTCTTCAAAGCCCAGGCACAAGCTATAAAGGTCAAGATCAAAACTAAAGCTCGACATTTTAGAACACTAACCTATAAAAACCAAGATATTTCTACTAAAACAGCAGTTAGGATATACAAATCCATATGTGGACCTCTAATAGACTATGGCGCAATCCTCTTCAACCAAATCCGTCCCTCCACTCTCTATCACTTTAATGTAGCCGAAAGATCAGCCCTACGAACCCTTACTAAACTTAGACATCCAATTACAATAAACCAATAAATGTGCTCTTTTTTACACGCAGGTTACTCCTATTTCCCAACGTATACATAGCCTTGTTTACAAATTCGTCAACAATCCTTCTAAAGTAACCTATTCTTAACAAATTTTGCATTCTCCGAAATCCCAATATCCCACCCAAATTTAAACACCATTCAGTCCTACATCAATTCATTAGTTAGAATCATCCAGACAGTTAAGCTAGCAAGCAAAGTTATTTATTTATTTACACATAATTAGAGTCAAGAAAAGGCAGAAAGACCGATGGTAGATAGCCTAAACGGACAGACTAACACATCATATATTATTTGTAAATGTTTTTAAATTGTATATTTATATGTTCGAATAAAGATATTATTATCTCTCCCTCTCTAAGAGTCTGAAAGAAAATATTTCTGGAAGAAAATCTCGAAACAATGCAATTCGAAGGAATTTTTTTCTAAAAAAACCTCAACCACTTTAAATAACCTGGACCTATTTTTGTTGAAAATTGTAAACCTTTCAAAACCTAATGAAAATTTCAAAAAGAAAAATTACTGAAATAATCTAGAAATTTATATAAAAAATTTCTTGGTATCTTAGACGTAAAATTAGTCTAGAACCCTTGTAGGAAATCTGAAAAAGTTAAAGTAATAAATGGTCGATAAGAAAAATGTTTGTAAACTTTTTGAATTCTCAAAGAAAATTCTTACAATTTGGAGGAAAAACCTAAAATAAAAATTGTAAACGTTATAAGAGTCTAGAAATAAAGAAAAATCTAGAAATTTTGACAAATTTTCTGGGTATCTCAACTTTAAATTACATTAAAATTCTAGAACCCTCTAAGAAAATTGTGGCTAATCCTGATAAGATTTTTTGTAGCAGTTTTTCCTAAAAGGAGAGCTCACGACCAAATTGCTATAAATTTGGAAATTAGAAACTTCAAATTACTGAAATCCCAAGTATCCTTGTAAAAATCCTAGAGATTTTTGGAGAAGAAAAGCAGTTTATAGTTTCCTGACACGTGTCAGAAAACTGTAAATAAAAATATCGAACATAACAAGTGCTTTTCTTCACCAAACTTATACATCCGGTTCCATCAAGAATGTAGCATAAAAAGCATTACCTTTATTTAAATCCTAGAGAATTTCAATAAAATAAAGCAAGTAAAGCAAAAAAAACTCTTGATTAATGATTACAATTGGAGCGAAAATTTCTACACGAAAAAAAAATTCTAGCAATCTAGCAAAAAAATGTTTGAAATTTGGTATTTGGACGAGAAATTACCAGAAAAAAATTGGTTTTAGAATTACTTGTAACTATTTTTTATTTATTTATCGATTATTAATTAATTATCTCTTGAAAAATTAGGATGAGATAAGAAATGCTGAAAATTTTAAAGTCTCAAAGAATATTTTTGAATAGTTCCAACACTTAAAAATAATACTTGCAATCTGGAAAAAAAAAATTGAAAAAATTGTGTAAATAAAGAAGAAAAAAATGCAGAAAATTTTAAAACCCATGACAAAATCATAAATTCTGGAACCTGTTTAGAATTTTACCAATATTCAGAATTTTTACTTATAAACCTTTGAAATTTTCCAGGATTTATTTTTGGAAGATTTTCCAAAATTTATAAAGGAAGACATTCTGGAAATTTTTAAAGGCCTGTAAGTAAACATTTGGGGAGCTTTTCATCGAATCTAAAAAAAGGCTTTATATTTCGAAAAGTCTCAACAAAGTTTGTAGAAGCGGGGACACAAAATTACTTGAAACTTTCTAGAAGTTTTCTAAAAATATAAGCAAATATTAAAAAAATACAGTGAATTCTTAAATTCTTGAAGATAATTCTACAGTTAGGGTGAGAAGAAAAATTTCTCGAATATTTTAAAGACTAGAAAGAAAAACTGTTAAAAATGCTTGAAGAACCAATCATTTCTAGAAAACTATTATTTATTATTAAAATTATTTCAACATTCATTAAAAAAAATATTCTTCACGAATTGGTTACATGTTTTCATCAAATTAAAATCTAAATATAAACTACTTGACATTTCTAAAAGTCTTGACAAATGAGGATGTAAAATTACTTGGAAGTTTCTAGAAGTTCTCTAAAAGAATCAAGCAAATTTGAATAAGGTAAAACATAATAAATAAAGTTTCTAAAAAACAAAAAATAAAATCCGGAAAATTCCTGAACTGATTAAAAATTGCTGGAAAATTTTAAAGATTGGTTAAATAAAACTGTTGAAAATGCTTGAACCCCAGACAATTTCTAAGAAACTACAGTTAAAATTAAACAATGTTTTTAAAAATAAACGCGGTTCAATTCCTTTCTTCACTGTTCTAATTTAATTTAACCGCGTTTATTATTAATATAATCTTCACATAAGTCAAGAACACATACAAATGTTTTTAAAGATTATTTTTGCAATTTTATGTGAGAAATTGAAAGAGTTGCTTCAAAACAATATTTTTAGAAAGATCCTAGAAGCTACTAATGACATAAAACAATTGTGGAATATTTTACGAATCTTAAAATTTCCTTTTCCACCCTACATATACATATTAACTTTAATTACTGATTGCGTCATTGTTTGCAATAACTTTAATTACAAAATTTGAATAAAAGAAATTGACAAAGTAAAATTTTGAGTGTGTAAATTAATAAAAATTATATACATGATACTTGAAAAGGCTTTATATCAAGCTTTGATAAAATTAGGTATAGAAGGTCATTTATATTCAAACGTAAATTTGGATTATGCTTTATTTTTTATTACATCCAGGGTTTTATTGTTTTCTAAGCAGCAAAATCATCAACGATTAGTATTTTAAGTAATCATGTATATGTAGGGTGGGTGGGAGGCCTCTATTCTACCTTTCAATCAGTAAATTAAAAGCGAGGGTTTTAATTAAAAGTTCTAAAACGTAAAAATAAAAACAAAAAAAATGGTGATGTGGCCATCATAGTAATTTCTTTACAATTTCCTCGAAAACTATGAGGTTTGCGCAAAATGGCGATTTTTTACAATTTGCTCAATTTTTATTTTTTACAATTAGTTGTTATATAAATTTCATGTAACTCCTATAGTTTATTAGCCATAGGCAAATAATATCAAAATTTTAAATTTTCTCGTAGGTTAAGAATTTTATGGAAAAACATGTTTTAATAAAAATTGTTTAGATACTCATTCTCTTTAACTATTGTTTGAATGGTTTTGTAATATTTTTATAATTTAGAAAAAATATCGACAAAAAATCACCTTGACACACCCACTTCCGGTTTATGAATGTTCACCAAAAGCTTTTCAGTTCCAGTTTTTAATCATAAAACCTTAAGTTTAAAGTTTTATCTCAATAGATTCATTAGTTTTTGAGATGCCCACAGACATTTTCATGCACGAAAACAATACTTCCCCTATATATACTATATAGGGAAAGTAAATATTTTTCTGATTGATAGCTCATATACTTTCATGTATAATGATTCAATTTTAATATGCTTGTATTTGAGATATTTTCAAAAAATTTTAGGTTGGATTTTGAAAAAAAAAGAATCTCATTAATCCATCAAATCTAAGAAATACTTATTTTTATTTTTATAAATTTTGATAAATATTATATCCCATCATTATTTAATATTTTATCTTTAAATTATTATTCTTAACATTAATAACCAATATTTAAAATTAATGAAATCCCATTTTTAATCTAAGGGAATGAATCCTTGAGAATGACTTATAGTCGAAATAAAAAAACAAGTTAAATCATACCAATTGTTTTAATTCAACAATCAAATTAGTACAAAAATGTTTCACCGCGGATTAATTGAGAAACTAATTCATCAAAACTTTTCTAATAATATCAAAACACAAACATATCGTATTTTGATATGTTAGAAAAGTTTTTATATCATATATAAAAAGTAAAATCAATCAAAAACACTATTTTTAGATTTATTATATTAGTCATGTATCTAGTTTTGACCAGTACTACTAATATCGTTATTTTACAAAAATCAGTCTTATGAAGACTATAAAACAACTACTTTTCTAGCTAATACCACGAGGACATTCAATTGTCCAAAATAATACAAGTGAAAAATAACTATCAAAACTGCACTAAAAAAACCTTATCTGTTGGTCTCGTATATAATTCATGTTAAATATTTTCTTAAAGGTACAAAATACTATTACCATCACTAATATCCATAATTTTGTAAGAAAATATTGTTATGAAGAACTAATCGAATAAATTGCAGCTGTTGATAATTTTACTGAAATTGAATTGTTATTGTATTAAAAATGGATATTTACGCTGAAAGAGTATTAAAAATTAACTTTTTCTTCGTCCGGGGGAGCATTTTAATGACAGGATGCGGGCCGGATTGAAATTTTATTATTATTATACCTGTCCGACGATATCGGCCATTGTCTTAATGATATTTTTCGGGGCATAAGCTATTAATTTGAGGAATAGATGTGTTTTTTTTTCCTTGGGTGGTGGTGGTGGTGGGCCGCTTCCTCGTGTGTAATTTTATAGAGCAACAGGTTTCTCCTTGATGGCGCTTAGCGAGTGGGGTGCGCGGGGGTGAAGGACGGCGCGCACCACCAGAAAAGCGGAGCGAGACGGACGGTCGTGGCGAGCGAGACAGCGAGCACGGTGCGCTAGCGGGGGTTGAGGGACGCACCATCAACAACAACTGCACAAAACCAGCTTTTGGAATTAGAGATTTACAAAGAGTACTACCCGTTTTGAAGACGTTGGCCCACCCTCCGGTATACCTTAATTCACCACGGGCGAACGTACCTATTTCTTTAAATTGACTGCTGGATTGTTAAGGAGAATAGTTGAAATAATTTCGATTAGTACTTTTACGTAAAGAGAATAAAAGTCGTCGGGTATTTTAATTGCTTAATAACGTTAAGTGCACTAATCTACTTAAGAGTCATTATAATGAATTACAAGCTTATCATATCCAATTAAATTTATATAATGTATTTATCAAATAAAGTAAAGATAAGTATTTATTTAAAAATTCTTTGAATATCTAGTTATTTTTATTTGCGACAGCAAATTAAATAACTCAATTTTTAAATGTTTCACTTAATTGAAAACAGTTATATTCCTTTCTTCACTTTTTATTTTTTCACTACTAAATGTACATTTCGGCCACTATGTACCAATTCTCAATAGCTAACTAAATGTTTATTTGCCTTAACTAATTAATTTGTTGTTCATTTTACACATACTTTCAAATCATTTAAAGTTCAAAATTTTAATAAAAAAAGTATCTTTTTCTAACTTCGAATTATATTGACTACTTAAAATATACAGTTTAATAGAACTGTACATCTCCAACAAGTTACTAAATTCAAACGGCAGTTATATAAATTCATTACGATCAACCCCGAAAGTTTTGGAAGACAAATTTAACTAAGTGAACAGAGACAGAGATATTTATATTTAAATATACAAAGATAAAAGAAACAAACATCCGAATAAATCAATGATCTACTGGGTACAAATAAAGCAATAGGTATAATACAACAAATTGGACAATGTTAGCATTATTATAGATCCTTCAGACAATTAATTCAAACTTTATTTTAAATGGATTCGACGGATATTTCCAGAGTTTATCAAAGAAACAAATTTTTATTTTCCCCCAATTCCGCATGGTTCTTGAATTTAAAAGTGAAGTCAAATTCTAGAGGAATTCAAAATTGGTCATTAGTTTTCTTATAAGTCATTGTTTATAATATGTTTGGGTGAATATTATACCTGTAATGTATCAAATGTAGATACATAGGCTTACCTTATTGTATTTACATTGCACTGATTTGATAACAATAGTCAAATTACAAATGTGTTTGAGTGATTGAGATAGTTGAATCCCAGTGTTAACATAACATTATTTTTTATACTATATTGCACAAGATACTTTGCCAGAAAATGAGATACATTTATTTCGCTTCTAATTATGAACCTTTCTTCAAATATTCTTTTCGTTAATTATTTTTATTGCCAATTGGTCCTTTTGTGTAGAATATAATAATAATAATAATAAACTTTATTTAGCACTGTTGCTATATAAAATATAGTTATAAAATTCATAAGAAATATATATATATATATATATATATATATATATATATATATATGTATATATATATATATATGAAATGTCTTATGTTCTTAACTTATATCACTTAATCTTAAAAATACAAAATATGCCACACTTATGCTAACAATATATGTCAATATATATATATATATATGACATATTTTTCGTTTTTGCACTGCCTTAATAAGGGTACATCATCAACTATGCCTAGATTGTCATCTTTAAAAACGCAAGTGTTAGTAGAGCCATCATACTTCCTTGGTCCTCCACACCAAGATGTGGAAGAACTTTGCGAAGAAATTATTTAAGTCATGACTGAGATTGTTGAACATAATCCTGGTGTTGATATAAAAATAATGGCTATACCTGGCTGAACCAGAAAATAGAGTGCATCCATATCATACCGACCAGGACAAGGACCTCTTTTTATAGATATTTCTTCAAAAAATCGTTTTGTTATTATAAAAGATGACGCTAATAATTTACACAACGAAATTGTGAGGATGAGATTATATTAGATTAGACGGGGTCGTTTAGCTATAGACAGCCTTACAGTACTGCGACCTGGTTAAATCTTTTGTACCAATACCCTACTACTAGTATGTTTCCAAGAAGTCAATTTCCTTGTTAAGGTCAATTAACGCCCTAGGAGGCCATGCCCTGATTAATTCTGACGTTATTCCCATTTCTCCGTTTTTTACAAACTTGAACACATCTTTTCGAGGCTATTCCTCCATGACTTTTAGGAGAAATGAGGTAAAAGAAATAGGATTTGTTCTTAACGGATGGCTCTTTTCATTCTAATGGACTATAACCTGGTGTAAAACCAGCTTTGTAAACTGCCTGCACGTGGGGGCTATTATATCTATCCCCTGCTGTACAGTGCAGATAAAACGTCATCTAACCCTGGTGATTTGAAAGGTTTATAATAATTGTTTACCTTTCGTTATAATTTAAATGATCATACGGTGTTTACAATAACAATTCAAATTTTTACGTTTCTGCCAATTGAATGCGCAAATAGAAGGTATGAATATGCTTCTTTATGATCCTCTTTAGTGGACAACTGGATTCATTCGCCTGTAGGATGCTAGTTATGAGCAGAGATGCTACTGCTTCTAGTTCTTCTGTGATCTTGATGATAAAGTAGAGATCGTCGGTTCCCACACTTAAGCACATGCTGTAGAAGCTCCAGGCCGTATTCTTAGGATTCCATACTCCATTGCGTCTTCTTGTGTCGCCTCTATGTCGAACTCAATCTGTTAATATAGGATCATCAACAGATTGAGTTCGACATAGAGGGTCCTTAATATGCCAATTTTGAATTTTACTTGTTGCGAAGGCATAAGCGAGAGTGATGTACAAGAATAAGAACAAGAATACATTTATTGCAAAATATTACTGTTACAAAACAACAGTAAGAGAAATATTGTCAAACATGATGCCATATACATACATCTGGATCTGGATTGAGTTTGCCAAGGGTGATCAAATCATTGACCAGAGCACTTAGGCCTCACTAGGCCCATTGTGCCCCCCTGACTGGGACAGCCCTGCGTTGTTCTATCACTCATTTAGCCACCCAAGGTGGCGAGCAAAGGACAGCACAACGCTTGGAGGGTTATCCCTTATGTTGGCCATGTTCGGCCAGAGCTCCCCTAGCATGGACTCTCTAAGGTGGGCGACAGCCGGGCAGGTGGTTAACACATGTTCCACTGTCTCGTCCTCTTCTTCACATGCTCTACATATGGGGGTTTCCACCAGTCCCATAGTAAACAAGTGTTTCCTTAGCTGACAGTGACCCGTAAGAATACCTGTGATAAGACGCAGATTCCCCCGGGATAGTCGCAAATAATATTCAGCTGTTTTCAGATTGGGTGAGCGTATTGCTTCCTTGACCTGTCTGCAGCCTGAGGTGTTGTCCCAACGTTGTTTTAGCATCTTGAGAGTATTTTGTTTGAGGATATCAGTGAGGCATTTCGGTGTTGGCGCGATCGGAGGCCCGTCCGTGGTATCACTGAGAACCGATCCAGCTCGCGCCAACTCGTCTGCCTTGCTGTTGCCTTCTTCATTATTGTGTCCCTTGATCCAGCGCAGCTCAATACTGTTTGATTGTGCTCCTTGTTTAAGGGTGTTGTGACATTCTTTTACTAGTGTTGAGGTGATCTTGTGACTACTCATACCATACACATACAATATAAATATAAAAAACATAGACGAAATAGCTCTTGGTTAGCACATTATTCATACACATGAACAGACACAAATATTCATTGAGGTAGCATGGTTCCTTATCGCATATGTAGTTATCTAAAAAGGACTTAAATGTTCTAAGATTATTAATACTTTTAATATTATCCGAGAGTTTATTATAGTGTAACTGTAGAGTAAAAGCAACTTTTTTCATACACTCTTAGTGTATATAATAAATATAATTTTTTGTTCGTGTAGATTGTGGTTGCAAGTGAATATAAGGATAAATGGATGAAGTTTAGGAATAGAGGAAGAGAAGGAAGAGTGGAAGAGTTGAAATGGAAAGGAGAAGTGATTGAGAGAGTGAAAGAATTTAAATATCTGGGATTTGTGTTTACTAGTGGTGGGGGATACGGGGAGCACGTCAAATACTTGCAACAGAAAGCAAGGAAGGCATGGTGCATGGTGCATGGTAAAAAATAGGTGGGGAAATCTGTTAGAGGGAAATTTCCTAATGACGTGCAAACTGTGGGATGCATGCGTGAAGCCGATATTGATGTATGGTGTGGAAACATGGGGAATGAAAGAGTATGAATGTATTGAGAGAGAGCAAACGACGTTCTTGAAGCAGCTACTAGGAGTGGAAAGATCAACTCCTAGGTATATTCTGCTTCAGGAATCAAATAGGCATAGTATGCATGTAGGGACAATGGAAAAAGTGTCTAGATATAAGATGAATGTGAGTACGTGGAATAGTGAGAGGTTAGTAAGAGAGGTATGGAGAACTTGTTTGGGGGTAAGAGAGTGTAAATGAAGATTAGAAAGAATGTGTCGGCTTGGATGAGGGAAAAATGGTTGGAAGTGGAAGTGCAAGAGCGACAAGAGTGTATTCGAAGGAGTGAGTACAACCCAATGTATGGAAGTTGGCAAGTGCATGGCAGGGTGCCAGAGTATCTATTGAAGACAGAGTGGGCAAGGTCCAAGAAAGTTACTCTGGCAAGGGCTAGATGTGGATCGGACGAGAATGGAAGGAAGGTATGGATGAAAAAAAGGTATGGCAGGTGTGCGTTGTGCGAGAGTGGAAGGGACACATGGAGCCATCTAGGCCAAGAGTGCAAGGAGATGCGTGATGAATTAATAGGGGGAATAAAACGAATAGGTGAGTGGATGAGAGAGGATGGCGCGGGCGTAGAGATTGTGATAAGAGTGGGACGGGAAAAAGAAATCCGAAGAAAGGGGGTCTAAGACAAGGGGGCTTTTAATAGTATTAATTAAGTATATATTAAGTATGTAGTATTATTATGTGATTAAGGATGCCAGTAAAGGTTTTTTTTTATAAGAATGCCTATTTTTATAAAGGAAGTAATTGCTTTGTAAACATAAATACCTGTGACAGTAAACAATCCATTCATTTAAAAAATAGTTTAGCACGATGCTCTGTAACCTAAATTAAACAGCACCTTTATAGATGTAGATGTTATATGGGTGGCACTGGCGCCTGTTCCACTGCGACCTTTTCAGATTTATTGTGGATCCCTGTTTATCTCAGATGACCAGCTCTAGCCTTGCCTCGTTGATTAGTTCTAATGGCCAGAGGGGCTTGGGTATAGGTCTACGCGCTTGGGTTTGTAGTACCCAGCTTTTGATATCTAATCCTTGCTAGGCAATGGCATTGGATGTGGAACGAGTCCTCTTCTTCCTTTAAGGAGAATCTGCATGGTGCTTCTTCCACCAGGCCTATTTTGCTTATATATTTGTTGAGCTTACAGTGTACTGTCATCAGACCTACTATTGTTTTGATCATTTTCCTGTCTTGGTTTCTGGTTTCGCCTGTCTCTGTCCTTGTGAGTTCGTCCACCAGAGAGCACCTTTACAGCTCTTTCTTCTGCAATAAAAAAATTAAGGAATTGACTCTGACCCCAAAAAATAATTCCGTATCTTAAAAAGCTGTGGAAATTTGAAACACCTTCTGCCTGATTGCATTCATAAAGGTAGGCTAGCTACCTTGTTAATTATAAAAGATAAAAAATTCAAGAAGTTCCTTACCTTTATTATTGGTGTCCGTGCTGCCCCATACTATGTATTGTTTGAGCGTTGATATCACCGCTCAGAAGAAGGAGTTTATTTCCTTCTCTGCATCACTCCTTTGATCGTGTAAAAAGTCGTGAGAACTTGTAGTAGGGCTACTGCTAGCCCCCCCTGTGGTGAATTCTGGAATTAATTAAAGTCTTTCCTGTGTATTAGAACTTCCTACGGTGGTGCAGAAGACGTCCTGGTGATTAACTGGCAAGGAAGTAGAACCGCGGTACTCTCTGAAACCAACACGCGCTGGAGGTGGTACAGGGGTCACTGGCGAGGCTCACCATCGACCGGCTAGATGTGAAAACAAAATAAAAGAACAGAATGGAAAAATGTGTAAATTAAGCATGGGGCCGGAGAAGAAGAAAATATATTACAAAAGAAAGAGTTATATACAATATACAGGGTTATTCACGCTATACGGCACGGAATATTCTGGCCAAAATACGTGACTTTCAAAAAATTTCACTTTTGCAGAAAACGCCAAAATATTGTAGCCATTTAAAGTTCTCATTTGTTTAATTCCAATTTTTTTACACCCGGTATAAGATGTCAAGTTTATTATACTTGGAAAATAAAATATGATCTATTGTTACATTTCAGTGTAAATTTGGTATGCATAACTTAATTATTTTTTAAGTATTTGAAACATGAAAATTAGGTTACATTTTTACAAAATTCGAATTATTTCAAAAACCTTAAGGTTTATGTAATAAAAACCTTATTAAAGCAAACACTTATTTTTATCGAAGGATCCAAAAATGCAATAAAATACAGGGTGTTTCATTAAAAAAAAACACAACTTTGATACTTTTAGGGTTTTTGGGACACCTTGTATATTATGAAAGTAATTTTAGAAAGTAGCCCTAATAGACCCCCATATATCCCCAAAGTGAAACTTTTTGAAAGTCACGTATTTTGGCCACAATATTCCGTGCCGTACAGCGTGAATAACCCTGTATACAAGAAGGGAAAAAGGCTTGATTCGACGGAACCGCCGCTGCTGAGGGCAGACGACTGTTAAAGAGCGAAGGTCTGGGCCTGGTGATCTTCGGTTTATTCCGGTCATGTAGGCACCGAAATTCCTTTCGTTCGCCGAAAAGCCGAAAAAGGCCCGTTCTATTGTTCTGCACTGGCAATTGCACATTTTAGAAAATTATCTCGTTTGGAACATTTCAATAATGCGGAATTTAGGCAAATTACTAATAGGAGCAATGTGTAGTTCATAAAATAGATTAAAATATAATAACGCATTTTTTACGACGTTCAGATAAACTGAACGCCGCCGGTAACACTTGGATTAATGCAAACTTTTCTATACACCAGACTACAATTGTCTTGGGATATGCTAATTACTTGTACCTTATTGATCCAAGGCATCTGCAGGAATCCTATCTCAAATTTGGCGTTTTTGAATCTACAATAAAGGGTACTTGATGCCGCCTTGGAGTTATCGAGATTCATTGGAATAATTAAATTTAATTAGTATGGCTTTTACACCGCTAGCACTAGCCCAAAAACTTTATGTTTCAGGACTCTTGCCTTAAGAATGTCCCTTCTATTTCAAGGAAGTCATTATAGCGTAGCTCCACATGCTATTATAAAGCTATTGAAACTGGGTAACCAGCCTGTTAACCATAGATCACACCAAGCTTTTCATTAGGTATGCATCTAAAGGCCTTATGATGTTACATCTTAATTGAGGTATTTGTTTATTGTAGTTTCCCTCCTACATTGATCCAGGTAGTGAAACCAAGATCTTCTATACTTGTCACCCAGGAAACACGACCACAGACGGCGAAGTCCGTTATATCAGACCAGATGGTTATTAAACCCAAACAGATCTGGTGTCGATAGCCCTAGAATAAGCCCTAAGTAGTGTAGGAACAGGTTTGTGTCCCCCTATTTCTTGAAACCTTATAGACTCGGGAGCCAAATAAGGCCAAGTTAGGCCGAACGGCGGAGCATAGACGGGGCAAATAGTGACATTGTTGAAAGGAAACCTCTACTGTAATTTGTATTTGATTCCAAAATCTCTTAACATCTCCTCGTCCTCCTCGCCCCAAAATGATCCCAAAGTAGTTTACACAGTATGGGGGTCATCCTAGTGATTCATCGGTTGTAAGGTTCTGACTACTACCACGATAAGGTGCATTCCTTTGTAAGATTCGTCAGGATAATCAGAGATTTGCAGAAATTCTCCGAAAATATTTGATTTGAAACAACCATAATGTTTAAAAACAACGGTACATGCCAGATATTAAAACAAAATGACTAGTTCTGGTATATATCGTAAAATCATTGTTTCTAAATACATATGAAAGAGCCGAAAAAGCGATAGCAATAGTGCAGTACCGTTAGTCAGCAATTGGATGGATGACCGATACCCTTCTCTATTAGGATATAATTAAATGGCACCTTAAAGTAACAAGCTTATTTACACAAATATAGATACACAAAAAGAAACTCGGCAGTAGGGCTACGTAGTCAATAGCCGAAACACTACTACTAACCATTGATTTTAAAAGATCGAATTGTAAAGTAACTACATCTGGTATTTAAGAACCTTTATTTTAAATCAATAGAAAGATGTTGTTTTACATCATAATGTAAAACTTCTAGTTTGATAATGACAAGTTAAAATTGTCGAAACTATAGTCACTAAATAAAGTCCGTGTTATACAAACAAAGTTAAAAAGTTTATTATTTGTGAAGAATTATGTATAACGAAGTAGAAGCCTCCACCGTTAACAGTTTGAACAACAAAAGTGTCAATAAATTTCCTAATACCAAAATTGACTGGAGGAGGAGAGATTGTTGGTTCTTTTACTTGACGACTTTGATATCTAATTCTAAACCCAATAGATTTTTTCACACGTGGGCACGTAATAGCATTCAGATATTTAACGAAAATATCTTATAAACAATATGAAGAATTTTGACTAAGAGTTTGACTTATATTTTGGACAAGGAGTTTATTACATTAGTAGGCAGCTTAAATAATTGCACTATTATTGTGCTTTATCGTGTACCTTAGTTTCAAATTATGGTATTTATTGACCATTTAGGAATTCGGAATAGAAAAAGATTGATGATAAATATTCTATCGAATTTTAAATTTAAATAGAAATATATGTTTTAAGATTCTTCAAGATGAGTGAAATACTAGTTTTGCACTTGTTGATTTTGAAGTACAAAAATGCCAAACTAGTGTTTTGGATATCCACAAACTTTTTTACATAATCGAACAATCCAAGGTGTTTCTATGATGATTTTAAGGATTTTTAAAGTTTTTAAAGTTTGGTGATGTGGGTTTGTTAATATTATAAAAGTCAAAAATCTTTTATGAAACGACAAATATAGTTTTCCAAAATTTCCGTGGCAAAAACCGTGGGAAGAAAAAAATGAAGCAACTTTACTAAAAAATCAGAATGTATAATTGATTAGTAATCACATTAATTATAAAAACAATTGACAATAAAGTTATATATTCAAATATTTAACAATAGCATAGTAAGTGTTTTAGAATAATAAAATATATTAAAATATGTATTTGTATTTAAAGTTAATTTAATAATAAAGTTGTACTGAAGAGGTCGAAAGATCGAAATACCTGTCTGCAGATGATTATAAACTTGAATTAGATTAGATGAACTATATTATTTAATTGCTTTTGTTAGTTTAATTTAAGGAAATCTGTGTAAATTTAATTTTATTAATAACTTTTCATGTTCACTTTCAATCAGTTTAAATACATTTTTATTTTTTTTTCATTTATTAGTTTATTCAATAGAAATAATTTCATTCAAATTAGTGTTGCTTTGATAGTTGTACTATTTGTAACACGCAAATTACTTTTGTATCATTCAATGTCTGTCGATGTATTAGCCAGAGAAGTAGTGGTTTCAACAAGTAATTTGTTTTGTAGTCTTAGTAAGACTCATTGTTGTAGATTCACGAAATGTTTTTATTTTTAAATTATTATAAGTGTTTTAGTTTAGTGTTTATCATTAATTACAACGAAGTTATTTCGAAAATATCGTATAAATTACTCATATATTAACTCTGTAATAAAAAAAAAATAATTACGTTGACTTTTTTAACAGTTGCAAATTTTTAAATATAGTTTGGATATAGAGAATATTTCTATAAAGGTTCTTTTTTTCAACTTCTTGTTTATACCCAGACTTTTTGAGTTCTATTGAAATATAAGCCTATATTTATCGTTACGTTTACCAATTATCTTTTGACGAAATTGTCTTCTTTTGTTCGATTACGAAATGCTTTTAAAAAATGCTAACCTGATTCCGTTGAATTTGCGCATGCGCTTGTCATTACCTTTGGCGCCACTTTAATTCCAAACAGTGTTTTGACGTTGAAGTAATATTTTTGCCTACGATTGTTTTCTCAACATCCACACAAGTGTTAATTATTTTATTTTTGCTGTATATACAAACATCTTTATTAATAATTGGATATAATGGAAACATAACAAAAATTATTATACAATAATAAATTTATAGTACATTTGTCAATTTGCTATCAACGATTGCTCCTTTTTATTATTCTCCGCGGCATTATTGTGTATATTAAGGCATAGATATTTTGACTTGATTTCTGTTTCAAATTTAACAAAAAGCTACTCCCATTCTAGTTTTTACTTACTATATTAGCAACTGATTTTTTAAGTTTAACCTCAGTTAATAAGTCAATGTAGATTTTGGAATAAAAGATTTACTTTGTTTTGCGACTTTTTAAAATAAACTTATTTTCCCATTGGCGGCACGCCGAAATGATCAAATCGGACAATGGTCGTAACACCGTTCAAATATTTGGCGAACACAAATAAAACAAATCCCCGCAATATCGTCAAATGATGTTAAGGGCCGTAATTCGGACATAATGAAATTATTGTTCTCGTTTTTTTTTCGAATCCACCCCCCTCTATTGTCCTGTTTGTGTTTTCTTTTTTAATTCGGTTTCGGAATTGCGGCGGCACGTAGGTGCTGCGCGCAGGGATGCCAACCGGCAGAGAGACGTATTAATTCCGTAACAGAGCGCAAACATTACAAGATAACTTTTCATTTCACGTTCTGTTTGCGGTGCCATTACCGTGTTTGTGAGAAAAGCAAATATTACGTTTTTAAAAAAATATCGAATTAATTCGGGACGGGCAAACAATGGGCGAGGGCTGTCGTCTGTGTTTAAAAAACGTTTAAACTTTCTTAAACGTTATATTTATCAATTGTTCTTATATGATTATCTATCAGTAACCAAATAGAAGTTTTTATAATTTTATAATTCAAATCTTTCAATTCATATAGGCTTTCATTCATTAAATGTTTTTTACAACACGTCTTTATTTACAGAATTGCATTTATATTGTTGTAGATTTGTAAGTAAAGACTAATACGCTACAAACTTTTTTTTTTCGTTTTGATCAACAGATTTTCGCGTGGACTTTCAGGTTTTTTTTTAAATTAAAAATAAATATACAATTCTTCTTCGTTCGAAAGAACTTGAATGGTAATACAATATTAATTGTAAGGTTTTCGATCAAATGTCATTTATATATACATTTATTTTGAAATTTTTTGTATTGATTTCGTTGATTTTCGAAAATATCCGAATGTGCGTGATCGTCTTTTCGCATGATTAGATCCATCGCCCTCCCCCTTTTGGAAGATGTAGAAAGGAGATTTATATCTCTTCATTTTTCGTGCGTATAATAGAGAATCCATTGTGATTCCACTAAAAAGAAATTTAAGGCCTTAAAGATCGTATTTCAAATTGTTGGAGCGACTAAACAAAGACGGACGGTGCGCACCTAAAAAAATGACAGGTACATAAAATGGAAAATTCGCCCCCCTTGGCCCCGCGGCGCGCCACAAAACAATCCCGAAGAATTGAACAAAACGTAAAGAAGTGTTCTGTTTAGTTGGAGCTGTTTTTAGAAAATAATAGAAATGACGTGACGCGTCAAAAGCAATGCGTAAACTTTGAATTTCGCTTACTTGTAAATTTGATTATTATTTTGCAACAAAAGCTAACATTTTCGTTGATACTGGAGGCGTTTACTTTGTGATACATTAAAACATATATTTCTTTTTATTATAATAATATATTTATTCGCAACAAATACAAACCTTATATAAGGAACATACAATAATACAGAGAATGAAATAAGGTATAAATAAAACATAAAAGATGTACTATGCGCTAATAATAATACAGTTTAGGCAATCTTGTTTAAAGCGATGGAATGAGTCAAATACATCTGCACTATGCTAAACACTATGATATTGTCTTAATATTTTTATCAGTGGTGAATTTTCGTAATGTCAAGTCCTGGGAACCTGGTATCTAAATGTCAATGAATTTCATGCAAATCTTGCTGGTGCATGAAAAATTATGTATTTGAGAAATTCAGTGTTGTCAACTTTACTATATATGTATATGTAAGTTTATGATGGCTAATGATACTTATTATGTCAAATTGTTTTAACAAATCCGTATATAGGTATCCAAATTCTGGATATACTCCTGTAGATTTATAAAATAAATATTTCAGAAATTTGCGTTGAACATTCTCCATCTGTTGCTGCAGATATTTCTGTAAAGGTAGCCAGACTGGTGCACAGTAGTCAAACTTGCACAAGACTAATTTATATAATGTAATATAAACATCAACAGAAGCAAAATCTTTAGTACTTCTTAAAATAAATCCGAGTAATTTTGAACATGTGCTTACAAGTGAGGTAATATGACTTTTAAAACTTAATTTGATATCAAAAATAACACCCAGATCTTTTGTCTCAGTTGAGCGGTTAACTGTTTCTCCTAACAAGGTGTAATCAAATAATATCGGTGACGTGTTTCTAGTGTACGATAAAATACAACATTTATTTACATTTAAACTCAAACCATGTTCCATCTCACAATCACTTATACGACTGATTCTTTTATAAAGTTTAACGTCATCCGCGTATAAGAGGTAGTCACAGTTTAAATTATCACAGCTTGAATTTTTGAAGAGCCGTCCTAGATTTGACCCCTGCAGAACTCCACTTTCGATTAAATATTTTTTTGATTTGTACCCTCCATATGAAACATATTGAGTCAACTAGATAGGACAGTAAAACATAGACGATGTTCTCACAGATGTTAAATGTTACTCTATTATGATCAGATGGGATAAATCAAAGGCTTTTGATAAGTCTGTGTATATGATGTTAATTTGGATATTGTTGTTTATGTTAATAGAAATATCTTTGGTCAAATTTAGTAGATTTGTGAGCGTAGATCGATTTTTCATACAAACTATGCTACTTGCTAATAATTTCTGTGGTTACTTCAGAATATATGAAATCTGATAATAGACTTTCGAAAATTTTACTAAAGTTGCAAAGAATTAAGACAGAACGATAGTTATTGATGCAAGATTGGTCGCCATACTTTTAATCTATCAACGGCTTTTATAAAAAGTAATTTACTATTATTTAGTAAAATAAACGTTTCCCAGAATACTGTTGCATGCTGTCGTATATTAATGAATGACTATTTGTTGCTTCAGATAGCAAAAATGTATAATAGATTATATGATCAAAGGAAAAAATTTAACGTGAAGGTAAGGTTTTAGCAATCTTATCTTTAATAACAACAATAACTTATGCTAAATTAATTTTGTTAAATAATATCCCAAACATACTAGTATTTAAAATACACAGTCATTTTTTTAACAAAACTTCATTTATTGAATTAAGTAAGTAACTTTACTGGTCATATCATTCACTTAGAATGAAATTTTATTGCAAATCTTCAATTAATTGTTAAATTTAACCGTTTGTTGTAACCTATTACATAAACACTAGTATACCTCAGGATTCTTAACATTTACCGACATTTAATCTATGTGCGAACGGTTTTTACTATGATTTAAAATGATGATATTCATGATCTTAAAATCAACCACATACGCAACCCATGGATACATATACGTAAGATTGCTCCAACTACTGGCGGTGTTAAGAAACCCTATTGTTACAGACCGATCCGACGTTATCAGAAGAGTACCGAACTTCTGATCCGCAAATTTCTATCCCAGCGTTAAATCCGTGAAATAGCCTAGGATTTTTGACACAGATTTTCGTTTCCACAGTTCGGCTGTGATGGCTTTACAAGAAGTCAGCTATGATTACATAGTCGGCCCTTTCAAAGAAACTAATCTGTGTGTCAATCATGTCAAGCATGTTACCATCATGTCAAAGGGCATTTAGTTGGCCAGGTCTATCCGTAGATTTGAAACCCATTAACTTGCGCGTTTATCATACGATGAAGTGTTGTAGTAGGATTTAAATTTGATTTCATCCCCGTCGAAAGCTAAAAAGACGTCCAAAGGCGGTCAGGCGAAAAAAAACTCAAAGCAAACAAATATTTTTTGTGAGCGATATCGCCTAAAATTTTGCCATTGTCACATGTTCCTACATTAAAAATATAATGGTGGTCTACTACTTTCTTGGAAACGGTTTCTTTGCGACAGTTTTCAGAGCGGCCTTCGCAATCTTCGGCTTTGAGTTTTTCGTAGGCTCTTGGTCGCCTTTTTGGCTTTCAACGGGGACGACGAATTCACCTTCGATTTTGATACCTCCTTATCAGAAAGCTGCGGTGACGGATAAGGATTTCTTTTCTTTGTACTCTTAGGTCAATTTTCCGCCCTATTCCGTTTATTGTAGATTTATGAAATATTTTCGCATTTTTAAATTAATCGTTTGCATTAAATACTTTCAGAGCGTTTGATAGCGTTAAATTTATATTAAAATTACCATGCGATAATTTTAATAAGTAATTACTTATAAATTTATTGACAAAAAGCTAATTAATTGACAAGGGGATGATGTAGGAAAATAGCAAGAGAGTTAGGAGCACCCACACACAAAACAAATTAAAATAATAATCTACAATAAATCACTGTTTCTTTTTAAGTGTCAATAATTTTTTAAAATCTTTTTTATACAAACCAAAATGCTTATAAAAAATCGAATTAATATACGACCATGCTTCAAAGTTGCTAAGTAAAAGTAGCGTCATATTTTTTATAACAGTAATACAGAACTCGAGCAGTTTCTTTTGGTTCAAGTGCGGTAAAGGTTCAACCTGATTTCTGACAGGAATAATGGTGCAATTTTTCAAGACCTCAATGTGCTTCTTGTGAAAGTTTGTACCAATACTCTTCTTCTCTTCAGATATCTGCCATGGCAAATCTAGTATGCACATATTTATTTATTTATTTAATTTATTTATCTTTGGTCTTCTTTTTTAAATAATACACATAAAAACAAATTATTTAAAAAATATATAGAAAATTTTGGCAGGAAGAGCACTGGTGAAGTTTACAATTAAATATGTTCTTCTACTCAAACCCAATCTATTACAATACTGTTAAACCAGATTGTGCTGAACTTAAAATATTGGTGCAATAATTATGATTTTTGGCACAATGAATACATTTAGATATAGATTCAATAATTTCGACAAATTTTATTTTTTAACCTTTTTTAGTGGTAGTATGAAGGAGTCCTTTTAAAAGGTCGGTAGAAAAATCAATGACCAAAAACAAAAATATTTTATTTTGTAAAACTAACAATAACAATACATACATACATAATCAACATTTTGAAGTACGCTTTAGGATGTAACCCAATATTTCACTTTTCACGCAGATCACGTTTTTATGGCAAAAGGTACATTTGGTTTGGTTCTCTTGATATTTTACGATGTGATCTTTTCCATCAAATCTTGAAAATTCGCTAGCCGACCGAGGTAATTTGGCTACACGTCTTCGTATATTTTTTGCATATGTCTCCAAAATATATCCACTTAGTAGCAATATTCCAAAAGCTAATATTTCATTATTGCAAGATCTTGATACTGCACAAATGGCAAAAAAGTTGATTGATTTCCGCTTTTACCAACTTGTGGGATTTATTATTTTCATTTTCCAATTCGTCATTTTGCGCATTCTTAGGAACTCTGATCAAATATTCCATCAGAAGGTTCTATAATGTTTTCTACATTTTCGGCCTTTTCTAATAGCTGATATTGACACGTTATGTTAAAACTTGATTAAAACACAAACACTTTCTTGCGCAATAAAAATTTATTATTTAAGAAAGTGTTAGTGCTTTAATCAAGTTTTAATCATACCTTCACGTTACTCTACAACAAATTTCTACACGTTATGTTCTTTAGATATGTGCAAGCAGCACAAATAACAGTTGTAATGAACAGTTTTTTCACTAATCCGGCGTTAGTTCACGTGCATCCAGTTATGTTCATTTAATGACATGAATCTATTTAATGTTAAATTAGTTATAGGAAATGATTTTTAAAACTCGTTTTAAAAGGACGGTAGCGACATCTGGAATGTTTTATTTCTATTTTTCTTCAGTTTTGTTATCACCTTCGGAGAGAATGATTTAGCTGTTTATTTCAGCATGACAAGAATACTGTGTTATCTTCGTGTTCAAACGACGATTTTTGAATGTTATGCGCGTTGTGGGATTTATGGCTTCTGGTCAGCAGGTATTCCATAATTTTGACGTTATGTGAAGGTCTTCTAACGCGTTCCTTGATTTTGGTCGCGATGGCTTCGCCGACTTGTTTTGCATTTGATTTGCCCGGCTTACAGTTCAACGTTGTTAATCCGTTGATAGGAATCTTCAGAACGTTGTTGAATTTCAATGTTGGAACTGAAATGTCTTCATGGTAATTATTAATGAACTCACAACGGTTCTTATAGCCACGCATGGAACTAACCTACACATGATATCTTTTTTAAAGATTAATGTGACGTGTAAATCCTACTTTCATAGGTCATATGAACATCAGTATTATTCATTGAAAATGTTGACGTACTCGCTATTACAATGCATTTAGACATTTCCAATTTGTTAACTATTGACTCTTAAATGCAACCATCAGCCACTGTAGTAGATGACAGCTTACTATACTGACTATAAGCGTCGAATAATCGAAGACTTAAAAAACAGAAATGGTGTTTATCACAACAACTTACGTTACATTTTCTTTGCCTAACGAACTATACTTAATTTTATTTATATTTGTTAAGCAAGTTTGATAAAGTACTTATAAGCAATAACAGTTTAATTAATATATTCATATACTAGAATCATAATTTGCGAAATTTCGACTCATCCCTTCCTCTGATAGACAGAAGTTATTAAGTATAGTAGAACTATCTTTCTAATATTAGATATGCGTGAATTATATATTTTGCAAATAAATTAAATTTTAACACCTGCTATTTTTTTTAGAAATTTGCACCTAAGAAAGTTACTAAGTATTATAATTCTCTGCTTGTAATAAGTTTGTACATTTAGAAACAAGAAAATAGCACCGTTGCCAAAAATTAACGTTATCTGTTATTTTATTAAAACGAAAGACTACTTTATTCTTTGCTTGCTCGTTTGATAAATACTCGCAAATTGTGAATAGATGCTAAATCCTTTTCTTTCTCTTTCATGAAAACAAAAAGCTTCTTTACTTTATATCCAGGAGTGCTGAATAAGCCCCTTTCTTGATCCTCAATATGGTTTGCTCAAAATTTCAAACTATATTGAGAGCCAAAAAGGGTGTATTTAGCATTTATTCGAGATTTAAATACCCTAGAAGTTAAAAACTATAAAATTTAAAGCAAAATATTCAACAAATAATTCGCTGCACCACTGAGATTAAATTGTATCCAAATCAATAGAATAGTATACGGGATGCCCGAATGTAAAATTTAACTGCTAGGATTCGCTGATTTACAGTCAGACCGTCGGCGAATGGGTTATAAATAGACGTCTTTGTATAACAAGCGCATTTATTAGTCTGTTGGCGTTCGGACTAGGCAGTCGTTGTTTGATGAGTTTAGTAACCTTTTTGCAGTTAAATTCGTGTTTAAAATGCCAAGTGTGTGGTTGTTTCGTGGTCAAGAAATTTAGACGTAAAATAGCATCACTGTTGAAATACCAATACTACACGTATTTTAAAGTAAAGATTGGTGATCAAGACAAACACTGGGTACCACATGTTGTATGTAAGATATATAAACAGAGTTTAAGATATTGAAGTAATGGAACAAGAAAATCCCTACCCTTTGGAATACCAATGATTTAGCGAGAGCCAACAAATCACCACAATGGCTGTTATTTCTGTATGTGCAATGTACGTAGATACAAAAAAATGAAAACCATCATTTATATAAATTCAAACCTCAAGTCTGCAATTAGTGCTGTATGGTCCAGACATGCCAATATCTGAAAAACCAATTTATAAGATGTTTCAAGCAGTTCTGAATCTGAAGTTAATAAAAACAACTTTAGCGATGCCAGTTAAATATCGAGTGTTTCTAAAATCGAACTTAACAACTCAGTTAGCTCTTCCAAAGTATGTTTCCAAAACTTTGGCATCCAGACTTCAAAGCAAAAATTTACTGGCAGAAGACGTTAAACTCTCGAATTTTAGAAAGAATTCTGAGTATTCAGGCTAGTTTGAAGAAAGTGGTTGTCCAGTATATTGCACCGACATTTCCAGTCTGATGAACAAGCTTGGGGCACATATATTCCTGATAATTGGATGCTTTTTATTGATTCTTCTAGAAGAAGCCTTAAAGCTATTCTCTTGCACATTGGGAATGTTTTTCTTTTCATCAGTACCGGTTACCCATTCTGTAAAAATGACGGAAAGCTACGAAAATCTTAAAGTACTGCTTTAAAAATCAAATACAATGATTATATGAAGTAAATTAAATATAATATTAATTCATTAGTGCGGTGGTATTAATAATAAAAGTAAACAATATTTTCAATGATCATTTCTGCACTATTTTTTTAAATGTTGCATTGTACTGAAAATGTTTCAGACATGTAACGACGGTTAACATAATTCAATGCCTGGCGGTGCATTAGTACGAGAAGTAGTTGTTTCAACTGTTAGCTGGTAACTTTTTACATTAATCATAATGTAAAAAATAGTGCAGAAATGCTAATTGAAAATAATTTTTCATATTATTACAATGACTATAGTTGGAAAATCTGTGGGAATTTGAAAATTGTGGGAAGTCTACTAGGATAGCAGTCAGCGTATACGTCGTACCCATGGTTTTTGTGTGAGTTGGGGGCAGTCGAAGTAGACATCAACATTGAAAGGGACTGAATAAGAAGAGATAATTTAACTCCCGTATCAAAAAATGTTCTGCACGGCAATCTTGTTGATCCAGAAAAAAATCTTGTTACCCTCACTGCATTTTAAACTAGAATTAATAAAACAATACGTTAGAGATTTTAAAAAAAGTTGAAAACTATAACAATCCGACCCTGGAATACAGAAGATAATCAACAAAACGCAGTTTTTCATTCAAGAGGAACAGATCTCCTGGAAAGAAAAGAAATTAAAGATTTACACTTTTTTCAACTTAATTTACTATTTGTAATTTGCTTTTATCTCTGTATCAATAAAAGTAGCTTTTATTTTGACCAAATTGTTTATTAATTTTATTTCAACATTGACAAAAAATACACATGTAGCATAAAATACTTTTTTAATTGAGTGCAAACTACACAGTTTTCCATGACTGAAGTATTATTACATTTGGTTGACAGATGAGCTGCCTGTAACCTTCCAATTACTAGTCAGGCTTAAGTTTAATAGATAAATAATTAATTGTTAACGAATTTATTTATAATATTTACTGAAAAGTATATATTTATAAATATTTAATCAAAGGACATTTTAACATGATTCATGAATTAGAGTTTGACTTGGAGACCACCCAGATACCCAAATTAACATTTTAAACTTTAATTGAACTACGGTTTATAAATATTTTAATATCATTTTATATGTGAAAGAAACAATAATTGCAGAAATACATATAATGCCAATTTTTATACATATATACACAGTTACAGTGGGAGACGAAAAACTGCAAGAACCAGTTTGGTCATGTTTGCATTCGCATCTGTATTAAGGATTTGTTGGATATTTATAATAAAAATACCGAATTTTAGCTATATGTTCTTTCTTTAAACTTCTTCATATATGAGTCTTATTTCTTTTCTTTTTCTTTTGGATAACAGCAATAATTTTCTAGTTATAGTTTTGAATTAATTAATTAATTTCCTATAATTTTATTACTATAAATTGGAAATATTTTTAATTATTTAGATTCAAAGCCCTTTGCTTGTACATTATAATTTCAAAAAATCCACTACATTTTATAGCATTGGCATTGATTATTAATTTCGGTTCGGGGAGAATAACACAATTTAAATGTGAGTTACAAATCACCCATTTTACATATATATTTTAACATAGATTCAATCAAAGATTATAATTTTAACTAATATTATTGAGGTCTCCCGGTGACATTTATTAAGAAAAACGTTAGTGTGGTTATAATCATAAACAGTGTTTAAATTTGCGTCAAAATTATAGGGTGAGTAGTTGACATTTAGCCTAGTTTTCATAAATTAATCACACGCAATGATTTTGACAAAGGTGTGTTGTGGTAAAACAACAAGTAGGTTAGGGTCACCTTATATCCCTACGCATTAAAATATAAATTTAGAGTATAATTTTTAGTTTAACTACTGTTTAATATAGCTGCACCACAATGCTTATAATATAAATCAAAATTAGTTTAAACCTCAGGATTTATACATGTAGATGCTTAAAGTCATAAAATTATTTTTTTAGCTGTGATACCAAAGATCAAAATTAAGTAAAATTTGATACCACAGTGACTGTAGTAAATAATGTAAATAACTGCTGAATTTTAATGTAGTTATTATAGTTTTCTATTTGATAATATAATTTTAGTTCATCTGTAATGAGCAGATGAAGACACTTTACTATGATTTACTATCATTTATAAAAAAGATAAATAACAAGGGTCCTAGGATTGATCCCTATGGGATACTAAATGATGAAATATGCAAATATGAACAATAAGATTTAATTTAGACAGATTATTTTCTCTCAGATAAGTACGCTTAAAACCAACTTAATTACGGATTATTCTAACCCTAAGATTGAAGATCTTTAACAATAAGATCACGATTCACGCAATCTATTCTTCTCCAAAGGTACGTATATGTAATCATTATAAATAAATAAATTACTTGTTGATTTTGTAGCATAAAAACTTGGCTGATTTTTGGAAATGATAAAGAGCAAAGAACTTTGAATAGAGGCTTCTGAACAACAGTTTTGATATCTATGATAAAATAGAAATTTGCCTGTAGCTTCCTACATTCGATTTAAACATAGATTTTCCACAACATGGAAAGAGACCCGTGCTTAATTAGTATAAATAAGTAAATTACTTAATGTGGATTTTGTAGTATAAAAACTTTGCTGATTTTCGGAAATGACTGTGAGAAGAGCTTCTCATAGGGGCTTCTGAAAAATAGTTTTGATATCGATAGTAAAATAAAAATTTGCCTATAATTTCCTACACTCGATTTAGACTTAGATTTTCCACATACACATGTTTGAGGGCAGTGAAAAAAAAAGAAGTGTAATGGATGGATGTAGTGAAGTATCCTGACTATTACGAATAAATAAAAGTGGAACATTATCTGAGCTTGAAGATACGAGGGTAGATTGAAAAGTTTCCGGAATGGGCAAGAGATGGCGCGCGTATCATGAAATTGTTATGATGGTTGTCAAAGCTAACCTATTTTAGGTAAGCTGTCAAATTTTCAGACTTGTGAAGCAAGTCAGGCACTTTTGCAAAAATGAATAAAAACGAATTTCGTGCAGTCATCAAACATTTCTGGATGGATGGGAAAAAGACGACCGAGATACGAGATATTTTACAGAAAATTCATGGCACATCTACACCTGCATTTTCGACTATTAGTTTCTGGGTGAGCGAGTTCAAACGTGGCCGTACGAGCACCAAGGATGAACCCACAAATAAAGAAATGGTCGACAAAGTCCATGATTTCGTGTTAGCCGATCGACGAGTGAAGTTGCGCGAAATAGTAGAGACCACGGGCATCTCATATGAACGTGTGCAAAATATCGTGCACGAACATTTGGGCATGAGGAAGCTGTCGGCGCGATGGGTGCCGCGTTTGCTGACTATGGACAACAAGCGAAACCGTCTGACCACTTCGAAAAAGTGTTTGGCCTTGTTAAAGCGTAATCCAACGGATTTTTTTCGCCGATTCGTGACCGTGGACGAAACATGGATCCACCACTACACACCAGAAACCAAGCAGCAGTCGAAACAGTAGATTTCTCCAGGCGAATCTGCTCCGAAGAAGGCAAAGACTGTCCCATCGGCTGGAAAGGTCATGGCCACCGTTTTTTGGGATTCGCAAGGTGTGATGCACATCGACTTTTTGCAGAAGGGAAGAACTATCACGGGACAATACTACAGCGACTTATTGGATCAATTCAACGGCATATTGAAGGAGAAACGGCCTCATTTGCAGCGGAGAAAAGTGCTTTTCCACCACGACAACTGTTGGTTGAATTGGGCTACGACCAGACCTGGCCCCGTGCGACTTCTTTTTGTTCACAAACATGAAGACTTGGCTCGGAGGCAAGCGCTTTACGTCATATGAGAAGGTCATCGACGCCACTAAAGCTTATTTTGCAGAGTACCCGAAATCATATTTTTCTGAAGGCTTAAAAAAGTTAGAACACCGCTGGGAAAAGTGTATCGCCCTGCAAGGGTACTATGTTGAAAAATAAATAAAAAAACCTGTTTAATTACTGCGTTTTCTGGCCCATTCCGGAAACTTTTCAATCTACCCTCGTATACTCTGTCAGTTTTTATTAAGTGATGTGGAGTTTCAATAAGTAATAGCCTCATCAATCTAGTATATAGAAGATAATATCTATTTAAAGAAGACAACATTTAGATTCAGAAAATGACATTCGACTAATGCTATCGCTATCTTGAAGCATGTCCTATCTATTAATTAATAATTTGTCCTCTTGCGGCTTTTGCTATGCAAGTTGCAAACTAATAAAATCATATCTTTTTGGGAGATATCAAGCAGTGAGGTGGATGGTAAAATGTCTCCTAAGCGGCTTGTAGAACATGTTGTACCGCAAGGATCTATATTCGGCCCAATTTTGTTTCTACTATATCTCAATGATTTCCCCAACAACGTCGACAATGGACAGTCCATCTTATATGCAGATTATAGCATTAGTAGGTTCGGGTACATTATTGTTTGCAGCTAAATAGGAAAGCGCTTAAAACATCTAAGGATTGGTTTGATGCAAATCAATTACAGCTAAAAGCTTCTAAAACTGGTAAAATGATGTGTACACTTCAAAAATGCGAATATGGTCGTATTCAATTTTTAAACAAGTCTAAACTATTCTAATCAGCTTATCTTGCCTCTTACCATAGCATAATGAACTATGGTCTACTTGTTCGGGGACATTCCTCTAAAAAAAAATGAATATCTGCATTGCAGAGATGAGCAATTTTAGAGGAGGCTCGTGGTAAATACACACATTTATTTAAAAGGTTGGGTGTAATGAACACCTCTGACATCCAAATATATTTTTTGAATGCTTTGCTTATGTTAGGAATCAGATTAATCAGTATACTTTAATAACATGCACATGAAACTATACATAGGAAAGAGCTGTACTTAAATAAAACTAGGCTTACAAAGGCAAAAAATGGTAGAAGATATATTTTCAAGAAGCTTCGTACAAATATAAGATAAATAAATAAGGCTTATTTAAATTTACTTCTTTTGTTAGCAAAATTATGACTGTAGTGACTGTTTCCATTTAATATGAACTTCGTTTTTCTGCTTAACTCTATATCAACTTTCTAGAACCACAAATAAAATAAAGAACTATTTGTATCTTTTTTATCACTTTTGAAAAATAAATGATATCCTAGAATTTATAAAAATATTTGGAGAATAATTAATTATTGATGATAAATATTGCAAACTTTTTAATTTTTTTTTAATTGGCTAGAAGAAGACATTTTTCATCAATCGTCTACTTAATTTAGAGTCAAAATTTCTGACTTTGATAATATCAAGATGCTAGATCATTCCTTACGATAATTATGACATTGCTATTTAAATTTGTATTACTCTCGAATAACCATATCCACTTCTCCGGATAAATAGGAACAATAAGTATCATTTAATTTAATTCTAATGCCTATTTCTTTCTGATAATAAAGTGTAAGTTCATTGGATATATTTTTATTTAACTTGGTCGTATTTCCAGAAGAATAACTATTTGCATATATTTGATTTTTAAAGTATCTTCGCCGTTTCTGATTCTCGTGTTTAATTACGAATTAATTGATTTAGAATATTTCCCTTTGGGTAGTTATCAAGTTCCTCTTATATCTAACGTTACCAGTATTCAACACGAAACAGACCAACGGTGGATTTTTATTTATCTTTAAAGATAGGTATAATTGATCCAGGTTAGCGATTAAAATACATTTTTCAGTCCTTGCTCGTATATCGTAAATTCAGCAACGCTACTTTTTTCAGGTAAATTAAAAACTATAACATTTGATGACAGTCGTTTTCTATCCTTAAGTTCAAAAACTGCATCATTTAGATTAGCGAAGATATATTATCAAGTTGAGAGATACGGGTATTTGTCAAGACTAATCTTTGAAATGCGATAACAACTAAATATAGTAAATATATATTAAAGTGTGAAAATGATAAGAAATAATGATAAGTGATAATTTGTATAATATTTTTCCATTAAGTTAAAGTTTTAGATATTTTTGTTAATATTTGAATAACCTTTCAGCTAATAATTGATTTCGTTTGAGGTACACATGAGTTGGAAGCCATATACATCGTAATAACTAGTCTAACTAAAGACAATTAATTGTACCTGAATTTTTTGAATAAAATGATGTGTTTAAATTACCTAGAATTGATTTATTACATATGTATTATTTAAATTGTAGATATTTATTTATACAGTTATAATCCTGTTAAAAAATAAGTTTTGTGTTTAAATAAATTTAAGGAAAATGTTACAATTGTAATCTGTTATATTTGATTACAATTGTAATATTTTCCTTATTTGAAAACACCACCAACAAGAAGGTGTCCGATTTTTTTCACAGGATAGTATATCTACCCTCGAATTATGGCCGTGTGGCCTTGAATACAAGATGTTTCATTCGGGGGTAGTTGTTGCGAGAGGAATTCCTCTGTGGTGGAAGCGAGACGGTGCTAGAGGACCGATAAGGACGGATTTTTTTTTCGGAATTTTTCACGGTGCACCTACAAAGGTGCACGCCAACGTTTGCGCCCTGTGTACTTTTACCGAACTTTGTAATTTCCCTTCTGCGGGCTGCTGCCCTTGGGAGTAATTGATTTTTGAGAAATGCGATTTTCCTGTCGGGACGAGCGTTATTAATTGTTCGCCCACTACAAAAACGCCGTAATTATTTATAATTATACTTTTGTTGGCGAAAAGTAGTCGCCAGTGTAGATTTCAAGTTTTAGATAAATTTTCGAAATTGAGTCCGTCTGGTGAATACTTAGCCAGCTGTATATATATATAACATTAGGATTTTCTAGTTTCTATAGTTTAAGTACTGAATGTAAATGAACAGAGTCATGTTTATTATAATAAATTATAATTGCAATTGCAGGTGAAATAAAATGATTGAGTGAATTATTTCACTTGGTGTTACCAATCCATGTTATTTATCATATTTTTTTAACCTGATTGATAATAGGGAGAAATAAACATCTTTATTGAAGGTAGTATTACAATAATATGACATGAAAATTATTTTGCTGCCTCTCTTCTTCATTAATCATCCACCGATGATCTTTCAGCCACATTTATAATAATAATATGGAATTCATCCGGGTGAATATGAGTATGTGCTAAGTGTATAATTATGTTAATTAAAATGAAAAATTTAAATCAAACTATCAATGAGAAATAATTAAATTTGTAATATTTAAAATAAACACTAGAAATTATTATCAAAAAGTCATTTTGAATTGTGAATCGCGACATCTAACCTAGGTAAAAAAATATTTTTTGTTTAATAACAAAAATTTGTAACCAACAAGTAACTTTCAAGGATCTACTGATAAATGCATGCAAAAATTTAAATTAACATTACAGCTCAAACGTTTTAAAAATGTTCTACTCTATTTGGGTCGATAAAAGTTCAAAATGTCAATAAGTACAAGTAATAGTGTATTTTTCCAACAAGTTTTAGTAATATGCTATTTCGAATATAGTTTCTAAGATTAATAAACCTCATTTCCTTAAATATATTTTTTATAAAAATAAATTCATTATTTTAACTCTATTTTATATTATTTACGAAGGCGCTCACATATTTATTTTTATTTATTTTTATGGAAATTTTTAAAATTTTAAGTTTTAACAATTATATTTATATTATTATATTATAAAGAATGTCTATTATAAATGTCAATTTGTTAAATGAATAATAATAATGGCCTAATATGATGGTGATCAACTCTTTCAGCTAAGAATGTAGGTAACGTTGTGCTTTATCTATGCTAAAGTGTTAAAATGGCACATTACTATCACTAAGAAAAAACTTCAAAATATATATCTTATGCTATAATATATAAAATGCATATATTTTTTCTTTTAAAGTTAGTGGAAAAACAAATTAATTGGGATTAGAAAAAAATACTTTAATTGACGTTTAACCTATTACTTCAGAATTATACCCACACGTTCTTTGAGTTAACATAACCTCTAATTTATTGTGACCTGAAATTATTTATTTCTAAAACGTTAGTTTTAATATTTTTTTATACTTCTTTATTGCATCTAGAGAAAACTATTTTTTTCAATAGGAGTAAATTGAATATAAAATGAAAAAAATCCATAATTTTTTAATTCCCAATTTATAAAATAAGGGTTTGTTTAAACTTATCACATAAAGAATTATTTGAATTTAATGATCCACGCCGAATAAAAGTACTCAGTTTAATTAATAAATTAATTTAAAAAAAAAACACAAGTACATCTAAGCAGAGATCTATATTGGATACGACATTTTAGGATTCTAACTTACAAAAATGAAGGAATTTCCACAAAAAAATTCGGTAATTACAATAAATTAGAAAGCACCATAAATACTAAATCAGTTTTGTTGTTTAACAGATGAACATGTGGATTCGTGTTTTCTTTATGTATTGTCAGAATATCGATTTTGTTTGGAGCATGTTTGCAACTTTATTTGATGTTTCGCCAAAATAAGATAATGTCGTATTCTGGTATCGGTTTTTTACTTTCCCTATATAGAATTTATAGGGGAAGTATTGTTTTCGTGACTGAGTATGTCTGTGGGCGCTGTATCTCGAAAACGAATGAACCGTTTGAGATGAAAGTTAACTTAACGTTAAAAACTGGAACTGAAAAGCTTTTGGTAAACATTCATAAACCGGAAGTTGATGTTTACTCGAAGCGTTTTTTTGATTTTTCTTGATGTTTTTCTAAATTTTAAAAATATTACATAACTTTTCAAATAAAAGTTAAAGGAAACAAGAAACTGAAAAAGTTTTATTTAAACATGTTTTTCGTAAAGTTAATTTGTGAGAAAAAAATTAAAAATTAAAAATTTTGATATTTTTTGCCTATAGGAGTCACATGAAATTTATATAACAATTATTTGTAAATTTTTGCTTCTTTTCATTTTACAACTTTTAATTAAAACCTCGCTTATGATTTACTGATTTGAGGGTGGGTTAGAGGTCACGCGTCCACTTTACATATACATGATAACTTTAAATACTAAATGTTGATGATTTTTCTGCAATAACCTGCATAATCCAAAGAAAATTTGTTGAATTTGGTTTTCGTTTATCACGTGGTGAAACATTTTTTAATAGTAAGGGTTGTTTATAGAAAGGCACTTGGTTGGTTTCATAATTTTTACGATTTATTCCGACTAGTTTCGATTTTAACATCATTATCTAGGAATGATGTAAAAATCGAAACTAGTCGGAATAAATCGTAAAAATTGTAAAACCAACCAAGTGCCTTTCTATAAACAACTCTTACTATCCAAATTAAAGTTTAAATATAAATGACTTACTATAGGTAATCATTTAGGTTTGATTTAATGCCTTTCCACGAATCATGGATATATTTTTTTATTAATTTACAGTATATAATTTTTCTCAGGGGTTTGAGAAGTTTCTAATTAATTATTTATAATTCCTAAAAATTTTCAAAAATGTTTTACAATATTTTTGGATATTGTTTATATTAAGTTGTAGATTTTTCCAACATTTCAATAATTTTCGAATTTTTTTCAAGGGTTCCAAATTTTTTAATAATTTGTTTTTATATTCCTAGAATTACCAAGAATTTTTCTAACAAATTTGCAGATTTTTCTATCAGCAATTTATTTCCCAAATATTAAAAATTATTCAGCAAATTTCTAGAATCACTTTAGTAAATTTTTGTAAATGAAATACGATCAAACACTTTTAAATATTTATTTTGCCGTTCGCGACAATTGTTTCGACACACTGTGTCTTCTTCAGGCGAAGAAATTTCTAAAACTTTCTATTCCAGAATTTTCAAATTATTTATTTATAGATTTCTAGAATTTCCATTTAGATTTAGAATTATAGATTCACAGACTCTAAGGTATGTATCTAATGTAAATATGTCTGTGGACTTTTCCAGCAACATTTCTTTCAGTCTCCACAAGCTTTCTTTACAATTATCTGAAACTCTCGAAGATACATTTCCAGCAGAATGTTTGAATCAGATTTCCAAACTTTGCTTTAGGCTTATAAACCATTTTGGTAATTTATTTTCCAGGTTTTTAAAGTTTTCCACATTTATAGAATTTTATAGCTTCTTTTACTCCAGTCTTCGGGAATTTATTTGCAAAGTTTCTAAAAAATATTTAAAAGTTTTTGTCAAATTCCCTTGCAAAATTTATTTAAGAAAAAATTTATTCTTGACTTTTCTGACAATTTCTTCTTTGTACTTCCAAAAACTTTCTAGAAATCTAGGAATATCTCTTCCAAGGAATATCTCTTCCAAATTCTTAGAATGTTCTTTATAATATTTCTAATTTCCAACAATTTTTCTTCACATTCCTAAAAATTTTCAATTTTTTTTCTTCTAGATTTTCAGAATTTAAATTTAGATTTTTAGAACTTTCTACACACTTCTTTAATTTTAATCATCATAAAATCCAAATTTGTAAAATTTTCTTGAAAATTCCAGAATTTTCTCATTTTGTAATTTTTTGGGATATTTTGTTTGTTAGAAAGGAGTGTAAAGGTGTAATTAATAAATAAATAAATAAATAAACATTCTAAACTTTTAAGATTTTATTTTTCAGATTTCCAGAATTTATGGTAAAAGTTGAAAACTTTTCAGACTGTCCAGTAATTTTTATCTTACAATCTCCAATTTCTGTTACAAATTTAATTTTTGTTTTGAGGAGTTCCAAAATTTTTTTATTAATTATTTTTAATTCAAAAGTGCTTTCCAATATTTTTTGAATTTGTTTCGAGGTAATTGTAAATTTTTTATCAATTCATTTTCCATATTTCAAAAATTTTCGAATTCTAGAATTTTCTTTCTTATGGCTCCAGAAATTTCCATTCCAAATTTCTAGAATTTTCTTCGAGGGGCCAAAATATTTTAATATAATTTTATTTAGATTACTAGAATTACCAAAAATGTTCCTACCAAATTTCCAAATTTGTTTACGAAGGTTTTCCAGCAATTTATTTTCAAAATTAAGAATTTTCTAGTCACCTAATTTTTATAATTTTCTATGCGTTCAGATTTTTTGAATAATTTTTTTTTAGATTCCCGAATTTACAAGATTATTTTTAGACTTAGATTTATATATTCATAGGCTCTAAGATTTGAAAATATTTCCGTCTTTCTAAATTTGTCAGATTTTAATAATATTCCAGCAACATTTCTTCCAGTCTCAGAAAGCTCTGCTTTCTGAATTTTTAAAGAAAATTTATAGCAGTGCCTTCTTAGATTCCTAGAACCTTTCATTTTGTTTCATCATTCCCAAATTTACTTTAGGCTTATAAAACAAATGTCCCTTTTATATTGAAATTCTGAAGTTACACTTAATAATAATAATAATAATAATAATAATATTTATTGGTGCACATAACAGAGTTTTACACAGGTCAAAAGAAAAATATAATGGTAAGTATATCAATAAACAAATAATAGATTATACAATAAATTTTCATACATGAAAAAAAAAATCTATTTCTCTGTTAGATACAGAAAAAGCGGTACTTGTTTTCATATTTAGATTAGGGCAATATTATAGCTATTTACACACAACTTGTTTGGTTGGAAAGAGATTTCAACATTCGATTATCATATAGATATTTAAGTTTAACATAGAAAATATTGAGATTAAATTAAATTAACCTTAAAATTACAATTATAGTTGGAAATAAAATTAAGTTAAAATTAAAGTTAAAATTAATATTAAAATTAAAATTAGAATTAAAATTAGAATTAAAATTAGAATTAAGATTAGAATTAAAATTAGAATTAAAATTAGAATTAAAATTAGAATTAAAATTAGAATTAAAATTAGAATTAAAATTAGAGTTAAAATTAGAAATAAAATTAGAATTAAAATTAGTAAACTTAAAATTAAAGATTAAAATTTAAAATTACAATTACAGTTACAAATTAACAATTACAATTTGAATAAGAATTAAAACTAGAATTTGAATTTAAATTAAAAGTAGATTAAAATTTAAATAAGGATTAAAATTAAAACTTAAGAACGTATATAATAAAATAAATCTTTAATGAAAGAAATGAATGTAAAAATGATTAAATAAATACAAATACATAAACACACTATTCGAATCGCATTTATCCCAAATGATATTAGATAAAAGATTTAATTTATTAAAAGGACTAAATCACATCGTCATATGAAAAGAAATCATGGATATTGTAAGGAGCTTTTTTTAGTAAGTATTCTTTGATTTTTATTTTAAATTGGCGACTAGGCAGGGCTTTTGTTTCGGGTGACAATTTGTTATAAAATTTTATCCCATAATAGTTTGAACCTGTTTTGGATTTTTCTAGTCTTATTTTAGGCTGCAATAAATTTAGCTTTTCTCTGGTATGATGTTCATGGTGTTCATGAGTGATATAATTTAATATATGTGTTTTAACATAAAATAAACACTCTAATATATACATTGCGGGAAAAGTTAATATCCTTTCTTTAACAAATGCACTTTTGCAATCAGCTTGGTAGGGTACTCCTGCCAGTATTCTTATAAATTGGCGTTGTAGCGCAAAAATACGATGACGTGAAGTTGAATGACCCCATACAATTATGCCATACCGTATTCGAGATTCGAATAGAGCGAAATAAGACATTAATAATTGTGCCTGGCCTACCTTTTTTGCTAGTCCTCTGAGGCAGAAAATATTTTTTGTAAGGGTTTTAGCAAGATATTGGCCATGATATTCCCAAGTTAGAGATTCATCTAACTGGACTCCAAGAAAACAAGTTGTGTTATCGTATTTTAGTGCATTTGACCTTAAAGTAAAATTTATTTTTTTTGTTTTTTCTTTATTTAGGACAAGGTTATTAACCTCACACCAACTGGTAACCTTTGTTAAAGTCTCGTTAGCCTTACTTTCGGCTAAGGTTATATCAGAATCAACGTTGATAACCGTGGTATCATCGGCGAATAGAATTGTTTCAGTTTCACTTGCTTGTATTAAATCGTTGATATAAATTAGGAATAGTACTGGTCCCAAAATAGAACCTTGGGGGACACCAATTTCTAATTTGTTTACTTCAGACTGCTGACCTTTAAATTCGACAATTTGTTCTCTATCTGTAAGATAGGAGCGCATTAATAAAAGACTTTTATTTGTGAAACCATATAGTTTTAATTTTTGTAGTAGGATGTCATGCGAGATGCAATCAAATGCCTTTGTTAGATCTACAAATGTGCCAATACAGTAATTTTTATTTTCGAAACTATCTAAAATTATATTTGTGATTGTAACAAGGGCATCAGTTGTCGAATGACCTGACCTAAAACCGAATTGGTTGTTACAAAAGAGGTTGTTTTCTTCAAAGTACTCAATTATTTGCTCCTTTAAATTTAATTCGATGATTTTGGAGATCACAGGTAGAAGCGATATTGGTCTAAAATTAGATTTAATTTCTGTGTCTCCCTTTTTGTGAACAGGAATTACCTTAGCTAATTTGAGTGCCTGTGGAAATATACCCAGATTGATAATGTCATTAATTAAATGTGTAAGCGGTGCTACCAGGATAAACCTTACACATTTAATTATATCGACACTTATCTCGTATATATCGCTGCTTTTCGTGTTTTTAAGATTTTTTATTGTGTCTAAAATCTTTACATACGATATCTCTTTAAATGAAAATTGACGTTGGTGTGTAGGATTTATATTAAAATTAGTATTACCTTTGCTTTTGTAAATGGAGGTTACTTGTTGTGCCACAGTTGAAAAATAGTCGTTAAATTCATGACAAGTTATATTGCAATCCACGAATTTGTTTTTATTGAATCTATGTGAGTTTAGTACAATCCAAGCAGCGCGTTGTTTGTTTGTTGATTCATTTATGAAAATATTGTTAGATCGGGTTATGTTATCAGAAATAGCTTTCCTGTACTTTGTTCGGTAATCATCACGAATAGCTTTAGCATTTGGCGTGGGATTGTGTTTATAGCATGCCTCAATGAATTTCATTGTTTCACGCATTTCTTGTAATTCCTTATTAAACCAAAACATATTTTTATTACTATGATGATTTGTTTTTTTTATTTTTATCGGAAAGGAATTTTTAACACAATTGTTTATAATACTGTTCATTATACACCACTTTTCTTGGGAGTTGATTGAACTGTCATATACAAAATCCCAACTTATGGCAGACATAGAAGTGAAAAAATTTAGTTTACCTTCTTTAGTAATCGGCCGGTTCTGATAACTCAGGCTTTCTTCCGCGACTTTGATCAATTCAATTTTCAGAAAAATGCCTAAGTGATCTGATAAAGCGCTATCTAAAAAGTTAATTTGTAAGTATTCTAAGGGAATGTTTGTAAAAATATTGTCAAGACAATTATTTTGTCTCGTATTAGAATACACACATTTAGAGAGTCCATAAGTTAGTAAGCAGTCATTTAAGTATACTTCACGAGTATCACTGCTATTAAAATGAATGTTGAAATCTCCACCCAACAAAACAGTTTTTTCATTATAATTAATTTTATCCAATAATAATCTAAGACTATTTAAAAATACATTAAAATCGCCTGATGGGGGCCTATAGACATTAATTACATATAAATTATGCAAGGAACTATAACTTAAAGATAATTCGCTTGATTTTTCTTCGGAAAGCGCATCCGTTAAATCGTTGTAGTCTTTTGTAGTAACGTCGTCATGGGCGTAGATTATTGTTCCACCGTACTTTCCAGATGAGCGTGCGAAGTAAGCTCTGGCGGATAGGTTCCCTAGACGAGATACCGAACATTCATCTTTGGACAGCCAGTGTTCACTTATACAAATAAATGACAAATCCTTATCGGCGATAAGTGCTTCAAGTTCAATGATTTTATTGCGTACGGACCGCGAATTTAGAAATACAATGTTTATGCATTTAGTCTCTTTTTTGCAATATGGTGTAAAAAATTATTAACCCTTACATTTTCAGGCCAAATTTCTGGATTTTTCAAATCAGGAAATTTGATTTCAGGGACACCTATTTTGAACGATGAGTATTCTTGGGGATTTTTTGAGTTTAATTGTTCGCATTTCACATCATTGAAACCGACATTTTTTAAATAATCACTCAAGTCTGCAGTTTTTAAATTAGGGTCAAAGTAGTAAGCATGAACGTAGCTGTATTTGGTTACACCTTTGACTAGTCCTGTACTACCTTTCGCAGTACCCTGTATGGAATCCTGTTTCTCCCGGTTACGTTTGGAATTGCCGCTCGACATTTTTAAGGTTGCAACTTCCGTGTTGTTTCCATTATTTTGGGCGATTTTTGCGTACGTCTTCTTGTCTGCAGTTTTAATTTCGGCAGCCACTCCCGCTACATCTTCTACAATATGTGATATGCACTCGGTATTTGTATCAGTAATATTTTTGTTGTTTGTAGATGTTTTAGTGTTGTTCATTGATAATTTAGGAACTTCTGTTGTACTTGAGTTCTTTTTGTTGTTATTATTTTTGTTAACTTTCTGTTCAAACGACTTGATTTTCTCTTTAAGCAATTCGTTATTTTCTTGCAAGATTCGATTTTTTTGCTCCATTTCCTCAATAATAACCTTTAGCAAGTTATTTTCTACAGCGAGTACTTCGTATGCAATTTGATTTATTGGTTCATATTGGGTCTCTTTATTAGATAACATATTGCTGCAGTCGTGATTTTTCAAACACCCTTGGTGGCAAGGTTTGTTGCATTTGTCACAAGTGTTTCCTCTCCCGACTGTTTTATTGCAAGTGCCTGCACAAATCTTCTCTCCTGGCATTTTACAATTATTATACCAAACAAAGTGCTTTGGAAATAAATATATTTTCCTATATTTAATGTAAAATTTACAAAAGCGTTCGTCGGCGTCTGGGTATCGAACCGTCGACCTCTCTGTTCGTAGCCAAGTAGTTTACGTTTTGCGCTACACTCGTACGGTTGTGAAAAATATTTGAATTGGTAATGATAGATGTAATGTATCCAATTAATCGTAAGGCAACGTGTACCACAATCGTTTTATAGGTTATATAGTGATGTTTTAATTAAAACACTGATTACTCACTTATCGCTTAGCGATGAGTTTGTGTAACAATAATCCGTGTAAAGTACAACACACTAGAACTTATGCGTATATTTACTTATATTTTATGTTAATATACAACAGTTTTATTCACAAATGTTCACTTGATCACGTATCGTACGTTGCCGTTGACACACTCTCACTCTCACTTACTAGGATGTGTGTTATACTTTAAAATTATATTTGTTATGTCGAGTGTAAATATTTATTTGTAAATAAGCACAATAAACTGTTTCGGTAATTTATTTCTAAAATTCGAGGATTTTACAACTACTTTTATTCCATTCTTCAGGAATTCCCTTGCAAAATTAAACATTTCTTCGATCATTGCTAAATTTTCCAGCAAATTCTCTTTAGAATCATTTCATAAGGATTTCTAATATTTTCCTTTTTTCAGATTTTTCCAGAAATCCAAAACTTGTTCAAGAGATTTAAGTTATTTTAACAATTTATTTTACAAATCCAAAAACTTGTTAGAAATCTAGGAATATGTCTTCTAATTTCCTAGGACATTCTTCAAGTATTTCAGATTGTCCAGCAATTTTTCATCAAATTCCTAGAAATTTCCAAATTTTTTACTTCTACGCTTTTAGAATTTGCTCTATAAACTCTAATTTTTAGAACTTTCCAGTAACTTCTTTAATTTTTATCATTATAAAATCCGAATCTCTAGATTTTTTTTCAGATTTTCGAAATATACGTCAAAAGTTGAAAACTTTTTCTGCAATTTCAGAAGTCTCGAATTTTCCAGTAAATTCTTTACACTCTCCAATTTTCGTTTCAAATTATGATTAATTTTTTCAAAAGTTTCTAATTGAATATTTATAAATCCTAAAAGTTTCCAAAATTTATCGCTGAAAAATTTTACTTTAACAATTTTCTTTTATTCAAAATTTGTAATTAAAGTTATTGCAAATTAAATTTAATATGTATATGTAGGGTGGACCGATGGCCTTTATCCTACCCTTCAATCAGTAAAACATCATCAAACATTATTTGAAAAATTTGTTTGAATAAATCTATTAAATTTTGTAATAATGTTATATTTATTTAGGTGTTACCTCTTTTAATTAAATCCCTCGCTTATGTGTTACTGATTGGAGGGTGGGTTAGGAGCTACCCATCCACCATACATTAAAATATATTTTTAATAAAGTTCTTTACTTAATAATTTTGACATTTTTGTTTGTTATTGCTAATAAACTATAGGAGTTAAATGAAATTTATATAACAAGTAATTGGAAAGAATTTAAAATTGAGCCTTTTTGCACAAACCTCATAGTCTAAAAAATATAGGGAAAGTACTATGATGGCCACATCACCATTTTGTTAATAAATTTTTGTATTATATTGATTGGAAAACCATTTGATTTTCCAATAAATATAATCTTATTTAATCATAAGGATTGTGGCGACTGTTACTAGGTGGTAATTCATGATAAACACTTAACTAACGCACTTACTATGTTTTAATCACTAGTGGTTAAAACATAGTAAGTGCGTTAGTTAAGTGTTAATCTTATTTAATTTGGCTATTCTTGATAGTGTTTCTCTGTAATCAATTTTATAAATCTGTACAAATTACTTTTATTCATTTTATAATTAAAATATAAAATGTTTAACCTTGACATCAAATTACATTTACATCATTAAATGTTAACAAAACAAAAACTCATTGAACGCATTGAAATAAAACAACAGAGTTGGTAGGGTTTCACATTTTATTGTTGATCACTGCAGCACATTTCACCACTGGCTTTATCGGGTAGATGAATACTACTGAATAATAAAAAGTCAAATCTTCCTAAACTGTGTTATTTATTTCAATGTATTGAGAAGTTTAATTATGTAGGCGTATACATAAACTACAAAACTACTTCATTCATCCAGTTATACGCTCAAAGCTCTGGAATTACTACTGTATCTCCATAATTATTAATAATATGACCAATTACTGTAAGTTCTTATTTATGAAGATGATGTAAAAATTTGTAAGTAAATCAATACCAATAGTAAATGTTTAGATCAACAACCTTACAGAGAGTAAATTGCAGTAGATGCAAAATAAATGAGCTCTCCTTTAACGTGTAAAACTTTATATCCTTGTTATTTAAATCAACAGAAAATCACAAAAAATTAAATACTAAACACAACACAACACAGCACAACTCTAGTTTCGACGTTTTATTTTATCATCATTATCAAGATAAAACGCAGAAACTCGAGTCGTTGTATGTTGTTTAGATTTATATAACAGTATCTAAACATTATATGATATTTTTAAAATAATTTGTGATTGAAATATAGTAAATTCTTCTAAAAATGTTATTAACTAAAATATATGAAAAAGAACTCTACATAGACATATTTTAAAATCCTTACCAACCCATATCCAAATATCCTCAATATCATCTAGCAAAATCAATATTTTCCTTCCGAATGGACACTAGGAATATCATTAGTATCTCAAAACGTAACCATCCTCTATCCCTAATATCCAGCCATCGTCCTATCACGATACTCTCCGCCCTACGAAAATAAAATATTATCCTACCTCTGTGACCTTATCCCGAACTACCAATTTAGCTTTCTTCTTAAACGATCTACCACCCTCTAACTTACCATCCTTACCTCAAACTACACACCTTGATGGAAGGTCATCAGGCATCCTATTGCTGGATATTCAGAAAGTTTTCAGCTCTGTCTGGCACCAAGGTCTGTTGTACAAATGTTACCATCCTAAAATTCCTACCCATATTATTTTCATTATCAAGCAATTCCTTTTAAACAGATCCCTCAAAGTCAAAATCAACAACTACTACTCCCCTTCTGTACAAGTCCTTCTATCTCTGCTACTCTACAACATTTTCTTCTTCCTAAATGTCTCAGCAGAAAATCCCGATGCTCTTTACTTTAATATACAGTGTGTAAAGTGATGGGGTTTCCTATAGGAAAAACTTTTTTAATGTGAATTTTAGGAAAAAAACTTATTCTTTATAAAATATTTTGCTTGCTTCGAAACCCCTTCTGGTCAAAGAAAAATCCATTTAACACTTAAGATAAGATAAATAAAATGGTGATGTGGCCATCATAGTACTTTCCTTATATTTTACTCGAAAACTATGGGGTTTGCGCAAAAGGGCTATTCTTAATGATTTGTCCAGTTTTGAATTCGCTACAATTATTTGTAATACACGTTTCATGTAACTATAATAATTTATCAGCAATTGGCAAAAAATATCAAAATTTTCAATTTTTATTTTTTTTCTCAAAAGTTAAGAATTTTATGATAAATATATATACATATATATAATCAAAAAAAAACCTTTTACCCTTTCGGGTGAAAACTTATTCAGTTTTTCATTCCCTTTAACTTTTGTTTGAACGGTTTTTTAAAATTTTTCATATTTAGAAAAATATCACGAAAAAACAAAAAAAATGCCTTGAATAAACATCCACTTCCGGTCTATAATTGTTCACCAAAAGCTTTTCAGTTCTGATCATTCGTTTTTGAGATACAGCGCCGACCGACAGACAGACAGACAGAGACACACACAGACACAATTTTTTTTTTTCCAGAAATTAGAATACGGATATTTCTGCAAAAAAAAATTCAAAAAAAATCACGAAAAAAATACTTCTCCTAAATATACTTCGTATATAGGGAAAGTAAAAATTGAAATTATGTCGAGTTGTTGATTTTAAATATGACTAAGTCCGAGTTTTTCAGTCATATTTGAAATCAACAACTCGACATAATTTCAATTTTTTATCTTATCTTAAGTGTTAACTGGTTTTTTCTTTGACCATAAGGGGTTTAGAAGCAAGCAAAATTTTTTATAAGGAATAAGTTTTTTTCCTAAAATTCATATTAAAAAAGTTTTCCCTATAGGAAACCCCATCACTTTACACACTGTATAATGCCTATAAAATATCCCTCACTTAAACTCTTTCTCAGAATTAAATATAAATACAATTTGTTAGTTCAATATTTGTCGGTAAAAATTGTTGAAATTCTTAAAATACTGTCAACTATATATACATTAGTAAGTATAAAGTGTCTATAAGATTTTCGTATTCTTATTGAAAGACCATATCTAGTCATGATAATATTCCTCGCACTATCTTTAAAAAGAATACTTTCCGATGGTACCAGTTAATTGGTAAAATCTTGGTAATAATAATAACTTAACTTTAAAACATGTTCAACTTCTTAGATAGTATGTATTCTATTATTTTATTTTTATTTATTTTTAACCATGCATAGGGTGGGGAGTGTTATAGTAAAACCAACTACAAATTTAGTGGCGAGTTATTAACAGCAGTTTGTTATTTAATAAAAGATGGCGTTTGTTAAATATAGTTTCTAGTTGTTCCAGTAGATCAAATTTTTCCCCCTTGTAAACGTACGCATGTAAATTTTTTTTTTTAATATTGAAGTTTGAAGTCTCTATAAGAGACTTTATGATTGTTTATGTCATATTCCAACAAGTAGATGCCAAATTTTTAGTTTTTACTGATTTTTCTTTCGCATTATTGATGAATTTATGGATTGCATCATTTGTCTTGAATGAAATGTTAATATTTAAAGATTTAAATTCTTAACTAATACAATACAATATCTTTATTATGTTGATTACTATAAAGGTTATTGATACACTCATCAGTATATTGATGTAAGTGAAAGATCATCTGCAAGTCTGAACTCCGCCCATCAGAATGGCGTGTAAATTATATGTATCTTCTTTTTCCTTTAATATTGTGATTGTCTTATTAATTTATTTGTATAATTTGGAACCATGTTTGATAAAATAATATAAAGATAAATAATAATATTGATAATATATCAGATACTAATAATTTACAAATATAAAAAATAAAATTATATGAAACAAGTTATCCATTTGTTATCAGAAGCAGAGACTGAAACTTAAAGTTTAAAAAGTGAACTCGTGATAGAAACATTATTAAAAATATAGTGTGATTTTAATAAAGTAAGTGTTTTATTTGAAGATTATTTTTTTGTGTCATGACGTTTGAAGAAAAATATAAACCAAACTCGTTACATATTTCTTTGGTATCGGCAATTTCACTTTTTACACTAATGTTATTAATCACATTTTATGGTCCTACTTTTTCATTTTCATTGTATATACAGTGCTTCCCAAAAGTAAGGGATAAATTCTGTAAAGTCGTAAATAACAATATTTCAGAAAAATGCTTTGACAGGTCGATTTTTGTTTTTAAATTACTATCCTGAGATATACTTTTAAGCCCCCATCCCTTCGCCCCTAAGGGGTGGTAACCCCAACATAAAAATTAATATAGCAAAGTACCCCTTGTGATACCTCAATTGATAGATTTTTTATTCTGAATACAACAAAACAAAAATAATCAAAATCGTTTAGAGTGAGCATAAGCTAATTACTAAGCGAAATGCTAGCAAAATTTTTAAACATTTTAAACACCACATAGCAGATAGTATATACAGTGCTTCCCAAAAGTAACGGATAAATTATTTTTGTTTTGTTGTATTCAGAATAAAAAAATCTATCAATTTTTAAAAACAAAAATCGACGTGTCAGAGCATTTTTCTGAATTATTTTTATTTACGACTTTACAGAATTTATCCGTTACTTTTGGGAAGCACTGTATATACTATCTGCTATGTGGTGTTTAAAATGTTTGAAAATTTTGCTAGCATTTCGCTTAGTAATTAGTAATTAGCTTACGATGCTCACTCTAAACGTTTATGGTCACAATCAACAATTTCTAGATTTGTAATTTTACTAAACTAATCCAGATTTTTTAATTTGCTTGAATTATGTACCATGAAAATTTATTAGGTTTGTGGTCATTTTTAAAAGTACTATTTTTAAAAGAGAAACATGTTTCAAAACAGCTCGAAGAGCAGTTCCAAGATGGTTTATACATGTTTATACAAGTTTTTAATAGATTTGTAAATTAAATGTTTAAAAGTATGTATGTCATCATTCCTACAACATCTAGGTTTTGCAGTCATATTTTGTGTTTCATGATGATTTGTCAATAGGAATATTTTTACACGTTAAAATTTGGGCGGTGTGGGCTGATATATTGTCTGTTATTGTCGTTAATATGTAGTCAATTTTGCTAATGCAATCATTGGAACCACTTTTAGAAATTTCTCAAATTATAAGAAATGATTTTAGAACAACTAAAAATATTTCTCAGTTCTTTAAATTATCTACATTAAAATCCCCACAAAGAAATATGGATGGGTAACTTTTCGATAATAAGCTTAATAGTTTTTTGTGTTCATTTACAAAAACTTCAAAGTCTCCACTGGGTGCTCTATAGATTGTTGGGATGTATGCGTTATTGTTACCAAGAGAGATTTTAAGCTGAAGTTTAATTGAATATTTTTGTTTTGATTTACAATTTAAAAACATATTTTGTGTGCTATTTGGCCGTATACATGCTCTTTTCGAGTGAATGATGATGTTAAGTTATATCCGAATATACTGTAACTAACTGAACGGTTGAGGCTGTTAGTTGTTGAAAGTTCATATTCTAATCACTTTTGTACATTTTCGTAAATGAAATACGACACTTTCAAATATTTATTTTGCTGTTCGCGACAATTGTTTCGACACACTGCGTCTACTTCTGGCAACAATTGTCGCGAACAGCAAAATAAATATTTGAAAGTGTCGTATTTCATTTACGAAAATGTACAAAAGTGATTAGAATATGAACTTTCAACAACTAACAGCCTCAACCGTTTAGTTGAAACTGTTATCGTATTTCATTTACGAAAATTTACCAAAGGGATTATACTGTAACTGTTTATTTGTCCCTCAAACATCCAGTCCTCAAAAGTATACAAAATATCAATGGTGAATGATTATGCAAGAATTATTCATTCTGATTTCATTTAACTAACAAGATAATGCACATTCAAATGAACTATTTTAAACGTGTGAGAATCATACATATTTTTTACGTATGTAATATTTTTGTTAATTTTTTGACTTATTTGCTGATGGAGTGGGTTTGAAGCCGATGGTTGAAAATTTACTTTTCTTGGAAGCCAAAACCGTCTAACTACAGCTCCCTGAAGCCAAATCGTTGTATCATTCATCTTATTGACACCACTGATTGGAAACGATATCTTGAACGATGCTCATCGATCGATCATCTTTTCATAATTCTTCGCACGAATTAAATGTTAGATGCAGTATGGCGTAGGTGTTCTCTTGATTGTCCACTATCCACTGTGGGGTTTGTCTCAGCCATTTTTAGGACAGTCTGTACATAATCACTATGTGTAATTGAACCAATAATAAGTATGAAATAATTATTGTTTACTTTCTTTGGATTCTTAATACCCGTCATTATTTGTATTTTTTCTTTCGGTTCAATGATTGATTTCGTCTTTAGTCTCCGTCTCCTTTTTATCGCTAAATTTTTTGGGCCCATTATTTTTGCTCTTTGAAATTTAACGAGTGTCCTTCCTTAAATCTCTATCTACAGTTGTAGTGCAGTTTTCTTCCATGTGTTCAGTTTTATTATTTTGTTGCAGTTTCGATTAACTTATGTCTCTACATTATTAGGACTACAATTAGATTTTAGCAATTTAATAATTTTTTATAGATCATTTATTCGCTATTCTAGATGAAAGTTAAGCGTTTCCACTGTATTCACTTGTGTTTTTAAGTATTTATAATCCAATTTATTAAATTCTTCTTTGGTGTTATTTATGTTTACAAGGCTATTTTTATATGTTATGCCACTGGAACGGCAATGAATAATTGACACATTATAGTTTACAGTTTGGATTATAGTTATTCTTGCAGACACCCAGCTTCTTCTAACTGTTGTTGTTTATACGCAATTTTTGAGAAATAAATATGTTAATGAGCTGTAATTTTTGTATTGTTGTAAATTGGTTTGTGACAAAATGAATTAATAATAAAAACATGCAAATAATATGTTTAATGCTTGAAGCTGTACTGTACGTTTGATAATGGCCTTTTAAAGATTGAAACTATAGTCACATAATAAATCCTGTGTGTGATATCAACGAAGTGTATTTTCATTTAAAGTTCCTAAAATGCAAATTCTTTACATCATTAAAAAATCTTATAATATTTCTACCAATTTAATTTAATGATTTATTGGTAAACATTCTTTAATTAATTTTCTCAGAATTAATTAAAAGTGCATTTACTATAAGTATAACATGAAAGTTTTTAAAAAGATTTTTGCATAATATTTTAAAGTCATTTTATAAAATACAGCTTTTATATTGAAATTAATACTTAATAGTATATTGCTAAAGATAAAATAGCTGGAAGAGAAGCAGACTGCCATCGATTGTTGAATTCTTGTTGAAACCCCTTTTCTGGTCATGATAGTATCCTCGCTCCCTCATGATAAAACTTCCCGTTAGTATTTGTATATTTATTTAGATCTTTGGTCTTCTTTCTTAAAAATACACATAAACATTATTAATTTATTACTAAAACATACGTAAAATGTTGAAGGAAAGAAGCACGGGTGGAGTTTACAATCACAAATTATAAACTTCCACTCAAACCCTTTTTGCATCATAATGTTGGAAAGGTATCTACATCTGAAACATAATAATTTCTTTACTACCGTTTCTTTTTTCTCCAGAAATGGAAAAAACATAGCTTTCTTTATTAATCCATGACATATCAAATATTTCTGCCCTATACCTTCCTTCTAATAATAGATAAATTATGTGAATGACTTTTAAAAGAAAAAAAACCTAAAAATCTGTCTATGCATGTTTTCGCGACTATCAGTTCGGCTTCCCTTATAAGAAATAAGGATAGAAAGTTCATTATCATTTCTAAGATCTAAATAAAGTAATTTTAATTTACGAATTCCTTATCAATAGATCCTCCCAAGTAAAAATCCGACAATCATTATTTTATATTGTTTTAAAATGTTCCTGCAACTAGATGACTAGTTTATTTTGAAAATGACATAGATTTTTTTGTAATATAAGTACACTATTAGTAGTATCCTTGAATATATTTCCATACCCACATTTAATAGATAAATATTATTATGTTTGGCTAGTGCTCGAAGAGCATAACCTTAGATAATTTTTTGTTCAATGAAACAATAAGTTTATCAAATTTAAATAAATTTATGTCTATCATCTAAAATTGTTTATTCAATTAAATTTTATCACCACCAATGTATAGATGTGATAGTATTTTTGAATGTTACAGTACATTTGAATAAAACACAATCTGTCTTTTTATCATTTATGGACAGTTTATTTTTCTTAAACTTTTTTCGCCTTCACAATAATTTCTGTTCACTTATTTTTTAAATAAAGTTAAGTTTAAGCCTTTACGAAATATATTTCTTTCATCTGCGTATCAGGTAAGTTTATTACCTCAACAGATACTGCTTAAACCTGTTATGGATATTATAAAAAATAACAGTCCCAAAATGCTGCCATGGGGAATATCCGCACATTCAAAGAAATTTTATTTGATTGTCATTTAAGTCGATTTTTTCATTACTCGAAAAACACTTATTCCTACATTTCGGATGCCACGAACTTCCATTTTTGTAGCGATATTTCATAATCAAAGTCTGTTGACAAATCAAATTACCAGTTATTTCCTTTGATTCAAATTTATATTGCATGCCTTGTTTTTATTATTTATTTGTCTAAATGAAAAAAGGTTATTGAGTTATTGAGGCTTAAATTGTGCCAAGGTTTAAAAACTATGAGAACAAAGCACACACTTTGACAAGTAAAAATTCAAACGCACCACAAATATTATTAACACGTCAATAAAATCACATCAACCCTTTATCCCCAAATAGTAACACAGTAACAACACATAATACGAGCACAATAAAAAAAATTCACAAACCACGAAATAAACTAATAACATCCACACCACCCGTGCGGTACAAAGCCGTGCGCCACCCCCCGCAATTCGTTAAATCACAATCACCGTTTTTTATTTTCGAAAACCCCCGGCGGACCGCACTTTTTTTAATATCTGTTATTACAAACACCATTCAATACCGTGCGGCCACAATGGCGGCCCCCAGTTTCTGCAATTCAAAAAAGGGTGTAATTTCCGAATCGCTACTTTTTCTCCATTATTGTCGCGAATCGCTACCACCCCAGCGGGGCGTTCCTGATTAATTCCTGGCCGCAATAGGGTTAATTCGCGCCGGGGGGCACCCATTGAATGTAAAATTGTAATAATAAAATTGAAACTAGAGAAACCGCGATTTACATAAAAATTGTACACGAATCAATGAAATGATTTAGTGAATAGAAAAAAATGCACGTGTTTTCTGAAGGTTGATATTTATATTTGTTAGATTATTTAAATTGGTTGCACGAATATACGGTTATATAGTCATGTGCTCTGATGCACATGTTGCATGATTGATTTGAATTGAATGGGCAATTAGAATACGATAAATAGTACTTTAGAGTGTTGAGATTTCATCTAAACTTAAACTGATGGAAATTGTAATCGATGGTAAAACATTATGAAAACATTAAAATAAGCAGTCTACTATCCAAGCACTTATCTTAGCTTACCTAATATTTTATTAAATGTTTAATTGTGGAGGCGTTCACTTTGAGGTACATCTTGAATATAATGAAGAAAACACGATAACTTTGTTTTACCACTTTATTGCAAACTGTCTCCTTCATGATATTTTATTTTTATGGACGGGAATTATTGCTATTCATTACCATCTTAATTTTAATAAAGTTATATAGCAATTAAAACCAATATTTTTATTAATACCTCTAATGTCACGGACTGAATTTTATGTAGAGAAATGAACTGTGAAATTTTTATGACTCCCTCCTTTTTGTATATCTTTGGTATTTGTTAAATTTAGTGGATTAATACAGTGTGTCTCCGGAGTGTGCAGATGGGAAGCGGCGGCTCCGTGCATAATGAAGGGCTGAAGGGCGGTTATTGCCAGACCAGGAGAACCCTTTACGTGCCAAGTGGAGATCCTCCAAACGAAAATCTACTTGTGTGGCTCCCTCGGAGAGATATTACAAGTCACGCCTGTGCTCTGTGCTATGGACAGATGTCCCGTGTTTGTTTGCTTTAATGCAACCAGGAACAACCACAACAGCAGATTAACGAAATACACAAAAACGCCCTTCCCAAAAACCAATTCGCCAAATTTAATCCAGAAGATTAATATTTTTTGTGTTCAAATATCGTATAAAACTTGTGAATGGTATATTTACAATCTTTAATTGGGTTTTAACAATATTTTCAGTTTTATATTTGTAATTATTAAGTAATAAAGTTAAGACATATTTCAATTTCAATTAACTTATTTTTTATATTTTCTTAAAAGGTGTTCAACTTTAACTGAAGCAATATTTTTAATAATTCTACAAACAATTTTAATTATAAAAAAATTAATGGAACAAAAATAAGGTACATAACGTATACTGATGGCTTCGCCGCCATTTTTATCATGTGGTTAAACTACGTTTAGGTTTATTTATATTTTATGTCTTTATACTAACAAATAGTAATAATTGACTACCTAAATCAAACCAGTCTGTAACTAATATTCAACACAGGAAAGGGTGACAATGATTACATTTTTACATTTTGCTATGTGTATACATATAACATTAAGACGAATGTTGGTCAGTACCAATTGTACAGCTAGTACAGCAAAGTTTTGTTATAACTTACATTAATTCCGAAATTTAAAAAGTTTAATAACATCTATTGTATATTTGATATTTTAAATTGTTTAATACCTTTCTGTTTAATTATTAAATAAAATTTGTAAAGATTGTGGATTGGTTTAGTTTTCTCAGAATAAATTTTTAAAAAGAGTTAAACTATATTTTATAAATAATATCAGAAAACTTATTAATATCAGTTTGATTTGATTTGATTTGAATTATGTAAACGTCACACCTTTTTTACATAATAATATTTAAAAAATGACCTTAAAATAAATAACAAATAGAACATTTTTAAAACAAGACATAAAAGCACGAAGGTTGATAAATTCATTAGTTGACTTAATAATATTATCTTATATATAGAATTAAAATAAGTTAATAGTAATAGTACTAGAAATAAATATACTTTAAATTTATTAAACGATTTTAATAAAATTTTCATGAAACAAAATGATGATTAAAATTTGAATAAAATCTAGCAAGTAGTTTTTTTTTTTTTTTGTTTTTCCCTTGCACTTAGTAAAAGTAAATTTGAAGAAATATACCAGTCATTGTGTAGTAAACTGTCAACTTTGCAAATTGTTTGTTCACAATTCCCTTCTGAATATAAGGCGATTTTGGTGAAACCACTCTTCCATTTTTGCATTGAACTTGAAGGTACGTCAAGATCATCATTTATCCAATTAACTGATATTGAAAGTAGCAGTATCATTGGCTTTCGCTAAGAGAAATTAAAATTTCTCGTCGTGTTAACGTAAATGTTACAACGGTATTGAGTTTTTGGTCCAAAGAGTCAAATAAGGTATTAAACAATACCTTAGATCTAGACGTCCTCCAGATCGCGAAGAACTTCAAGAAGATTTTTAATAACTCTATCAATTGCAAATGATTGGACGAGAAGTGTAGGACCCAGAATGTCAATGTCATCTGTTTATCGCCGGATTTGATACTGCTGATCACTCAATTCTGACAACAAAACTAGATCACTATGGTATACGTGGAATGAAAAATAAATAGATTAAGTCAAATCTGCACTACAGGAAACCACTTACAAAAATGAACAGTGGAGGTATCAGATATCCTAAATACGAACATGGGTATACTTCAGGGAAGCATTCTTGGCTAGCTAATATTCATTATATTTATAAATTATTTAAACAGCATATCGAACATTTGTATTTTTTTCAGCTATGCAGATGATACGAACATAATTATATATGGATCAACTTTTGCTGAGATAGCCGAAACGAGAAATATTTTAATGCAAAAATTGAAGAGTGGTTTCACCAAAATCACCTAATATTAAACTCAGATTTACTACAAAGCGAGCAACAACACACTAACTCCAAACATATTGTATTTAATAATATTATACACCCTTCACTGACAACACGAAATTTTTATATATCTTATTAGATGATAATCTCAGTTTTAAATAGCAGGCAGAATATCTTATCAGCAAAATATGTAAATGAACCTATGGCCTTAGAATACTATCAAGAAATGCGAACCCAAATATTACAAAAAATGTTTTACTATGCACACATTTATTCTAAACTAAAGCATAGCATTGTATTCTGGAGAAATAGCTTGAACTTTGATTTCGTGCTTAAGGTACAGAAGAACGCATTAAGTGCAAATTAAAATTTGATGCTAGCTATAAAGGAATATTTAAAAGAGAAAGTCTACTTACATGCACTGCCATTTATGTTCTGGAATGTATCAAATTTTTATGGAAACATCGATATATGTTTGATTTTATTTATCCATAAGTCTTTAAGTCGTACGCGAACAGGAGAAATCTTTTAATATGTTATATTTCTAACACAGTATTCATATTTTTTTTAATGGCCTTTACTGTTCATGGATATTCTAAGAATAATCACTACGAATGTTAACCCATTGACCAGTAACTTACCTGTTAAATAACTATGTATCCGATTGAATAATATATGATTCAATATAATGAATTTTAATTTAGCAAAAAAAATGTGGTGACCTATTCGATAGTAGATTTTGGAAAACTCAATATAGACTTAGTATAAATTTTTGATCCCGCAGACAAATAAAAATAGTATGCGATACGATTGGTGGTAGTAGATTATATTTTAGACTAGCTTTTCGAAATCCTTGAAGTTCATTGAGAAAGTGAAGGTAGATTTATATTTTCACATGAGTTGTTCTGAGATCAATATATCTAAAGGCTCTGATAAAGTATTACATTCTCAATGTTTTCCTTTAGACGCTTTGGAGTTAAAGGCAACAAATCTATCTGCGGATTTAAAAGGAGAGTTATTCGAAGATGTATTTTTAGCTACAACTCTGGAAGACAAATACTCGCGCTTTGTGAACACATTAATGTTATATATAAACAAATATGTGTTTAAAATTTAAACACAATACAATAAAAAAAGTAAAGATTAAATTTAATACTCTAGAAATTGAACAATGTAAAAAACAGATACATATATATCAAACAATATCTTCATTTTTAACTGAATGTAAACTTATATTAAAAAATCTCAAAATAAAATATAACAAATTATTAATAGATGAACAAAACAAACATTATGAATATATGTTAAATAACACAAACAACAAGTCCAAGACATCTTGGAATATTATATCTGATATTATTGGCAACAAAAATAAAATAAATTCAAAAGTGTATTACAAGAAACAGACGATCCTATAAAACAAGCGAATGAATTTAATGTATTTTTTAAAGAATATGCCTCTAAGCTGCTTACAAAACATATCAATGCTGTTACCTATAACGACACATTTGCTCATAAAATTCCTTATCAAATTACAATATTTATAATCGAGCCAGTAACTGAATTAGAAATTCGCAACTTAGTTGATCGGATGGATAAGAAATCTACACGTGGATTTGACGGAGTACCTATTGGACTAATAAAACAAATATTAGATCAAATAATCGAACCTTTAAAACACATATGCAACACATCATTTGAAATGGGAATCATTCCAAACTATTTAAAATACTCCATTATTTCACCCATTTTTAAAAAAGGAGATGACGATATATTCGATCATTATAGGCCAATAAGTGTATTAAACACAATCTCAAAAATATTAGAAACATTAATGGCACGTCGGTTAACCAATTATCTGAAAGTAAATAACTTATTTTCTAGTACACAACACGGGTTTATGAGTGGTAGAAGCATTGAAACCCCAATATTTGATTACTTGGAACCTATCTATACAGCACTTGATAAAGGTAAATTAGCATGCGGAATGTTTCTGGATTTATCCAGAGCATTTGATACAATTGATTATAACATATTATTAATTAAACAAGATGCTTATGGAATACGCGGAATAGCTCGAAAATGGTTCGAATCTTATTTAAATTCCAGAAGACAATCTGTTAAAATTAGTAATAATCATGGCATTGTAATATCAGATGCTTTGGATATAACAATGGGAATACCACAGGGAAGCATTTTGGGACCACTTCTCTTTAATATATTTTTAAATGATATAAGCGCATGTATCTCAGATAATTGTCATATAGTGAGTTATGCTGACGATACAAATATTATATTGACGGGAACCACTTTTAGTGATATAATTAGCACAGGATATATAATACTTCTAACCTTAGAGAATTGGTTTTATAACAATAAATTAATACTAAATTCAGAGAAAACAAAGTGCACATTATTTAAAACAAATCCACATGTTGAAACACCACGCACAATTAAATTAAATAATATCAATTATAACATCACAACAACTGCTAAATTTCTAGGAATTCATCTTGATGAAACGTTAAACTATAACAAACATATTGAAACCCTCTCAAAAACATTAAGTAGAGTTTGCTACGGATTAAGAGTGCTTGCTAGAACTACTAACAAAATTATATTAAGAATATTTTACTATGCAAATTTCTTCTCGCATTTAAAATATGGCATCATATTTTGGGGAAACGGAGTACATGCTACAACACCATTTTTGATTCAAAAACGAGCAATCAGAATTATGAACCATATGAAATATGCCGATAGCTGCAGAGGCGACGCGAAAATATGTTAACCTCTATCAATTTCAAAAACATAGATTTAATAATACATATAACACTAGGCATGGCATCGAGTTCATATATCCGCACCATAAATTAGCATTTTATGAAAAAGGTCCACATTACTCATGTATTAAAATATTCAACCACCTTCCTAAGCATATAAGGGAAGCCCAAACGTTATCAAATTTAAAGACATCTTAAAAGAATTTCTTATTATGTTCGAACTATATAATATGCAAGAATACTATTCAACAATCGGTTAATTTTTTTTAAGTGTAATTATTATTGTTTTTCTTTGACCCTATTTCATGTAACTGCAATATTTTAAACATAACCTGTATAAATTATTGTACGAACACTGAAATAAAGAGCTGTTATTATTATTATTATTATTAAATTGGGAATATTCTTTAATGACTAATTAAAAAAATATATTTACTTTACTCTTGAAGTTTGCAAGGTTGATAACGTATCAGTAAAAGTAAGATTAACATTACTTAACTCAATTGACTTTAATTGAATTTGAGGCCCTCTATTGAAAATATTCCAAGGAGTAAGAATTTGCAAATTGCTCAGCAAACAATTATGAAACTTATAGCTACAAATCAGTTGATTGCTCAAAAGCAAATGATTTGATTTACGGCAATATTTACGTATTTCCAGAAATAATTTGCGTTGCCTTCTTTATTAGTTTTTTTTTCTCAATATATAATAAATAGAAGTCACTAATAGGTCAATCGCATTTAGAAAAAAGTTTGCTGAATAAATTACAATCTTGAAGTATCATTAGTCTTTTATACGCAGCACGAACATTTTTGTTTTGGTTTATTAATTTAATTAACTTAGAATTACACCATACTGTTCTAGCAAAGAATTTTAATCAGCAAAATTTTAGAAACAATGTTGACGATGGTGATGAAAGTTTTTATTAATTTCTATCTTTCACTTTATGAATAACATTATCTCATATAATAAAAAGGCGGTTAAATTCCTTTCTTCATGTTTTTATTTAAGAACTAAAAGAAAGGAATTTTTATTATTAATATAATGTGAAGACTAATAGCTCAAGAATACATACTTATTTTCTCTTATATTAGATACTTTTTTGGCCTATTCTGCATTATTAAAATGTAAGTAAATGCTAGAAATTGCACTTGCACCCTTAAAATTTTAATTTCACCATTAATTCGCGAATAACGTTGTGCAGTCATATCCTTGAGTGAATTATTTCAGATAATTGATTATAAATTAAAATTAGAAATTAGATTCGTCCAGATTTATTTTTGTTCTGCCTAATTGAACATTTTATATTAGAGCTGTTAATTTTCAATTTTATTTATTTATTTTTTTATTTACTTATACAATCAGCGGAATTTTTACAATTACAAATTGTAAAATTAACAAACCAAACTAAAACAAAAATGCAATGACAATAAATACGATAAAGATTAAAGAACGCTATAGCAGATCTACAATAAAAGATATTAACAGAAATAAAGTATATTGGCATTTGATTTTGGTATTGCTAAGTAGAATAAATGGCTACAACTTGCATTACTAGGCACATGAATATGTAATTGGACAAGCAGCTCAGAGGAAGTAAAATCTGATTATTAAGTATTTTATAAAGCTTACTTACTGAATGAAACTTTCTAAGGAGTGTAGATAAAATTCACAAAATAAATCTTTATACTCAATCAATCAATGCCTAGATCTGTATCGACATAACCATTAAAGAGTATTTAATGTAATAGGAATTCCAAACACAACAAGCAAATTCAAATTTAAACCGAAAAAAATGTATAGTATAAAATTTTTATAGCACTAATACTCTTGAATTGTTTGCTATTGCGAATTATAGAGCCTAAAGAGTCATTTGCAGTAGATACAATTTGTTAACTATGATTGTTAAAAGAAAGACTATTATCGAATACGACCCCCAGATTTTTTAAAGTATCAAAATCTGGGGGTCGTAAATAGTACCATTAATGTTACAATCAAATGTTATTGTAGATTTATTCCTAGTGCATAAGGTAACTCTAATTACATTTTGCCAAATTCAATTATTATTGCACCATAGCACTACTTGATCGAGATTATGTTGCAGTCTGTAACTTGCATAGTTTAACAATAATTGAACGTGTATATAAGAGCATATATTTTTAAATCATGACCAAGGTTAGAACCCTGAGGAACGCCGGATATTTCAGTAAAATTTCTTGACCTAAAACCTTTATATTCGATGAATAAAGATCTATTCGAAAGAAAGTTGTTAAATAAATCACAGAGATTAGAAGAAATTCCCAGATTTTATTTATTTATAAGTATTCCATGATCGAAACCTTTCGATATGTCTGTGTATACAACACTTACCTGAATGCGGTTATCAATATATTTAGAGAGAAATTGGGTTTGGAGGAAAATATTGAATTTTTAGGTCTAATCCTATCGAATTTAAAAATAATTTGTTATATACGTGCGGATTTATAAAATTACAAAGAATCAACTCAAAACACTTTGCTACATTATGTATAATAGCAATAGATCTATAGTTTAATACGTCTTTTTAATTATCTGGTTTTAAAATAGGTACAATACTAGCGTCTTCTAACATGAAGGAACTACGCCATTAGTAAGATATAAGTTAAGATGTGAATTAAGGGTGCAGCAAAGATATAACGACAATCTTTAAGGACTTGTGCAGGTACACCATCGGGACTTGCACTCACTTTATTACGAAATTTTGCAAGCACCTCAACCACAGTATTAGTACTAATTGGAGATAGAGTAAAATATTCATTCAAAATGACAGGCATGTCATAAACTTCACCAGCTTTAGGATTTAGAAAAATGTATAGCAAAAGCATCCATGACCTCAAACAGAGAATAAAGTGTTTTATTCTCATATTTCATATTGGGAGGAACAGATGATTCGTTGCGAAGAGTATTGTTAAAATTTCAAAATTTACCTAATTTTCTGGATATATTTTCTTAAGTGTTATTTATAAATACATTATAGTCAGTTTCAGACAGTAATCGCAACGTAATTTCCTCAGCTTAAGGAATTCATTCTTCTTGCGAAGACTAGCCGAAAACCATGGGGTAACTTATTAGAACTAAGTGTGACCAAAAGAACATTGACTTGAAAAACTTAAAGTAAATTGCATGCATCATCCAAATGTTTTCTCTATAAATGTATAAGTATTAATAACAAATGATTGGTATATTTTAATATTTTAATACAGCAATGAGTATTCACCTTCACGAAATTTATTATTTCTGGCTCAAACCATGTTTTCGTCAGTAGTATACAGTGCAAAATTATCTATATGCCTTGATTCGAGACTGTAATTTTTTGGAAAACTATTAGTAAAAATTGGTCCTTGATAAGAAACAAATCCTTTATAGCAATTACAATAGGACAAAATGACAAGGACTAATGATTCCTTAACATCCAATATCATTTCCTGTTGAGTTTAAAACTCTTACAATCTTGAATATTCAGAACATTTTACACATCATTTGAATCGGGGTTACATACATAGCTCGACAGATATGAACTTGATTTTGTTGCCACCAGTTATACTGGCCTTTTTTGTGCTTTTACCAATAATATTTTGTAGACTTCTGACCAATTAAAGAAATAATTATCTGTATTACTATTAATACTGTTCTACCAAAATAATATTTATCGATTTTTCCTGATAAGACCTCTTAATATATTGCGTTTTAATAGAACATTATGGGTAACTTTTTGATTAACTATAGACATGTCATTTCAGTATTTGATATGAATATACAGTCTTTTATTAACATGTAATATTTAAAAATCGACTTAAGTACTGCTGCATTCTTAAATTTATTCCAGAATGCATTGCAATTCATTATTGTTAGTATTCATATTAGAGTTTCCATTTGTCAAAGCAGATGTTTCAGATTCAAACTAAATGTTTCAAGTAAATTTTATTTATATTGATACATTTGGTACCGTAGAATAAATATTTACAAGAGCAACGACGAGTTGTTATATCGGGATCGGAGGTAGATATAATGTTCGACATATTTTGCATTATTCATAATTATTTTCATTAACTTGAGATAAAATAAAAATAATTGTGAAAAGGTTACAAAATTTGTGTTCTAAAAAGATTATTTTAAGTTCAAAACAAAATAATAACAGAAAAGGGTCTTATCATGTGAAATTTAATTGATGCATGCACATGATGGCCAAGGTTAAGAAGGCACAGTGATGATAGGAAAGATACAAAAATACGTCATTGTTCAGACTACTAATAATTATAAGTTCATTTAAGAATAGAATGTTTTCGGAAAAGATTTTATAAAATAGTCCTGAAATAGTTTAGAAAAATATCAAAAAATTTAATATTCAAGATAAGTTTTCCTTACAGCCTAAAAGATACGAAAATAAATATGTGTCTTATATAAATCAATGGATAAAGTTTAATTTATTTTGGATTAAATTTAATTCAGTTAAATAAGAAATAATCAACTATACAAAATTTAAATCTAAATTCACAACAGCAATTGCCTTACGAAAAGTTGTAAAGTTATGTGTAAACAGATAAAAGTTTGAAGAAGTCAATAGACAATTGATTGTTTGTATCAACCTGGATATTGGTTTATTAATAAAGTAATTAATCCGGTGAAACTTTACTCTGAAAAGTACTTTTGACCTAGTAGTCGTTCCACCACTTTGATGCCAAAAGTTAACCAAATTTAGAAGAGGGGAACAAATAGTATATCAAGTTGATAAAAAAGAAAAAAATAATTAATTGTGCTATAAGTACTGGAAATTCGTTCTTGAGTTACGTGAAGATTTATATAATAAAGTTGGAATAAAACACCTACACTTTCTTGAAGTATGAGTGATTTATTTCAAGCTATATGTAATCGCTAGAAATATATTATATTTATTTATTTCAGATACAAATATAAGAGCAAGTAAAGCAAAGTAAATTAAATTCTAAATTAATAAAAGAAAACAATTAGAATTATGTTATCAACCAAAACTAAATACATATTAATGAAGTTATTTCAGTTTTTTTACTCTAATAATCAAATAATTTTATTCAGTTATGTTAGGCTATTTTTTTCGAGAACCTTTTGCTATCTTTCGGGTATCATTGCTCAAAGAACTTTTTCAACAAAAAATAAAGTACTATTTGACACTATTATCTTAATTGAATTATTTACCTTTTAAAGATCACTGATAAGGTGCAAGGTTTCAAAAAATTGTTTTTTATTGTTCTACAACAATTTTTTTTAAACCGTATACCCTATCAGTGTTTTGATAAGTGATATCATGGAATTTCAACAAATAATAACCTTATCGATCCAACATTTCCAAGAGTTCTGCAAAGATCGAAACAAATAGTAAATCCCAGCCAAGATCCAGCACTTCTGACAAGTCACTAAACTTGTGACTGTAATTTAATTATTTTTAGAAATAACTATATCGTATGTGACATCGGATTAAAGAGAAAAAATAATCTATCTAATGAGGTACATAGCCAACTATGGTTTTCATTTAAAAATGTAACTTTCCGTCATCTCGTAAAATAATGATGATAAAAATTTTGTGAATTTATTTTATTAATTTTCGTAAAATTATCTAAAACTTTATCTTTTACAGTTCTTTTTCTATCTCTCATAATAACCGACATATATTATTATGAAAAATGAACACTTTTTTCCTCTTTGAAAATATATTGTTACCCCTGCCTTTTTTGAAAACCTTGAAAGTGCAATTTAAATATATTTTAAATAAGTTTAAAATGACTACATTACTTCTCTATCAAATATTTGAAATCAAAATTTTTTAAATATTAATTTACTAATTATCAATTTGGATTTAAAATTGCAGACAATTTACTATTCATAAAAATCCGTACGTAAATTTTCGTATATATCTTAATCTAATACGCATAATAATAATTCATTATCTGTATAATGTTTATAAACTTACTGTTATAAAATTGTAATAATATATCTTTTGCTTGCATTTAATTCATTATTTTTTCTTATTTCAGTATTTCAACGTCTTCTGGAGTAATTAAAAGGTTAGTGTCTTTCTTTGGTAAATCATTTACATATATCATGACAAGTTTGGATCTAAGACACTACCTTGTGGTACACCAATATACATATATATTGTAAATGATTTTTCCTTAGTTTTTTGAATAAAATAATTTCAGTTTATTTCTTTATTAATACTTTGGTATTCTTATATATTCCGAAAAGTTAAATACAAAATTAAAAAAAGAAAGAACGTACAAATAATTTAGGTTATAAGAACCCTAGGCGGAATTCACTCTTTTTCAACTCAAACCCTTTCTTTTTTCTTCTAGAAATTGGACGTTTCATTCCACATTTTGCCATGCTGGAAGCTTTTTCTTAATTTATAATAAGTTTCATTTTAGAACCAATGGTTCTCTATATTATGTCATCTCTGTCATTATGACAGCTATTATAATGAAAAAATAATTAAATTTGTTAAATATGATTTAATAAAATCATAACCAAAGTAATGGTATAATTCTCTAGTAATAATTGAAGGCTTTAAATAGATCACTAAATATTCCCAAAAGAATATCAGAGTTGCTTAATTAAATACTTGATATTGTAAGTTGCAGTATGTATTGATTTATTTTCTAAAAACCAGTGCTGCTGTCGGTAAAATAGATTTTATTAGAGTAAGAAGAGTATTTATAGCACACAAAAAGTATAAAATAGTAGACTTACTTTAAATAAAGATTTTAGTAAATTTATATATGTAATAAATAATTAAACTTTTGATTTAAATGCTTTTTTAACATAAACTGTAGCCTTTAAAAAAGATGTACATATTTTTTATTAATTTTACAAAAATTTCAAACATCTTGTTATGGCAACTAATTTATTTAGCTTTGATCTTAAGATAATTGAGTCATAATCTACAGTTTAAATTGAAATCACACGTTACGTATTACAAGAGAAAGAAGCCCATTACAAAGCGGGCAATAGAAGTTTCCCGTGTAACATGAATGAATCATGAATCACCTGTTAGTAAAACCTGTAGTCCAGCAATTAACATATCCAGGCAGTGAGTAATAGGGCAAAAGAGAACGAAGCCGCACGTGATGGTAGGACCATCGAGAGGGCGCTGAGGAGAAACAATTCCCGGCGCTAATGAAATGTTTCGGGTCGGGGGGGTGCCCGCCCGACAAATTTATCCCAAAAAGGGTATTATCCGTTATACATTTTTTTCGATTTAGTCCTCCATTTTTATGGGAACCTATATCGTTAGAAAAATTCCCCCGTTTTTCCACAATCTCATAGAAACCGTATCTCCGGGCCACCCTTCCTGCACGTAACCCTATTAAAATAATTCAAGCCGAGTAATAGTTTGTTGTTCCTCCTTCCCTTCGCACCAGAATGTGTGCATGTGTGTGTGTGTTTTTTTTATTCTTAAAACGAAAAATGTGTGAAATGTTAGATCGGAAGCGTAACGAGATGAGGAAGTGCAGATACAGATGAAGAGTTGCTGTCTCGGGGTTAGGTTCCATTGTGTACGTATGGGGTTGTGATCGTGGGAACCTCAAGGGGTTGTTCATCTAGGGCAGCATCCCTTTGAAGGCGAATCAACAGGGGCAGCTGCGTCTTGCACTTGCAACTTCGCTAATTAAAGTGCCGGGTTATCTATCATGCGAGGTGCCGCTGTCAGGAAGAACGTTGGATCCCCTTTCTTCTCTTTGGTTTCTTCACCGTGTGACGCTGGGGTTAGAAAATTAATTTTTACGGGGTGCACCATCAATAGGGTTATTGAAAATTATTCGATCGGAATTTCTTTCTTATTCCATAAATTGATTTATGAAATCTTGATAAATACACAATATAAATAATTTTATTCTTCCTTACTTGTTAATTCACAATAATATAAAAGAAAAAAATTTGGTTTTAAAATTTCATTTAAATAACCTGCAACAAATATTATAATTAAAATTAAAAAGTTCTATATAACATATAAAAATTGTGCATAAGAAAGTTTAAGATATTTTATAACGTTGTATTCAAACAACGTAACTAATCACATTTTGGTAAATTTCGAATTCATACAGTTAGATTACTGCCATTATTAAGAAATAAATAACTGCTATACCTTTTAATTAAGGTATCATTTGTATGATACCATAAATAATTTTAAAAATACTCCAGAATATTAAACACTAGTGTTTCTTATAAAATATTTTCCCCTTTCCTAATTTATATATTGGTAAGTCACGGTACTGGCAATTATTTAATGGAAATATATGATTTATTATTGTTCTCATAAGCTCAATAAGACCGTATAAAAACATGGGAGTTACAATTTATTTACAGTTTTACTTATAGCAAATATCCAAATTTTTATTTACAAAAGGATTCATAATCAATAATTAAGAGAAAGAATAGCTTCCAGTTATGATATATTGCTTCAGAAATCAAATCGAATTTATGGTATATACTTTCTTCACTGCACTCTTGATGATTTATAATATTAGGTAATTTCAAATTAAAACACTTGTTTGGTTTCATATTGTAATATTCAGTTTCCTGACACGTGTTTCGGTCAATGACGACCATTCTCAAAGGAATTACAAAAATAACTGATTATTAACTGGTTATTCTTGTAATTCCTTTGAGAATGGTCGTCATTGACCGAAACACGTGTCAGGAAACTGAATATTACAATATGAAACTAAATAAGTGTTTTAATTTGAAATTACCAAATCGAATTTGACTAATGAGGTCATTGCGTTTGATTTTTCAATATTCTAATTACTTTCGATAGAATTGATTGAATTGAAATCTGTATACAATTATTTAAATTATTCTCGATAAGTTCAGTTGTAAAAGTAATAGGAACAAGTGTTTCGTTCATTAACTTTGTCAACAGGGTATTAATAAGATTTTAATAGAATTACTAAATTGTATTATATATTTTTTCTAATAGTTTTTCACCTGAACTTAAGAAATAAAATTTATCACAAAAAATACAGCCGTTTATTTGTATTTGTGTTTTTTTTGCAGAAAATATATATTTAGGGACCATATTACCTGGGTTTTATTTGGGTCTTCGCTGATAAATTAGCTACCGTCTTGCTTTCGACTATCTTTTGTTAGTCATTATTAGTTATATAAAATTCATGTAAATGTGAACAGAAAAATAAAAAGTATTTTATGTAGGAATTAATTAAAAATTATCATAAACCATAAGTAAAGTTAAACAATATAATTTCAAAATGAATCTTTTCCTATCTTCGTTAAACTTCGTTAAAGATTTTCTTCCCAAATACTACAAAAATAAAAATTCTATGCTTTATTTATTTATAATAAACAACTTCAATAATTAAATCTTCTGCACAGTTATTTTTAAACGTCTAGAACATTGTATCTGCTACAAAAAACGTATTTTATGTAACAGATATTTAGATACCATCTTGAAATTAAGCGATTTATATAAACAAAGTAAATCATTAGAAATTCTCCGTTGCTCAAAGGTGTTCACATTTAGAATTTGGCAAATACTACTATACTCTTCTTGAATGTGGTCAATGTCTAATTTAAATTCAATGTATCGTAAAAATTTATTTTGTACTTGTTCAAGCATTTTCACTTCACTATCGTATATTGGCGACCTTGCCACAGATGTGTATTCTAATTGTGAGCAATCAAACGAGTAGTATAGGATCTTAAAGACATTTACATTAAAAGACCTAGCGAATCTGTCAACAAAACTCCACATTTTCCTACTTCAATTACATATTTTAAAAATATGCTTTTTGGAATCCAGTTTACCACATCTAAGTCTTTAATTTCCGATACGTTATACAATACATTTGATTGAAGTTTGTAACTGTATTTTATTGTATTTTGTATTCGATTAAATGAAATTGCACATCATTAATTATTATTTAACGTTAATTTGTTTATTCTTACACCAAGCAGTTATCCAATTTAAATTTTTGTGAACTGCTATTCAATCTTCAGGGCTGGATATGCATTTAAATATTTTCATATCGTCCACAAACAGTAATATATTACATGGATGTATTGATTCAATGATATGATTTATGAAGATGGAAAATAATATGGGACCACATTGAGAACCTTGTGGAACTATAGAGATAACTGCGTCTGTTACTTATAAATAACAAAATCTACATTATTATTTCGCTATTGACTCGAAACTCCTATAATTTACGAATCAAATGCTTTGGTGAAATCAGTATAAATAACTACTAATATAAAATAATAACTAAATGTCAAATTGACATAACATTTGAAATAAGTTCTGCAAAAAGTTGACCTAAATCGGCCAGAAATAGCTGAAATATTTCAGCAGAATTATTTGTTGATTATCATCACCGGTTACTACGTATAATGGGTGGAGTGGAAGAACACGAGGACACGTGAACTTCAATGCTTCAAAGTTTTAAGTTAGTTTATTTATGTATGCATTTGTATTTATTGTTTCACTAGAATTTGTAAAGTGAATAAACAAATATAATAACATCTATCTGATTACCATATTCCAAAGCATTTGATAAGAACCTGGTATATTTTAGAAGATTTAAGAGAGTTAATTATTCTGGGATCAACCCACGTTGGTTAGTTGACAATTTGTCCCAATAGATATTTGTCAAATGTTTTGCCACCAAACTATCAAGCAAACTATCGGAAGAACCTATCTATATATGGAAAGTAATACTCAGTAAAATGTAACTGAGGGCTAGAATTTTTTCCTTGTTTCACAAAAGAAAATTGTAAATGTAAAACAAATACATAGCTATGAATAAGTCCAGTAATAATTTATGTTTGTTAAAACTTGTTTCTCCTGGTTTATATTTATGAGAATATTTGCCATATAGATAATATATGAAAGTAAAAATATGATAAAAATGACAGTAAATGTAGGCAAAATAAAATTGGATAAAAATTAAATAAATTATTTCAATTCAAAATAAGTAAAACAATTAACTTTGTTGGTATCAAAATGTATCACGTGAAGTGAAAGCCTCCACAATTACTTATTAAATTATTTCAAATAAATAAAAATAAACTATAGTATATTGTTGAATGTAATAATAAAATGGATATCGTTGTCAAAATAACAATACAACTAAGGAATAGTATTGACGAAGTTCAGAAGAAATAATTAGGGGCACATATGAATATTAATACATGAAACAAAGGCATAGAATAATGAGGAGTTTGATAATATAACTTTTTCCTTAGAGAAATACTATTATAGTATAAAAGAAAACACAATTTATTTTACTTTTATACTATAAACAATATATAATGATCATACTATATAATAAGGAAAACGGTATTTTTTAGTTGTAACTAAAAACAACTATAAGATTTATGTTGTAAATATCAAGTTTTGTAGTCTTTGTATTTTAGCCACACCTCATCTTTATTCTTAAGAATTGAATAATAATATTTATAGAGAAGTATAATACATTGTTCCTTTTTACATAATCATTAAAGATTAAATATATAGTTACAATATAAAATTGTTAATAGCAGTTAAAAATAGCCTTTCTTTGCCGTTTTTATATACACTATATATACATTTCTAACACAACTTGTTCATTTTCAATAGTTAACTGACATAAAAAATAAATACAAAAGTCAAAAAAGTTGGCCAGATTAATAATTATGTTTAATTAAATAAAAATAATTCAAAAATTCGGGGTAGGTTTAAAAGTAATGTTTTGGAAAAATTTTAAATTGGAATAATTTCAAGTAATGGATTTTCTAAAGGACTAAGATCAAAATTCAATTCAAATAATTTTTTTTCTTCATCTCAATTGCTTCCAACATATTCAATCTACTATCGGTTGAGTGTTTTAATAATTTAGTGTTTTGACTTGTGTATTTATTTTTTATGTTAGTTAACTATTGAAAACAAAATGGTGATGTGGCCGTCATAGTACTTTCCCTATATTTTACTCGAAAAATATGAGGTTTGCGCAAAAAAACTATTTTTAGTAATTTGTTCAGTTTTAAATTCTCTACAATTATTTATTATATAAATTTCATGTAACTCCTATAGTTTATTAGCAATTGGCAAAAAATGTCAAAATTTTCATTTTTTTTCTCGCAAGTTAAGAACTTTATGAAAAAATGTTTTAATAAAACTTGTTCACTTTCTCATTCTTTTTAACTTTTGTTTGAATGGTTTTATAATATTTTTCAAATTTAGAAAAACACACATACACAGACATATTTTTTTTCAGAAATGGACTCAGGGTACCTGTTAACAGATATTTCCGCAACAATACTTTCACTATATATATTCTATATAGGGAAAGTAATAAATCAATGTCGGTTTATTCTTTCCGTAGGAATCCACTTCGAATTTACCACTCTTTCTGATTTCTCTATTTATTTTCTTCTTTTTTCCCGTCACACGGGTAATGAAGAAAGTGAAATTGCTAACAAATCTGCTCAACAGCCTTTAAACTCTAAATTTTTGTCAAAAATTATGAAGTTCACACAAAAAGCTATTCTTAATAATTTGTTCACTTTTGAATTCTCTACAATTATTATTTGTTATATAATAGTTATTTAAGGTACAAGTGTAAAAAGTGATACTTTATTGCACGAACTGGCGTTTAAAAACACGAGCGAGGAACGAGTACGATCGTAGATAAATTTAATGAAATCCAATAGCTTATTAGAAATTGGCAAAAAATATCAAAATTTTAAATATTTATTTTTTTATCTCAAAATATAAGAATTTTATGAAAAATATGTTTTAATAAAACTTGTTCAGTTTCTCATTGCCTTTAATTCTTGTTTAAAAAGTTTTGTAATATTTTTCATATTAAAAGAAACATTTGAAAAAACAAAAAACGGCCTCGAGTAAACATCCACTTCCGGTTTTTGAATGTTCACCAAAAGCTTTTCAGTTCCAGTTTTTAACGATAAAACCTTAAGTTTAAAGTTTCATCTCAATCGGATCATTAGTTTTTAAGATACAACGCCCACAGACATTTTCACGCACGAAAACAATACTTCCCCTATACAGGATGTCCTGTTAATGCGGGGAAATGGCTGGACCATAGATTCCTGAGGTCAAAATATGACGATTTAACGCAACTTATCTATATCCAAAAATTTACGGTTAAGCCGGAATTTGGCTTCAAAGTTTCAAAATTTTTATTTCTTTTGTTTATAACAATTGAACGCTTTATTTAATTTGAATGAAATTTATTTTTAATAACTACCATAATATAATACATCATTTCAGTTATTATGACTATTATTGGTTAACAAGAAGTATATGAAACAGTAGTACCACCACTTAAAAACTAAAATATTTTTTTATTGGTGGATCTAATAAAAACTAAAAAAACACTACTTGAAAGACCATTTCATTTAAAAACTTTTTTATCTCTTAATAATATTTGATATCTTTTACGGTTTTCCCACAAAAAAATAAAATATATATTTTTTATCTAGTAAAAACAAAATCTAGTTTTTCATCGAATCGAAAATAAATGTTTTTCGGGCCGTCTTTGTTTAAAAAATGTAAATTATGTATAATAATAATTATTTAGTGTCTTTTATCAATTAATTTTTAACTTTATTATAATTCATATATATTCATATTTGGAACAAACAGATATCTTGTTTGTATTAGGATTTTGCAAAGAAAATTGTTTGAAAAGTGTTAGATGTTGTTTTGATTTATTTTATTAATTGATATTATTTAATTTTTATTCAATTGAGTAAGTTTATTTACTTATTAATGAGTGCATAATGAGTATACTATATTCATATTTTATTTTTTTGTGCAAAAACCCTACAAGATATCAAAAACTAGTAAGAGTCAAAAAAGTTTTTAAATCTAATGCCCTTTCAAGTAGATTTTTTTGGATTTTATTGGATGCACCAATAAAAAAATATTTTATTTTCAAGTGGTGGTACTACTGTTTTTTTATACTTCCTGTCAATCACTAATGACCACAATAACTGAAATGATGTATGATATTATGGTACTTATTAATAATAAATTTCATTCAAATCAAATAAAGCGTTCAATTGTTATAAACAAAATAAATAAAAAAATTTGAAACTTTGAAGCCAAATTCCGGCTTAACCGTAAATTTTTGGATATAGATAAGTTGCGATAAATCGTCATATTTTGACCCTGTTGGGGTTGGGGTACAAATCGTCATATTTTGACCCTGTTGGGGTCAAAATATGACATTTTAACGCAACTTATCTATATCCAAAAATTTACGGTTAAAAATTTTTTTATTTCTTTTGTTTATAACAATTGAACGCTTTATGTGATTTGAATGAAATTTATTTTTAATAACTACCATAATATAATACACCATTTCAGTTATTATGACTATTATTGGTTAACAAGAAGTATAAGAAACAGTAGTACCACCACTTAAAAACTAAAATATTTTTTTATTGGTGGATCTAATAAAAACTAAAAAAATACTGCTTGAAAGACCATTTAATTTAAAAACTTTTTCATCTCTTAACAATATTTGATATCATTTACGGTTTTCTCACAAAAAAATAAAACATATATTTTTTATCTAGTAAAAACAAAATCTAGTTTTTCATCGAATCGAAAATAAATGTTTTTCGTGGCCGTCTTTGTTTAAAAAATGTAAATTATGTATAATAATTATTATTTAGTGTCTTTTAACAATTAATTTTTAACTTTATTATAGTTCATAAATATTCATATTTGGAACAAACAGATATCTTGTTTGTATTAGGATTTTGCAAAGAAAATTGTTTGAAAAGTGTTAGATGTTCTTTTGATTTATTTTATTAATTGATATTATTTAATTTTTATTCAATTGAGTAAGTTTAAATACATATTAATGAGTGCATAATGGGTATACTTTATTCATATTTTATTTTTTTGTGCAAAAACCGTACAAGATATCAAAAACTAGTAAGAGTCAAAAAAGTTTTTAAATCCAATGCCCTTTCAAATAGATTTTTTTTTGGATTTTATTGGATGCACCAATAAAAAAATATTTTAGTTTTTAAGTGGTGGTACTACTGTTTTTTATACTTCCTGTCAATCAATAATGTCCACAATAACTGAAATGATGTATGATATTATGGTACTTATTAATAATAAATTTCATTCAAATCAAATAAAGCGTTCAATTGTTATAAACAAAAGAAATAAAAATTTTTGAAACTTTGAAGCCAAATTCCGGCTTAACCATAAATTTTTGGATATAGATAAGTTGCATTAAATCATCATATTTTGACCCCAGGAATCTATGGTCCATCCATTTCCCCGCATTAACGGGACACCCTGTATATATATATATATTATAGGGAAACTAATAAACACGGTGTGTTTGAAATGTACATATAGTGTATAAAAAACGGTGAAGAAAGGATATTTCGAACTACAATTAGTTACTAGTCTTTCACGTACTCAAATATTTAATCAGAAATATAAAATGGTTTTATATTGTATTATATTTAATCTATCATGCATTACATAAAGAAATATAAAATTTTACTAACAATATAAGCAAAAATATATAGAAATAATTTTAATTGCATGTAGGAGGACTGAGTTCACTCTTCTGAATGATCTTTCATTCAAACCCGCTGATCATCTTCTTCACTGATTTGTCGTCCTGTTTGGAATGAGGAAATTTAAATTTTGCCAAATCGCAACTAAGAAAAAACGAAAAATATATTTAATATCTATGTATCTAAAAGTCGTATATAAAATCAACCAAAACTTCTACAGATTACATAAAATATTAAAATGATATGGTAGGAGTTTCGGTAAGGAATTGGAACGGACGAATTAAAAAATCAAATACATATATTATTTGAAACTACGATTATTATTTTCTTGTAGGGTTACGATCTAAATTAACTTTAAAATCGAAAACAAAATATGCTAACATGTCAGGACGAAAATATACAGGGTTATTCACGCTATACGGCACGGAATATTGTGGCCAAAATACGTGACTTTCAAAAAATTTCACCTTGGAGATATATGGGGGTCTATTAGGGCTACTTTCTAAAATTACTTTCATAATATACAGGGTGTCCCAAAAACCCTAAAAGTATCAAAGTTGTGTTTTTTTAATAAAACACCCTGTATTTTATTGCATTTTTGGATCCTTCGATCAAAATAAGTGTGTGTTTTAATAAGGTTTTTATTACCTAAACCTTAAGGTTTTTGAAATAATTTAACCTAATTTTCATGTTTCAAATACTTAAAAAGTAATTAAGTTATGCATACCAAATTTACACTGAAATGTAACAATAGATCATATTTTATTTTCCAAGTATAATAAACTTGACATCTTATGCCGGGTGTAAAAAAATTGGAATTAAACAAATGAGAACTTTAAATGGCTATAACTTCAATTATTTAAATGGAACGCCATATTTTTTAATTTGTCAGCAAATGCACTTTTTAATTGCCTATCTTATGGTATTTATATCTTAAGTCTTAACCCTTCTTGTTTTTACAGAAAACGCCAAAATATTGTTTATTGCACCGTTTTAGTACTTTTGAAGTAAAAATTTTAATGTATCTAGTTTTCCATCGTATTTAAAAACGTAAGATAATTAATTTAGTCTGTTACTTTAGTTTTAAAAGCCTGTCTTTTGTTATAGTTGTGTTATTTTGCGTTTTTGTGTTAGATCGTTAGTAATCGTTATTGTTTGAACATCGCTGTTGTATTTAATAGTAAAAAATAAAAATTTACACAGATTTTCTTATACTGAGGTTTTTATAACTGACACTTCCAATTTCTTTAAACTGGTTTAATAGTCTCTCAAAAATGGCTGGCTTAGGGTGATTTCTTTCGGGAAACCTTTAACTATAAACTCGATAAGCCAATAAACAATTTTGATGGCATTCTCCAAGCATAAAAATAGTGCCAATATCCCCTTCTTTTGAGTAAATCTTCATTTTTACCAAAAAATACAACAGCGATGTTCAAACAATAACGATTACTAACGATCTAACACAAAAATGCAAAATAAGACAACTATAACAAAAGACAGGCTTTTTAAACTAAAGTGACAGACTAAATTAATTATCTGACGTTTTTAAATCCTATAGAAAACTAGATACATTAAAATTTTTACTTAAAAAGTACTAAAACGGTGCAATAAACAATATTTTGGCGTTTTCTGTAAAAACGAGAAGACTTAACACTTAAGATATAAATACCATTCGATAGGTAATTAAAACGTGCATTTGCTGATAAATTAATAAATATAGCGTTCCATTTAAATAAATGAAGTTATAGCCATTTAAAGTTCTCATTTGTTTAATTCCTTTTTTTTACACCCGGCGTAAGATGTGTAAGATGTCAAGTTTATTATACTTGGAAAATAAAATATGATCTATTGTTACATTTCAGTGTAAATTTGGTATGCATAACTTAATTATTTTTTAAGTATTTGAAACATGAAAATTAGGTTAAATTTTTACAAAATTCAAATTATTTCAAAAACCTTAAGGTTTATGTAATAAAAACCTTATTTAAACACACACTTATTTTTATCGAGGGATCCAAAAATGCAATAAAATACAGCGTGTTTCATTAAAAAAAAAAACACAACTTTGATACTTTTAGGGTTTTTGGGACACCCTGTATATTATGAAAGCAATTTTAAAAAGTAGCCCTAATAGACCCCCATATATCCCCAAAGTGAAACTTTTTGAAAGTCACGTATTTTGGCCACAATATTCTGTGCCGTATAGCGTGAATAACCCTGTATAGTAATTTAAATCACAATATTTACTAATTCAATAATATGCACAATCCTTCAAATAAGTTTCTATAATAGTTATCCCTCCCAAAGGACGCTTTATATTTCTCAATATAATGAAATTATAAATCATATTTCTTTTATTCACATATTGGTATATCAAGGCAAGCTGTAAATTGTAAAACTGAAATGAGTAGATAAAATTAGTAAATTAATAATTATATCCAACTAGGTAAAAAAAAATAATTGATTAATGGTTGAGGATAGTATGATATCAACAAAGAAAGTTAAAAAGTATAGTATGTTAATTAATATGTGTTACTGTTATTTTGTTAATATTTAATATATACCTATAATCATATCATACCAGCAAAAATTAAAAACAAGTTTAGATCTTTAGATCAAAGTGATTAATGTATATTTTCAGTATTTCTATATCATTATTAAACTGGAGACATTGAACAAAGTTGAGACAATTTATATATTTTTTTTTAATTTTTAAACTTTAAGTGCCTCATGTAATATATTTCCATCGTGTTGGAATGTAATCGTAACCTTATTTTGCTATATTTTGAAATATCTTTATTCAATTTCCAAATAAGAAAAATTTGGCTGTTACAATACACATACTTAAATGATTTGTAACATATAGCTATACTCGAGTAACAATCTCTGTATTAAAGTAACAACACATGCGTAATTTGGATCAAATTTTCAAAATGTTTTATTCCAAATAATTTATATGTCTTAGATGGATATTTTTTTCTACACAGTTTATGGTGTAATAATCGAAATTATAAAATACTCAATCAAGCCATCCATTACTAGATTACATTATTATTTTCAAGGAACTAATATAATAAATTAAGAAAAGTATAAGCACCCATTTAAAAATTTAAAGTTGACTATTATTTGTCAATGAAGTTTTGAAAAAAACATAGAATTAATGTCATTTCATAGTATTTAAACGGCCATTCAATTTGCTTTTTAGTTGATTCAAATCTATTAATAAATAACAAAGTTATGGCGTTGGGCGTCTTTAATCGAAAACCCGGTATACTCAGTTAATTTAAAGATATTTATAAAAGGAGTTATAATTTTTTAATTAATTTTAGAGCAAGTATTATTATTTTTTTGGCAGAAACAAACTTTGAGAAAATAAAGTTGGTTAATAATAATAATAATAACTGGTTGTTCTAATATAACTAGAGGTATTGTTTCACGAATACATAGTTAGATATTTCAGGAGAATATATAGTTTACCATAATATAAGTGACAATTTTAAATGTTTTATATTATTTATGTAAATATAATGAAATATAATATAATTAAATATGTGAGTAATTTTCTACTTCGACCAATCTTATTAATTCATGTTTCGTCTATATTATCGTAAATAGTAGCATATATACTATGTAAAAAATCTAAAGGATTTTTTTTTGCCAGATCCGTGTATAATAGGGTAAAAATATTAGCATTCATTAGTTTCTGATTTGAGGCTCCTAGAACTTTAGTTCAAACATTCGTATATAGTTTTTCATATTTCTGGAATTATAGTGGTGCCTTCAACAGAAACAAATAAATAAATTTTAGAGAAAATGTGGTAGATTTGAGGTTATTGCTTATAATCATTCATAATCTTTCGCAAGTTTTCACAAATATCCAGGCAGTTATTACATTTATTCACAATCAAACTGATATTTACAGAATTTCTCTAAAGGCTTCTTCTAATGAAATTTATTGTAAAAAGTAGTTGTTGAGTATTAAAGTAAAAGCACTTTTTTAATTTTCAATTTTTTCTTCAAGCGAAGAAATATAAAGATGTTTTTAAATAAAATTAATTACTTGCAGTAAAAAATGACTATATGATCCTCAGAGGATTTAGATTATTTTAGATATAGATTTATTTTATCGCCCATCTCTAACCTGAATATTACTGTAGTGGTTACTAACACTTAAATGTATTCATAACAAAAGTGATATCTATAGCATTTCTCTAGACGATTCTGTTCAAATTTACTTCAAAAAGATGTATCAATAAGTCTAATTCAAAAAATTTAATTAATTCAGTAAAAAGAACTGAATTTAATTTTATGGTTTGTTATGTAATGTAGAGTAATTTTTGCTTGTCGATAAATAACTTTATTTAAATATTTTTTTAATAAAGTATGTACGTAATAATTATGAAATGATTTCTGTTGAATAAACTAATAAATGATAAAATGTATTTTAGATTGTTTAAATATGACTATAACATGAAAAATTAGAAACAAAAATTGAATGTAAACTGATGTCATTAAATTAAATTAGCAAAAGCAATTAAAAAATCTAGCATTCAAGTTTATAATCATCTGCAGAAATAATTTCATTCAAATTAGTGTTGCTTTGATAATTGTACTATTTGTAACACGCATATTAATTTTGTTTTATTGAATGTCTGTCGAGGTATTAGCCGAGGTATAAGTAGTTGTTTCAAATTAATTTGTTTTGTAGTCTTAGTAAGGTTCACTGTCGTAGATTCACAAAATGTTTGCGTATTTTTAAATTTATTATAAATCGTTTTCTTTTCTCTTTATTCCTATGAATTATTTTTTTTTTCAAATCTTTTGTTTTTTAATTGGGGAAAGTTGCACAGTTGTTAAGTCATTTTCTGTCTATTTTTGTCAAAAAGATAAATCACTTATAGATTTTACTTTAATAATATGATTATAATGATAACTTAATGTCAAAAACATTTCTCAAATAAGGGCTAAAATAGCACAACAACAGAGTTGGGAGTGTTTCACATTTATTGTTAAATACTGCAAAAGGCAGATGAATATTCATCTGTGTAGCGAAACATGTTGCAGTATTCAACAACTGTGTTATATTTCAATGCGTTATGGAGTTTCATCATGTAACCGCCTCTTCAATGAAATAAAATAGCATGTTTGCTTAAATATTTTCCAAAAATAGATTTAAGAGTAACATTGGAAACCAGTGAACCGCTCCCATTTAAATTTTTGTACGTGTTTCATTAATTAATGTATTTGTTGTAAAGTTATTTGCCCAAATATATATTTTTTAATAAAACTACTTGCAAGAATCATGCCTTACCAAAAAATAAATGAAAAATGTTAATCTGTTTAAGTGATTGATCCTCAGTTGATCTAGAAGAATAATTTTATCGCCTATTTTAAACCTGAATATTATTGTAATTAACTACTAACTACGATGACTTCTTTTATTTTAGGTTTTAAACTTTTTACTTGTTATATATTTTACTTACTTTATAACAGTACATACAACTCTTAAACTCTTTTATTAAAGATTTTACCAAAATTTATATTATGCTGACCACAAATGATATATAAGGTCTAAGTAGTATGTACTGCTAGTCATTTTAGAATGATAAAAAAAATAATATTATATAGTAATTTATCTATTATTGTATGTAAAATGTATTAAAGTATTATTGTACCAAGATTTCCAAAGAAAAAAAGAAAATGTTACTAATCAAAGTCTCCGTATTATATTGTTGGAGCATAATGGGTCTATGTTAAATACATACAGATTCATATATGACATAGCATATTTTGTAAGCGAAGCAAGAAAATTAAATGAGGATCGTTGGACATGTATTGGCCGTGCATCGAGGGTTTATTAAATACTAGTCCTACAGTAGTTGGTACTTTACCAATCCAGATGCACCAATCTAGTTGTTCCAATCAAGATTGTCTAGTGAAGAACATTCGTTTAATTATCAAGGTATTCTGATTGATAATTCGATATTTTGTTTAAGTCGTAACTTCAAAAAGTTCTCAGCGATTTAAAAGATGAAGTCAAAAGTTTCAATAGTCGCCTTCATCTACTTGAGCCTTCTTTTATTAATATATCTAGTTCCTCGCCTGCTTCTAAAATAAATAAAATCACCCCTAGTGAAAATATGGTTAAAGAAATCGAATAAAGTAAACATTGGTTCGTAAACATCATGGTTTATATAGTTTGTTCCAAAGCATAGCTAGATAATCGAGGCGAAAATTAAAAATGATATTCTTGGAAAACACACACTAACACTTTCTTCGCGATTTAGTTTTATTTTGCTAGATGAACATTTCGAATACTGTGTATTCAATATCAATAACTTATAAGTTCTATATAAAAAAGGTACTGATTCATTTAGAAATATTATCAATTCACAAGTAGACTTTAATCCACTAAAAATTACTAGAATAGGATAGATGAATAAGACCACTTAAATTAACATATGCGACTTAAAAATCCGCCATAGAATTGTTGAGAGTATGCTGAGCACTGGATACCAGGAATGTTAAATTCAACAACGAAGAGGCTTCGAGAGGAAGTTGATCATCGCTAGATGATAAATATGTTAATTGTCATCCACTAATAACGTCAAACACCCAAAGAAGAAAATAATGTTATTTTCCAAAATATTGGCGATTTAAGAAGAAAACTCGGAGAGTTTTTTTGTAAATATCAATTGTTAATTTTATGATGTTTTGGTTGAGACATGGCTTGATCAATCAGTTAATGATTCTGAACGTGGCCTCGATGATTTTACAGTCTTTAGAGTAGATCGTTTAAATGCCAATAGTAAAAAAATCCAGAGGGGATGGTATTTTGTTAGCGGTTGATGTCGAACAAGTATTTGTTAGAGTTTGTAAAAAGTTGATTATTGGTTCGACATAACACCTACCTGGTGCCAATACCTTTTGTTACGAAAAACATCCGTTAGCTTTAGATCAAATATGTAGACTTTTCGATAATAATTGATACATATGTTGTGGTTATTATAATTTGCCCGATGCAGTGTGGAGTAATAATGGAAGCCAAGTATTATATGATAGAAATGAATTGATTTGGCTTAGCTATTGACAAATGTCTTAGGATACCATAATTTAAGACAGATAATTTATATTTTGAATGAACAGGGACGCTATTTGGATCTAGGTTTTTTTTAATTGTAATTCTAATGCAAGTACTGTTAATGGCGCACTTTATGTATTGTTTGGAACGAAAATTTATCATTGCCCCTATAATATCTTGCTTGCTTGAAGCCATAACTTTGTGATACATCTTGAAACAGAACCGTGTGTGATATTAACACAGTAAGTTTTATTTATCATTTGATAAATTTCCTGATTGCCCCTATATGTAATAATTGAGATCAATAGTCTATTAATAACCTACTTATCTCTGCCTGATTCTTGAATTTATGACTTTAAATGTCTCAATTATGGAGAAATAAACTATTATTTGTCCTCTATGTACATAAGAAAATATTTTGAGTGAAATAGAATACTAAGTCCAAGTAATGAAATAATTTATGACGTTTTTAATAAGTTTGTACCTTATTTATTTATTTTATTTATTTATAACTTTGTACTTCCTTCTAACAAAATGATACAAAAATTATAATAAAAATATGTAAATATACTTATAATTTTAGTCAGAAAGAGGACGGGCGGAGTTCTCTTCACAGAAAGATCTTCCACTCAAACCCATGATTATATAACCATCAATTCTGCTTTAGAATACCTTCTGCGGTAACTTTTTATATTTTATTGCTTGAATAAAGCATATTTTAGTCGATAGACATATTTTAATGACATGTTTTGTCATTGTTAAATTATAAGTTATTAAAAGAATCGAAATACTCTTAAGTGGTTTAATTATAAATTAATCAAGTTGACCAAGGAAAAAAGAGAGCATATACTAGATATAAAGAGTCAGCGTAATGTGATCAATTTATAGATTATCTCTGTTAGAATTTCATCGTTAATTTAAGAATTATCACAGAAAACACACAAATACTTTTTTTTGATACATTATTGGATTATTTAGTGATTCAACGATTTTGTATTGAAAGGTAAATCTCATTAAAAATTAAATAGCGTCTTTTTTTGGAAAAGCAGTTACATAGAACCAATATTTAAAAATTGGAATAAAGCAGGTATTGAAAACTATAGAGGGGTGTCGTTATAGTTAATATTACCAAAAATGTTAGATCAATTGATGCCTGATCAATTATTCTGGAACTGTAAAGATATTATAATTAATGCTAAAAACATATCAACTACCACAAAACTTCTGACATATGCTACCTTTCTATCAGAGGCATTGGAAAATAGATACCAGATGGACACTATTTATATGACTTTTCCAGAGCCTTCTATCATGTCGACCATAACATTTTCTTAAAGAAGTTGAGTGCTGGTAGATTTGGGGAAAATGTTGTTGTTTGGTTTTGTAGCTACCTGAAGGATCAAGTCCAGAGAGTTTTAATTAGAAATAAAGTATACGTCTAGAATTCCTCAGGTCTCGCACTGTAGTCCTATTCCTGTTATTCATTAATAACACTAGACAAAATTTAAAACATAGTAAATTCCTTCTCTTTGCTGACGACCTGAAGTTATATAAAGAGATTAAAACTAGAGATGATCAATGTGAATTACAATCGAATCTACTCTCCCTCGCCAAATGATGTGAAACTAAAAGATAATTTTTAACTCTTATTAAGTGTAATCATATTTCATTCCATCGCCGAAAAGCTTTTAAATATTTGTATATTTTATTCGATCGTCCGCTAACATATAAAGACAATATTAAGGATATAGGAGTGATGTTTAATACAAAACTTAATTTTATAGGTCATATAAATATAATTTGGAATAATGCTTTGCGTGTACTTGGTTTTGTGTGTAGATTACTTTAGTATACAACCTCTTCGTACTATATATGGTATATATCTTTAGTACTTCCACATTTAGAATATACATCGTGTATTTGGTCTCCTCATGCATTCGCACATTAATTATTATTAGAGAGGGTACCTGGTAAGTTTTTGCAAGTAATTTTATTGTTAATTGATGTTTGTAATTGATTTCTCTTAATAATAATCATAAATCAAAATTTATAACCTGCCAACATACACTTACTATTATATTTTATTTTGTAAAAATGAGATTCAACAAATAAAGTAAATTAAACTTAACTAATAAAAGGATTAATTAAGCCCTTGGTTATGTTTCACTATTTTTATATTTCTCCGACTAGTTTCGACCGTTGGTCATTCTCAAGGAGATATGTGTATGACCAACGGTCGAAACTAGTCGGAGAAATATAAAAATAGTGAAACATAACCAAGTGCTTAATTAATCCTTTTATTAACATAAAAATGTTTCACCACGGGTTAAGTGAGAAGTTAATTAATCTTAAACTTAACTATTACATAAAGCTGCGACTACAATAGTTTCTAATTTTTACGTTTCACGGAAGAATCTAATGAAACTTTTCGTAGGTCTATTCTAATAAGTTTTAGAGTAATTGCTATAAAACATGTTTAATGCACAAAAAAATTATTTTAATTTAATTCATAATATCTTTCCAAAAAATATGTATAGATTGAAGAGGTTCCTCAATTTTCTCTTGAATATAAGTGACTATAAATGAAGAGGAGAAGAGAAACATCGATAATAGGACTAAATTGTTAACAGTATTTTTTTATAAATTTTGAGTGTTATAAAATTGTTTATTTTTACTGCAAAATTTATTTTTTTTCAAAATACGATTTATTTTAATTTTACACTTTAATTGTAAGCTTAAAGTATATAAAGCTGATGACTTTAGTATCAAATTTTCCTATCCTAATGGGTTTTACACTAACTTAATTAGGTAAGATTTCAAGAAATATTAAAATAATTAATTCAAAAAATCAATCAAATTTAAGTACGTTATCCGTGGAATATCGCCTCCAATAAAAGATGATTGTTCGATTGATAAATATGAATCTGGTGCATATGCCCGTGTAAATGTAATAAAAGGGGGATGATGCATTGGGGTGGCTCTCTCTATACATCCATCCGGCCGTTCTTCAATCCATGGGAATTTCTGCGGCGGAATGTTCGTATCCTCATTAGTTTTGGGACGAATAGAAAGCAATAGATCAGAGTCTGGAGTCTGTGTGTATTCACCTGGGCCTCTTTAAGCCCCTCACAATGCCTTGTAATTTTATCTTCGTAAATACTGAGGGGAACGCCGTCCAACTATAATCGTTTTTACTATGTCTTACTAGTTCATTTCATAATCAAAGCACGGAAAAGTTAATAATGATGGATAAAATATAACAAAAAATAATTATTACTTTTTAACATGTAAATATTATTATTACAGCTACTATTAGAATTCATATTGAAAAATATTAATTTAGTTTATTTAGGTGCAAATAAATTTGAGATGTTCTCTTTCATCATTTTTTTTAGAATTTTTTTTATGGTATTTATGGTATTATAGAGTAATTAATTCATCACATTATTAATTAGATTAGGTGCAAGTGAAATTGTAATTTAAACCTCGTTATTGGCTTTATTTAATTTTCATATCTTTAATATGTGCTAAAAAAACTTTGGGATTTGTAAATTAAACACTTGTTTTCTTAGAATAATCTGCAAGTGCAGAAATGGACGTCATCAAAATTTTCTATTAAACCTACAGGTATTATAAAAATAATAATCGATATCGACACGAAAGAGCGTGCATGTGAGTGTAAGTGATAGAGAGAGACGGGTACAGAGTGTAAATTGGAATTGTCAAGAGTTGTTTTGGTAAAAGGGTGGCCCTGGTATGCAAATGTACTTGCTCCTGCACTTCCATTATGTGTGACGCAATGCGGTGCATTTTCGATTTAATACATAATGCATTCCGGGCGATGGGTCCACTTCCTGTTGCATCTGTCTGCCAGATCTGCACATCCGGATTATTCACCTTCAGAATGCAAACACGCTTTTTATGAAGATCGCCCGCGCAGAAATTTCTGTCCTCTCGTACAAACGGAATAATCCGCGTCCGCATGCGAATGCACCAATTGTAAATGCAAAATGGTGCGATAACGAAAATTACACGACAACGATGGCAATCTATTCAGAAATTGTTTTTGTTCGGTTCTTTGATTCGAATTGCTTTATTCTTTAGGTAAGTTGGCTCATTAAGTTATATCAAACGTATTTAAATATTCCATGCGATTTATGTCCAGTATTTCATGATTTTAGAAATCAATATTTCAAAATAAAAAAATTAATTAAAAATTAATATAATTTATATATGTATATACAGGGTGTTAATACCAAGTCGGTACATCCGAAAATGACAGTTAGAACTCGTTAAAGCAAAGAACTTTTCTTAGTTCCAACTTGTGATTTAGTGCTCCGGTTCGGAGTTATTGGAGTTCTTTTGTTTTTCTAAATATCGCTATTACTCCCTTATTTGAAGGACTATTTTAAAAAAACCAAAAAGTTACAAAATTACCTTTCGGCTCTCTAAAACATTTGACTTTATAATTATTTTTTATTGTTTTAAAAAAACAAAATGGCGACCGATCAAAACATAATATTTTGATAGCCACTCCATCGATTTTTGAAAATAAAGCAGTTATAAATTTTATAAAATGAGAGCATTATATAGCCTTATAGTTTATGATTAATTGGATTTCCAAATCCACTTAAAATATGAAAAGTTGTTCATCTATATAAAAATGGTGATCTAAAATAATCCCAGTGATTTTAGGTCTATTTCAATTTTTCCAATAATTGGTACATTTTTATTCTCATTAACCAACTGCAAGAATATCTAGAAAACTCGTTGGCTTCCGAGAAGGTAAATGAATAAGCAATGAAATTATTATCAAAGCATTTGAAATTAATACATAATTGGATAGGGTGTACATTCTGCGATCTTTCAAATCACATAAAATTCTGTTAAATAAATTGTCTTTGTTCGATTTGAGCATTCATTAGTAAGTAAATCTTCTTAGAATATATTTAACGAATTGAGAACAAATAACTATCTTTAAAGGATCTACATCTCAGAAAAAATATACAAATAGAGTTCTATAATCGATCTTGTATATTTTATAACCATCAATTATTTGAAAAGTATTTTGGAACTATGCACAGTTTTACACTGACTAATTCATTTTGTCTCTTGTTCAACTTTTGATATACAAATTATACTGTAAACCACGGTGGACAAGTTACTGACAATGTTTATTTTCATTGTTCATTAATTTTTGTGTAAGTATAAAATAACTTTATCAAATGAAAAAATTCATAATAATTTTAAAGCTCATGGCTCAGTAAAACAATTTTTTTGAGATTTGAGGGAATTGTGTTAAATATTTTATGGATGTTATAAGCAAGACTTGCTCCTAAAATAACTCCTCGAAACTTCATATTTATATTATGAACATCTAAACGGAACGAAAACAAATTCGTATTCAAGGACCGTTTGAAATATACATTCTTTTATATCTTGAAAAATATCACTTTTAGGTATAGGGTATGCTTAATATTTTTTGTAGCAAATTAGATGCACAATAATATAAAATTTAAAAAAATATATGATTCCATTTAAAAAAAAGGAGTTACGACATTTTGAAATTTTAGAAAATGGCGTGTCTGATTCAAAGGCAGGGTTCCTCCAAAGTGAACATTTTTAATACTGGTACATAAACAGTACTTATGACTAACCATAGGAAAAAGAAAATTTCTTAAATTTTAAATAGAACACTAGAATTTTTTTTTTTTGTGAACCTCCGTTTTTACATTTTTCTCAGAAAAACGTCAATATCTCGGAAATGCCATATCGAAATTAAAAACCAAAAAAAAGGTTCAAGTTATAAAATATTATCGAAATTAGAAAATGAAAGAATATACAGGGTGTTCCATTTAAAAAAATGTTTGCTTTTGTTATACCGCAAAATTGGGACACCCTGTATATTTGAAAAAAAATTTACGGCATAGAGATTTTTAATTCAATAAATTTTTATATGAAACATTTTTTTCTATCTCTTACGAGAAAGGCGCTGACGCACTGTTGCAGGACCCTGTATATTTACAATATGCAAGAAAGATTAATGCTGTATATACAACAATTCATTATTTATTTATATATATAATCTAGTAAAACAGGTTTCAATTGTTTGTAAAACGTAATTTTGATGAGAGGTTTTTAATATTCTCAGAAAGGGTGTTGAAAAGTTTAGGTTTTAAAATATTTGGCGAACGTTTTCTGACATTTAAGCGACAGCCTGTCTCATATCCATGTATCTCGTTATTTATTATAAAGCTTTGCCTATTTTTGAAAGTGTATAGCTATAATTAATACATTAATAAATATAGATATTTAGGGAGAATCCGAAATATTTGAAAATATGGTTTGCATGATTGCGTTTGAGGTCCACCAGCCATAGACCTAATTATTCTTTTTTGTGCAGCAAATACAGATCGCCAATGTACTAAGGTACTCCAAAACACAAACCATATACTAAGTGCGATTGAGCAAATGCATAATAAATATGTAGCGTATTTAATAATTTTCTCAAATATTTCATCTGATATGATGTTTTGTTTAAGCATTTAATTACACTATTAAACTGTTGTTCCCAATCATTACAACCAACGACATGAAGTCCCAAAAACTTAACCGTTAATTAATTAGTTATTTAAATTCAAATCTATAATAAGATCGATTTTAGTTTGTTTCGTTTTAAATCTTATATGTGAAGTCTTACTTAAGTTTAGCAAAAGCTTATTATCTAAGAACCGATTATATAGGCGGTGCAGGGTATCATTGCATTTATTAACTAACATCTGGTTATTTCAGTCGCTAATAACAACTGATGTCACCATCATGAAGAACTGGGTTCTAAAATCGACCCCTGCGGAACCCCGATGCTAACGTTGAGAGGTTTGAATAGTGAACCATTGCCGTTTTTATTATCTCTAATACGTACACGTTGGCTTCTATTTTCCAGATATTGGCGGAACCAACGTCGAGCAATTCCTCTGATTTAGGAAAATTTATTTTCCTAGCTTCAGCTTTTGAAATATCAGCACACGTATTTTATTGATATTTCGTTTTGAATTTACAATGGAATTAACCACTAAAGTGTTTTTTAATAAACGATTATCAATATTAATATTCCCATTAGTAGTGATTGTCATTAGTCTCTTAGTTCTTCACTTTGGTATAAAATAATTCGATTTGGTTCTACATTTGCTTTCCTTTCGTTTGCTCATAAAGCAGATATTGCATTTTGTTTAAAATATTTTATTATGTTTCTTATAATTTCTTTTTATTATAACTTGTTCCAATTTTGTAAAGTTGGCATGACTACATATTAATTTAGTTGGTCTGGGTCTATTCCAAATTTTCAACCAGTGAAGCTTTTATATATAACCAAAATTGTAACAATTTTATCGTAATGAATTATAATTCTTTCTTAAATATTTGTTGCACTCGTTTCATCTACAAAATATACACTGACTTTCGGTCTTTCATTTATTAATAAAACTACTTAGAAATTCATTCCTTTTTTTTCTTCATATATAACCTTGTCAAGTATAATTTAATTCTCAATTTTAATTAAATATATTTCCAATTCGTTTTGTTTATTAATATTTACAGACACTATTGCATTTTTTTTAAATGAATAATAATAATCGTCTTTATTTACGTATTGCCAGTGATAATAATTATACATACATATTTAAAATAGATACATATAACTTACGTGGATATAAACGTCATAAATATATATTTAGATACACTTGGATTTAAATAAAAACGATTAGCACGTCAGTTGTCATCAGATTAAAGCAATTATTATACTTATTTACAATTTTAATATAAAAGTATAAAAATCAGACGGAAATAAAAGTGTAAAAATGTATCTATCATTAATAAATTCTTGATAAGAAGCATAACATTTCTATATTAAATATTTTCTTCTTTGAGTTTTTAGTTGATTTAGGTTCGTGCAATCAGTGATATAACAATTTGTTACTACAAATACAAAAATATATTACAGATTCTTCATAAAACGTGGTATTTTGGGGCGTTTTTCGTAACATATTATTTAATCTTGTATGGTACTGATGATGATTATCACCATTCTTATCAAATTTAGTTATATTATTCAAGATATATGATATATCACACGTTTGTATATATAAATGTTAGTGAGCGTAAAAATGTTATTTTCTTTAAATAGATTTTAACATATTTCTTTTCATAATAAAAATAGTCCTTTACGTTGTAGAAAATTAACTAATAATTAGAAAAAACACCGAAATATTTCGTAAAATCTACAACAAATGAGTCTTACTAAGACTACAAGAACAAACCACTTTTGAAACAACTACTTCTCTGGCTAGTACTTCGACAGATTGTATTGTATTATTCAATGTCTGTTGAGGTACTAGCCAGAGAAGTAGTTAATTCAAATGTGGTTTCTTCTTGTAGTCTTAATAAGACTCATTTTTTGTAGATTTTACGAAATTTTTTCGTGTTGTTTTCTAATTATTATGTTTCTTTTCTTTTAATATCAAATATTAGTCTCAATATTTATTTTCGAACAATAGCAATTCTGTTTACGTTTGCTCTTCCTCATACCAACACGCCATATGACAATTGCAGATACACTAAAGCGTAACACATATTTATAATGGTATGTATTTTTGATTAATTAATGAAAAGAAACAAAGCAAACAATAAATAAATAAATAAATAAAAGCTATTTTCGATTTAGGCAATTTTTCAACTTCAAGATGGCACTTCTCCATTTCTTCCTATCGCGAGCTATCTCTTTCCAGTTGTCTAGTCCTAGTCTATTTAAATCTTCTTTTATACCATCCATCCACTGGCGTCTGTGTCTCCCTCTTTTTTCTTTGTGCTCTGAGCTTCCGAGATTACTTTTTTTGTGCACCTTTGATTTGGCATCCTGTAGACATGGCCGGGCCATCTTAATCTCTGTGCTCTAATAATGTTTGTGATAAAGGGGCATTGATATTATTCATTAATTTCACGATTTGTTTTTCTTCTCCAGATTCCATCTTCGTCGTTTACTCCCCCGTAAATTTTCCTTAACATTTTCCTTTCCCATCTTTCAAGTTTTTCTTCGTTTGTTTTGTTCAGCATATATACTTCGCAGCCATATAATACTGCTGCTCGAATTAAGGTTTTGTATAATCGTATTTTAGATTTCTTGTTCATCTCTTTGGTCATAAGGGTTTTTCGTAATCTTCCCATTGTTTGGCTTCCTTTCATTAATTTATTCTCTATTTCTGTGTTCTCTTCGCTTTTATCTGTTAATGTTACCTCTAGATATTCAAAAGTTTCCACCCTTTCAAAAACGTACTTTTTGTCGTTATTTCCTATCAATTGTAAATGTGAGCAGGTTTTTGTTTCCGCTTACTTCCATGGCCACGTATTTTGTTTTGTCTTCATTTATTGTGAGTCCTTCGCTCTTCTTTCTAATTCTTTAAATGTTATTCCAACTCCATTCTCGATCATGTTAGTAGAACAATGTCATCTGCATATGCTAGAAACTGGTGTTTATTTTGGTAGATTAGGCCTTTTGATTGGAAGGCTGCTTCTCTCATTAGGCTTTCGAGGACTATGTTAAATAAAGCAGTTGATAATGGGTCTCCTTGTCTTAACCCTCTGTTTACTGGGAATGTCTTGGATACTGCTCCTTTAATCATAACTTTGTGCTTAGTGCTTTCCAGGGCCATATGTATTAATTTTATTAGTTTTCTCGGAATTTTGAGTTTTTCCATGGCCATATACATTCTATTTCTACCCAAGGAGTCGTTATGTTTATAGCTGTTGCTTTGGATTTGTTTTAAAGTAAACAATTGATCTATAGTTGATCTCCCTTTTTTGAATCTCCCTGGTATTCCCCTATTATTTCATTCGTAAAAGGTGCAAGTTTTTCTCTTATAATTAGAGACATAATTTTGTACACTACATACAGTAACGCAACACCTCTATAGTTTTTATATTCGGATTTATACCCTTTCTTGTATATTGGACATATGATGGCACTATTCCAACTTGGCATTCTTTCCTCCCTCCATATTCGTCTTATTAATTTTATTAATTTCTTTTCTAAACATTTGACTCCATATCTGAATATTTCTGCGTGCATCCCATTTTCTTCTGCACTCTTATTATTTTTTAATAATTATGTTCTTGATATAAGTTTCTGTCGGTTCTTATATTTTCTCTCCCTCTTCCTCTATTTGATCAATCAGTATTGTTTCGCAGTTTTTATTCAATTCATTATCATTAAGAAGTTTCTGAAAGTATTCTGCCCATCTATCTAATTTCTTGTTTACATCACCAACTAACTCTCCCTCCTTACTTTTACAGTATACTGCCCGTTTTGTTTTTCCTTGATTGCACTTTCACACTTCCTGATAGAAATTTCGTATATTCTTCTTTATTAGATGTTCTTCAATAGACTTTAATTTGTTCTACCAGGACTCTCTTTTCTTTCTTCTGCACAGGTTTTTGGCCTCCTTTCTACATTGTTCGTAGCATCGTCTATTCACTTCACTTTTTTTCAGCATTTTAGTCCTAGCTTGGTTCTTGCGGTCTAAAACTATTTCACATTTTGTGTCAAACCAGTCCTTGTGCTTATTATTAGTCCCTCTTTAGCCATTTATCAGCTACTTCGGTTAGCGGGGATTCAATATGCTGCCACTCACATTCTATATTTCTCGCATCAATTACCTTCTCCAAGCAGCTCTTTCAAAGCGCATTTTACTTCTTCGTTCATTAGTAGATCAAAATTGTATCGTTTTATTCTTTTAGTTTTCGTCCTTGATTCCCTTGGTAGCTCTTGAGTCATTTTCACAATAACTAGGTTATGATCAGAGTTGAATTCGCTCCCCTGTAATAGGAAAATAGCAAAAACAACAATGGCCCTAAGTTTGAACACTGTGCTACACCTTCGGTTGCGTCATAAATGTTTTTGGTCCTTAACTTGAACATATATTCTTCTATTGGTTAGAAATGACACAATTTAATCTAAAACTATACTACGTACACCAAATGTCCACAACTGTTTGCGCAGAAAGTTCACCTCTATTGTGTCGAACGCACGTGATAAGTCAAAGAATAATGCCGCCACGAACATTCCGCAATCCACGTTCTCGCTAACAATTTCCACAAGGTCAACTGCTGTAGTTTCAGTTGATTTTCCAACGATGAACCCATGCTGGTTATAATGTAGCAGTTGATATTTGTCGATAGAATCCCAAAGTTGATCCACAATCAATTTCTCGAATACTTTTGAGAAAGAGTTCGGCACTGAAACTGGGCGATAATTATCCATAATACTTTCTTCGCCAGTTTTTTACATAGGTATTATTTTTAAAATCTTTAAATAACTGGGAAATTCCCTTGTTTGTATGGATAAATTAAGTATGCAAGGGATTCAGCAATTTCATATTTTACACTTTTTAAGAATCTCGTTGATATTCCATCCTGACGATAACTTGCCTTATTTTGAGTACAGTTAATATTTTTACTATATCATCTGAATTCACCGGGTTGATAAACATTGTGGGGCTAGTGTTTTTTGATGTTGTACAACTAGTAGATAAATTGTTTCCAAAGTGTGCATTATTTTTTTTATCTGTGAATTATTGTTTAAAATTTCTTACATGTATCCAAACGTTTCTTCCACAGGTACAATGTCCGTATTTTTACTAATGTTTCCGATAATAACATCATTATTATAAAATAATTTTTCTACCGATTGTGATTGTTATTTATTTTTGTTTGGGTACAATGACTCGGTCGGTTTTTTTGGTTTTGGGGAATTCTGCAAATCAATGGCCTTGCATTATTTTCTTGCGTGAACTATATTATCACTATATATTTTGTCTGGTTCCATTTTGTCTTCGATCATCAGTACATTACATTCGAACTTTGTTGTAGAAGTCATAGATGGCAATGATTGTTTATTTAGTTTCCAATAATTTAATATTGTATTTTAATATATTCACCTTCATTTGCTTCTTCATGTGCTTTATTATTATTTTAAGGTTGTTTACCTCGGTGTCTTCTTAGCTGATTTTATCCATGATTGCCCACGAACAATCCCTATATTGCGAGGTTAACTAGTAATGTTTTAAACAGAAGCATTCCAAATTACAAGGATCTTTTTTAATAAAATTGGTATTTCCCGCATTCTAGGAGTTAATATATTGAATAAGAACAATGTAATACAAGTAAAGAAAGCTGTCATTGGTTTGGTTTTTAAAAATCATTCTACATGTATCAACCGAATTTCTATGGAATTTCAACTTGCATAAATTTAGCATTATATGCCAAGTAATGTATATTTTTTGTTAGTGCCTGTTTAAACAGTATAAATATGACTCTAAATGTAATTTCAATTTTGCTTGTGTCAATGAAATCAAAGTTGAAATTATAAATATTAGAAATTACACCATTTTTCATTAATCAACTACTGTGTAAAAAGAAAAAGAAAATTCCAAATTCGATTTTTCTATGCGTATGAAGGCACCCTTATAAACATTAAAAAATAACTGAAATAAATGTGATAATGAATAAAAGAACAAAAAGTTTGTCGGTTATCAGTGACTTATATCTTTGGGTTAAGAGAATACTTTTATTTTTAGAAATGTTCAATTTGGCTTACTGAATGTTTTAAACCGTTTTTATAACCTATAGAAAATATTAAAAACTACAATTTTGTTGTATTTTGATTTTGTTTACAATAATTTGTGAAATAAATAATTATGCATAATAAATTTTAAACCTATTTCTATCAACCATTTTATGAATTTTTTTTGTAGTCAATTATAATAACTTTTTTAATAGTTTCTAATATTTAGCATTTTCAAAAGTTAAAGATTTATAGGCTAATATAAATTTAATTGTTGTAAATTATACTTTACAAGTTCGGCAATAAAAGTTTATAAAATCAAAACGTATTCAATAAATACTGATTACCAAATTATTTGGGAATAAATAAAATCTTTTAAACTGAAAACCTATTTTCTTTTTAAAATTATTAATAATTATATAATAGAATCACTCTAGATTTTAGAAGTAAAGAAGCGTTTATATCGTACACACAGAAATCACAGTGTAATTAATAATATTACCATTATTATTTTTTTATTTCTTATTTGAACATTTCGCGATAATTAGCAATTATTACAATGGAATTTAATGTTTGTAGAGAATCCGCTGAGTGAACAGATGGGCGGAAATCATCGGTTTTCATTCGATTAAATTTGAAATTCAAATCGAAGCAAAACACGGGGCGCGCTTTTACGGATACAAAGAAAATAGAATTATGGATTTCTGTACGAAAATTGTATTCCCGACCCCATATTTATATATTATAGAAAAAATATTATTGTTTTAAAACCGGACCGTAATCGCCCCCTCCCTCATCGCTCAAAAAAATGCGACAGAATTTAGAATTAAAATAAACGTAATTGAATTTGATTTCAATTGTTTAGCTAGACGCTAAATTAATCTTATTAAAACTACAAAGCAAATCACTTATCGAAAGAACTACTTCCCTGACTACTCCTTCGACAGATATTGAAATATACAAAGAAATTTGATTTGCGTGTTATAAAATGCACAGCTATTAAAGCAGCACTATAGTTTGAATGTATTTATTTCTGTCAAATAAACTTTTATTTATAGTTTACTTAAACATACGTTAATCTATTAATTATTTTTTATCTACAATAACAATGCGTTAAGTTTGTAAGTAAATATGGTGTAAGAAATTATAAAAAAGTAATAAGTTTACTCTGATTTAATTATAATAAAGTAGCAAAAGTAATTAAATAATATAACAATCAGGTTTATAAACATCTTATATTGTTTCATTCAGTTTTAATAATGTAAGCTCCAATAAAAAAACAATATACAAATTAACTTTAAGAAATATATACAGTAATAAATAAATGAAATACTATAGGTCGATGGCCAATGAAGAAGAAAAGCAGCATTAAAATTGTTATGTTGTAATAGTAGCTTCAATAAAGATGTTTATCTCTCTATATGAAAGATTGTCTAAATATTGTTTATATAAAAATTGTAAGTATTAATTTTTCGGTTATAAATATTCAATATGATTTTCATAATTTTGATTATATGGACTGATCTTTTGAATTTCGATAGTAGCTACTTTAGGTTCTATGTGGTTAGCAGATATTATAATATTTAATTTAATACATATGTTCTTACAGTTGAAATGTTATAAAATTCATACATTGATTAATTAAAATAGTTTTGTAGGTTTAAATATTTTTAGCAGAAATAACACTGTTTTAATTTTTGCAATTACTCTTATTAATACTATACAAATCTGATCTATTATATTTTGAGATACTAAAAGTTGACCACATTCATAAAATTAAAAATGCAAACCATTATGGATTTTTTAAGAGCTTATTAATACATTGTTGAATAATTTCGACTATTTGTTTTGCTTCACTAATATCCACATTTCATTACTTTTTTAATCATTGATAAAATTTATACATCCCAAGCTATATTCTTAATGGAAGCAAGGTATAATAATATTGTAAATAGTTAGGATTAGTATTTTTTTATATATCATGTTTTGTTAATAGTTTTATCTTGCCACCTTAATTTCAAGATAAAACTGTTAATAATAACATGAAATATACCAAGAGTACTAATTCAAACAAACTATAACAATTGTTAATGTTGGTTTGAATTTTACACTGAATTTTAAATAAATAAATAATTTGTTAAGGGTTAATTTACTTGCAAAATATATTAGTGATATTATATTTCAAAATTCAGAACAAAACAGAATTAAATAATTACCCTATAGAATGTATTCACTCTACGTTAATTGAACACGTTATTATTTAAAATAATAGTAATATAAATAATAAATAGTAGTTTATATAGGATAAAGTAAAATATAAGTAAATTTTATGAATTTTGAGTTTTTAAATTCTCATCTATTTTCTGAAATAATTTGTTGAGAAACTTGATGTTAGAAAAAATAAATAAACAGATGTTTAAAAGGAAAGTGTAAAATCATTAATATACAGTGGTAAAAAGCATAGAAAATCGCGTTCTATTTCATCCTAAATCATAAGAATGTTAAGTTATTTACTTTTTACAAAAATTACTCCAACTTAAGTTTTAATGATGTTAAATTTAATTGAACAATTGAAATTCTGTTTCCCTTTAGAATAACTTACATCTTTTATGTTATGTATTTCATTTTATTTTATTTTTCTATGAACATTCCTTTGCAAAACTCTTAATTGTCTGTTGGGAATAAATATTTATTACTATTATTATTATATTATGAAATATTCTTGCAATAAAATTCAAAATATGATAATGATCATCATCAAATTAGCCCTCTCAAAACATTAAAATATTATCTAGAAATTAACATTGTATACATCATTCTTGATAATACAATTAAGACGAAACTAGTTGGAAATTAAGTAATATACAGCGTGTGTAAAAATTCGAGTGAAAGCTTCACGGGGTGCTGTTCCTCAAACAAAATTAAGACAAAATTCTTATTACAAAAAAAACCTATAAGGGCTAGAAGGCATTGCAAAAAATTCAAAACTGGTTGCAGTAAAGCGAGCTGTTTTTTAAAATTAATAATAATAATAATCTTTAATACCCAACAGATAACGCCCAATTACAGAGTAACATACAGTGAAGAATACAAAACAGCATGATTACAAATTAAAACTAAAACTAAGTACTTAAGCTAAAGAACTATTTATGATTATCATGTATTTACAAGCATAATGACATACACATACGAAACAATATATATACCATGTACCATATTAGAAATTAAAGGTTATATAAAAAGTTTTAAATTGACCCGAGCTACAGTTAAATATATCAAAATTAGATGCAATGCCGTTATGAAATTTGCATATTCTGTTTATAGGAGACTTTTCTAAAATGTTATAATTTGCTCGTGGAGAATAGAAAAAAGTAGAATTTCTAATGGACAACCTAAGAGCATGAAAGTTTAAATTAACTAACAGTTCTGTACAATCAATTAAGTTGTGAATAACTTTAAACAGAAATATTTTCCGCTAGATGTGTCTGCGTGTGGCAAGTGGAACACCATTAAATTCACCCAGAAGTGCCTCATGATTAAAACCCTGGGGTGGATATATTCCAAATTTTCTAAACCAGAGTGATTTGTAAAATTTCCGCTGGAGGTTTTCAACTGATTGGATATGATTTTGGTGAAATGGATCCCAAAAAATTCCCCTATATTCAAGAATAGGTCGCACAAATGAGATATACAGAGAAATCGAAGCCGTTTGATCTGTAAATAATTTCGTATTACGGATAATAAAGCCAAGTGCTCGGCTGGCTTTGGAAGTGATGGAAATAATATGTTCCTTTAAAATTAGTTGTGAATCGAAATCTTTAGAGATAGAACATCTTTCCAAGATTTGATTTTTAATGCGGTAGGGAAACAGAAGCGGATTAATTTTCCGTGAGAAGGTAACTTTCTTGCCCTTACTCACATTAAGAAATAATTTATTGACACGACACCAGCCAGATTCGATATTAAGTACACTATGTAGAGAGATACAAGACGATGTATCAAAAATCGGTGAATATATTTTGAGAATGTCAGCGAATAACAGGTGGTGATGATGTTAGGAGGTACTTAGGTCATTAACGAAGAGAAGGAAAAGTAATGACTCCAGGTTTGACCCTTGGGGAACACCCGAATAAGCAACAAATGTAATTGAAGAGTGTCCATTTACTGATACTTGTAGACGTCGGTAAGATAATAATGATTTTGGTAAGTTAATAAGATTTACGTGAAAACCGAATTCAGCAAGTTTATTGAGTAAAATAGGATGGTCTACACGATTAAGTTACTTGATACAGATATAAAATGATAATTAACAATAATTTAGTTTGACGAATTTATAAATTATAAAATTGTAAAGAAAGTTTATTAGTGATTTATTCGTAAAATTTATTTGATCTTCACGTAACTCAATCAACCGATTTAACAATAATTTATTCTCATTGATCCTCTAAAGTAAAAGAGAAACTAATATTATTCAAAATGTTAAATTACTTAATTTTTACAAACATGTTTACTTGTCTAAAAAATTGCATCGGATAACATTGCAAATTAATATTTATCAATTAATTGTAGAGTGTTCTTGTTGAATAACAGATAAAAATTCATAATCTGTCATCAAAATACTTCAATGGTACTATTCATAATTAATAAGTATACAGTTTACGTCTGCAGAATATACTTTTATTAAGATTTTTGGAATTTGCATGGGAAACTCTAACGCATGTCCGGCTGAGTATTACAGAAGATTTCCTAATCGTCGTCAAATTTCGAGACACGTATTTACGATGTTAGATAGAACATTATGGGTAAGTGGACGTGTATTACCAATATAACAGTATGTAGGGCGACCACGAATTGGAAATTTACCTAACATTAACAGCGATAAGGTAGTTCATCAAGTTTTAAAAGTTGATCATCGATATTTTCACAGGTTCTGTAAAGCACTAAATTGGTTGATTAAGTTACGAATAAAGCACTAATAACCTTTCTTCACAATTTTATTTGATTTACCAAATGTACATTGGTACAATGGATTCGTGCTAATCACTTTGTGTCCGAAACGTACATTTGGTAATTCAAGTAAAATTGTGAAGAAAGGTTATTAGTCCTTTACTCGTCAATTTGTAAAGTAATACCGTTGTTATATATGTTATATTCCACAGTAATATTATGTATACAGATGAAACAACAATCACTAGAGATGCACTCTTTGATAACCACAATTTACATGAATATGACAATGAAAATAAAAATCCCCATAATAATCGACCGTTTTGCTAGCAACATCGTTTTTCATTGAATGTTTGGCTGGGAATAATTAAAACAAGAATAGTTGGACAACATATCTTACCCAATAGATTAAATCCCGAAAGTTTTTTTTCACTTTCTTAATGAAATACTTCTCAGTTTTCTTAAGGATATAACATTGGATATTAGGCGAAATTTATTATACCAATAGAATGGCGGAGCATCCTACTACTGTTGTGAAGTCAAAAGATAGTTTAATGATAAATACCATCTTCTGTAATACTCAAAAGTGGATTGGTCGTCGAAGCCCTATTGTAGAATGGACCCCAAGATATCGATTTAAATATTTTTTTATTCTTTTGATGGGGATTCATCAAAAACACAGTATATCAAACGTTTCCAAACTATTGGAGAGTTAGAACAAAAAATTCGAATTGAGATTCAGCAAATTACGTCTCAAATATTGCACAATGTTCAAAATTCAATTCTACTAAGGTTCGCTATATGTATTAAAAATATGGTGGTCACTTTGAATATTTATTCTACTATTAGTTATTAATTTATTTCATTGCTTCTTTCAAATAGACAAGTCTTATAAAAGATGTTTTTTGGAATTTTTTTTAACCCTTTGCCCTACTTTGCTCGTCCGAATCCGTGTGCCAGTCCCTAAGCAAATGCACAGATGCACTGTCACTGAGTCGCGCTCGTTCTAGATGCGGTTGGCTTAAATTTTTAGACACGAGCCCCACTCAAGGTTGTAGGTGAAAAGGTTAAATTGCTTAAATTGATATGCTCAGAAGTAATCGTATGTCTACGAACTTTTTTGTAAAGAAATTTCTGTATTAATTACACCACGTGAAGTTTACACCCGAATGTTTGTATACGCTATATATGTAAGTGAAATAAACCAAGTCAATTTTAATTATAAACATTTTATTAAGAACAATTTACATATGTAATATTAAATAATTTATATCTGTCAGTGATGTTTTTTCTTTACGTATCTTTTGGTAATAAAGAACGACACTGTATTTTCTTACTTAGGTTAAGTATCTATGATATTATTATTTTATAAAATATTAAGTTAACGAGTCAGTCAGATTCTCAAATTTGGTTTATTTTAAATACTACATATGTTTCGCCTCACTGTGGCTTTTATATTTTTTCTTGTTGCATAATGATCTTATAACATCAGTATTGTGAATATACAGGGTGTCCCGTTAATGCGGGGAAATGGCTGGACCATAGATTCCTGGGGTCAAAATATGATGATTTAACACAACTTATCTATATCCAAAAATTTACGGTTAAGCCGGAATTTATCTTCAAAGTTTCAAAATTTTTTATTTCTTTTGTTTATAACAATTTAACGCTTTATTCAATTTGAATGAAATTAATTATTAATGACTACCTTTGTATAATACATCATTTAGGTTATTATGGACATTAGTGATTAACAGGAAATATATAAAACAGTAGTACTACCACTTAAAAACTAAAATATGTTTTTATTAGTGCATCCAATAAAAACTAAAAAAATATTGCTTAAAAGAGAATTTTATTTTAAAACTTTTTTGTCTCTTAATAAAATTTGATATCTTGTACGGTTTTCGCACAAAAAATAAAATATATTTTTTTTTATAAACAAACAAAACAAAATCTAGTTTTCCATCAAATCGAAAATATATGTTTTTCGTGGCCATCTTTGTTTAAAAAATGTAAATTATGTAAAATAATAATTACTGAGTGTCTTTAAATCATGTTTAACTTTATTATAGTTCATATATATATTCACATTTGCAGCAAGCAGAATTTTTAGAATTAATTGGCCTTTCAAGAAATATTTTTTTAGCTTTTATTGGATGCACCAAAAAAAAATATTTTAGTTTTTAAGTGGTGGTACTACTGTTTTTTATACTTCCGGTCAATCACTAATGATCATAATAATTGAAATGATGTATTATATTATGGTAGTTACTAATAATAAATTTCATTCAAATCGAATAAAGCGTTCAATTGTTATAAACAAAAGAAATATATTTTTTTTTAACTTTGAAGACAAATTCCGGCTTAACCGTAAATTTTTGGATATAGATAAGTTGTGTTAAATCATCATATTTTGACCCTAGGAATATATGGTCCAGCCATTTCCCCACATTAACGGGACACCCTGTATATATACAGGGTGTGTTTTGAATGAAATTTATTATTAATAAGTACCATAATATTATACATCATTTCAGTTATTGTGAACAGTGATTGACAGGAAGTATAAAAAACAGTAGTACCACCACTTAAAAACTAAAATATTTTTTTATTGGTGGAACCAATAAAATCCAAAAAAATATATTTGAAAGGGCATTAGATTTAAAAACTTTTTTGACTCATACTAGTTTTTGATATCTTGTACGGTTTTTGTACAAAAAAATAAAATATGAATATAGTACACTCATTATGCACTCATTAATAAGTAAATAAACTTACTCAATTGAATAAAAATTAAATAATATCAATTAATAAAATAAATCAAAACAACATCTAACACTTTTCAAACAATTTTCCTTGCAAAATCCTAATACAAACAAGATAGCTGTTTGTTCCAAATATGAATATTTATGAACTAAAATAAAGTTGAAAATTTATTGTTAAAAAACACTAAATAATAATTATTATACATAATTCACATTTTTTCGGCCACGAAAAACATTTATTTTCGATTCGATGAAAAACTAGATTTTGTTTTTACTAGATAAAAAATATATATTTTATTTTTTTTGTGAGAAAACCGTAAAAGATATCAAATATTATTAAGAGATAAAAAAGTTTTTAAATTAAACAGTATTTCAAGCAGTATTTTTTTAGTTTTTATTAGACCCACCAATAAAAAAATATTTCAGTTTTTAAGTGGTGGTACTACTGTTTCTTATACTTCTTGTTAACCAATAATAATCATAATAACTGAAATGGTGTATTATATGTTAATATGGTAGTTACTAAAAATAAATTTCATTCAAATCAAATAAAGCGTTCAATTGTTATAAACAAAAGAAATTAAAAAAAATTAAAATTTGAAGCCAAATTCCGGCTTAACCGTAAATTTTTGGATATAGATAAGTTGCGTTAAATCGTCATATTTTGACCTCAGGAATCTATGGTCCAGCCATTTCCCCGCATTAACGGGACACCCTGTATAGTTAACTATATGACTTAGTTTGTTGCTCATATTTGGTTTTAGTTTTGTGTTTAATATAAAAAATAATTACTATTGAATTTATTCCAGAATATATAATATAATCTGAATTTGTTCTTTTATCATCTAATAATTGGAAGTTTTACCATACAATCTTTAATCCTTACAAGACTAGGCAAGCTGATTTCCAAGAATTTCGTAGATAGTAGTTAATTAATAATAAGTGAGTTTTATCTGACTCACTACAATTGTTTCGTCACACAGTTTCTTCTTCAGGTGAAGAATATACATTGATTTTCAACATAATGCCTCGTCAATAATTTTCGTTAATATTAGATAGTTAACGATCATTCATTGTTGGCGGATCTACTTTAGGATAGATTAATTACCATGATTTTATGATTTCAGAGTGAAGTTGGTGCTGTTTTTTTAATAATATATATAAATCGTTCTCAGATTGCAGTTAATAACTAAAAATGCAAATCGCTTGGAATTAATGCAAGTTCTCTTGTTTTGCTCAGTATCCTTATTAGTCCTTTAATGCTATTGATTTATATAATATTGTAAATATTATTGAAAAATAAATTATGCAATTATTATAACATTATAATATGAACATTACTTATATTTGCAAATTAAATAAATAACAACTTACAGATGCAATATTGTTGAAAGTTAAATATTTTATTGTTGAAAACAAATTTCTCTGAATATTGTCTTACATTTCTATAAGAATTAACGGCTATTATCTTTATTTTTAGATATTCAATTAGATGAAGAATAGTAATTAAATAAATAAAGCACTGATTAAAATTCACTTATTTCATAATTTATTCTTATACGCCAAGTGCTCATTATCAAAGATAATTTAGCATTTAGTGCTCGAAATGTACATCAGGCGTATAAAAATATAGTATAAAACAAGTACCACACCTAAGTCTTTGATTTCCGATACGTTACACATGTTTGTAACTGTATTTTATTAGATTTTGTATTCGATAAAATGAAATTGTAGAGTATTTATCCTTACTTAACATAATTTGTTTTTTTTTTCACATCAAGCGGTTATCCGACTTAAATCTTCTTGAACTTTTACGCAATCTATTGGGGTAGATATACATTTAAATATTTTCATATTATCCGCAAAAAGTAATGTATTATAGTACATGATTGTATTGATTCAATGATGTTATTTATGAAGTTAAAAATAATATGGGACCACAATGAGAATCTTGTGGAACTACAGAGGTAACTGCGAATGGTTTTGATTAAAAATTATTAATTTTAAAATTTTGCAGTCTATGACTTATAAATGACAAAACCAACTTCATTATTTGACTATTGACTCGAAACTCCCAAAATTTACGAATCAATAAGGTATGATATACTTTATCAAACGGTTTGGTGAAATCAGTATAAATGGCATAAATCTGATTACCATTTTCCAAAGCATTTGATAAAAACGTGGTATATTTCAGAAGGTTTGAGAGAGTTGATCGTCCCGGGATGAAACCATGTTGGTTAGTTGACAATTTTTCATATTTGTCAAATATTCCGCTACCAGATTATTGAAAAATTGAGGATGGCATATAACAAGATATTTATGAATAGCATATCGTCTACCAGTTTTATGAATCAGACATATAAAACTTTTTTTTTCTAAACTGCGGGAGCCTAGCCACCTGACAAAGATCTATTGAACAATTTAAATATAGGATTGCATAAAGAGTACACAGAATTTTTTAATACTGTACTAGGTAATCTATCGGGACCACTTATCTTTTAACTTGCTTATTGCATCAAAAATATGTTCCACAGTTCTGTAAAATACAGAAAGAAATACGTTCAAACTAGTGTTGCTTTGATAGTTGTACTATTTGTAACACGCAAATTAATTTGTATTATTCAATGTCTGTCGAAGTATTAGCTAGAGAAGTAGTTGTTTCAAATTAATTTGTTTTGTAGTCTTAGTAAGACTCATTGTTGTAGATTCACGAAATGTTTTCGTATTTTTGCATTTATTATTTAATTTTCTACAACGAACTAAAGGATTTTAATACATTTTAATATTATCAAGTTAAAAACAGTGTTCGACTTTTAAAAAATTAAATACATTTATTTAACTACAGGAAATTAAACGAAATAACAATTCAAATTATAAAAAGTCTACTTAAAGTTATAAACATTTGTTATGGTGCAATTGTGAAAGCTTACATTTTCAGTATGATTTTCTTACTGTCATCTTTTAAATAAATTTTCTTCGTTTTGGTACCTGTCCCTCGATTTTTCTGGTACTAATTCATCATCTGCTTGCTTAGCTCAGGCCAATATTTTCGCTGGAAGTAAAGCCTCTTTCTCCATTTTCTACACTTTGACAGATAAAAAGTCATTTGTAATTGGTTGTTACGGAAACAACGACATGTGTGATTTTAGTTACTTTATTTTTTATAATAAAATTTTTCAAATCTCTCGAGAATCAACTGGGGACAGAGTTTGGATGCTTCGTAATAATTTTAAATGGAACATATGTGTTCATGGCTGAATAAAATTCACTCAATGATTCATCAAAATCATATTTCTCTATTATATTGGACCAGTTAATTGTCTTAAAATGTCTATTTAATCCGTCATAGTTTGCCATGTTATATTACAGGTATATTTTTTCTTTAGTAGATAAATTGGGAAATGCGCATATGATGGGTAGACTTGCTTCGTAGGCCGAATGATTGGCAATTTCTTGTAAAACATCATTAGTTAAACTAATATTTAGGTCGCTAATATCAGTAAAAAATAAATCCAGATATACATTCCTCCTATTAAGGATATTATTAATCTGTTTTAGATTTAAATAACTGAAAGCTTCTATAATTGCCTGAAATTGAGCAGAAATGTTTAAATTTTCTGTTAGGCCATAATCATCCTCGCTTCAATCATATGCTGGTATGCTATAATCTCCACAAACTAAAATATTATTATTACTGATTATATTTATATATTTAAATATGTTGTTTTAGTAGTTCGTAAAACAATTTATTCTTAAATGTATATAAATGTAGGACAGCCATATTTTTGAGGATAAAATGTTTTACTATCTTGAACCCAATGAGTAATATTCAGTATTAAGATAACGACTTTTAGATTTTAAAATTTGGTTTATTTTGAACAGTACATATGTTTCGCCACACTATGGCTTAACATATGTAGTGTTTAAAGTAAACCAAATTAAAAATTTAACAGTTATCTTAATATTAAATATGGATTTTGAACGCCTAAGTGCCTCAACAATCAATCGAGTAATATTTAATCTGTGGAAACAGTTCATATTATTAAAGATTTCAGATTACAAGTTAATTGCCTATCGATGAAAGACTTTGTAACCAATATATCATATTCGTTATGTTAGGGTATATTTTCGTAAATATGTATGGCTTGGATGCCCTTAGAACCTTTTATATTAGTTTGACCAATAAAGCACTAATAACATTTCTTCACAATGTTATTTGATTTACCAAATGTACATTTCAGACACAAAGTGACCATTATCAATTGATTAGCACTGATAATGGTCACTTTGTGTCTGAAATATGCATTTGGTAAATCAAATAAAATTGTGAAGAAATGTTATTAGTGATTTATTCGTCAAATTAATTTGATCTTCACGTAACTCAAGCAACCAATTTATCTTTTATATTAGTTTTGGGAGATCTTATGAATAGGCTTCCATAACATTTTTTTTCTTTTAGATGTTTTATTTTGTTGAATTTCACTTTATATTTTAAAGAAAAATAATTTGTATACTTATAACTATCAAATTACAACATTCTGGAATTAATATCATTTTAATTATGCACATTATTTATTTCTGCTGTGGTATCTATCTAATAATGCGTATTAGTCTTATATTAATTAATAATAAAAACTTCAATTATAAGAGATATATAATAAAGAAGCCTATAACAATTATTTTGTTTTAAAAAATCATATTGTTTTAATTGTCGAACATTTTTATTCCTTAAATTGTTTATTCAGATTAATTTTAGACATGCTTGCAATGATTTGTTTTTATTTTAATAAGATTAGTTTTTAAGTATAGTTTTGAAAGAAGTTATTACTATACTATAGTATTACTATATTCGGGCTAGTATTGTTATTTTAAATACTTGATCTACATGATCATCTTATGATCGAAACTAATCACAGTTATCCAAAATATAGTGGTAAAACAAAGTTATAGAGTGTTTTATTTAAACTTTTTATCAAAATGCACCACCAAGTGAACGCCGCCATCATACAAGAACTTATCTACATATATTTTGAAACCAATGTTTAGTTCGATTCATAAGAGCTATAGATTCTTAATGAAGTAACTTAATTTGTGAGTATTTTTGTTTTGATTGGTCTAGGAGATTTTTGACATTCATATTATTACTAGTTTAATAGTTATTACTTAGAATTATTAATGACTTAAGTAATAACATACTAACACTATATCTTATTACTTAAGTTGTACTATTTTGGTCCTTAATTATATTTTGTAGTCACAATGGAACATTTTTTAATTTGGTTTGAATAACTGTGACTTTATTAAGTGACTATAGTTTCGACAATTTTACTTGTCATTTTCAAACTAGAAGTAATAATAATAGTCTTTAATAATAGTCATTATTTCTCTCTTAAATTACAATAAAGTACAATAGGAAAGAAAATGCGCCACGATAAAGAAAAAATACAAGGAAAATAAAATCATATGTATACATTACTAATCAAAATATTCTTCTAAACTATAAAATTCTTTCTCACATAAGAACTTAAACAAATTTTCTTTAAAATTCTTGATAGTACTAATACAATTAAGAGAATCAAGCAATTTATTAAATAGTTGTAATGCGTAAACAATAGTAAAATACCATTGTAACGTAAAGATTTTTCCGAAGCAGTTAATCTGTGTTTTGGAATATTAAAATTATTTTTATGTCGTGTAGCATATTCGTGATTAATTTTGTGTTCTTCAAATAAATCGTTATGTTTGTAAATATGAGGCATTCATAAATGTATAGTGCATACACGGTAAGTAGGTTGTATTTTTTAAATACCCCTCTACATGATGTGTTGAACTCTAAGTTTTGAATAACAAATATATGTGAACAATATTTACTTTGTCTCCCATATCTCATATTTGCCACAAACACATTGTTGTACACAATTTTTAGTGAGTTTTGACTTGATTTAAGTTTTCTCATATTAAAACATATTCTACTTAGTTTTCTACATAGTTTATCTATACGATTATGCCATCATAGAAATTGATCGAACTCAATCCCTAGTTGTACAGATGTACTGAGAGCAAGACTTTCGCTATTTATAGTCAAATGTTGAGGAGTTGGAGTACTCATATTTGTCTTAAATATAATACATTCAGTTTTTTCACAATTTAATGATAATTTATTTTCCGAAAACCAATTTTGTAGTTTGCTAAAGTAAGTCCCACATTCAGACTTTAATTGAATATAATTTTCTGCACTAATTATGACGGATGTATCATCTGCATATGTTATAATATTATGCTTACTGTTAATAATATTAATGTTAGTTATGTCGTTCATATATACAATAAATAGAAATGGCCCTAAAACGCTACCCTGTGGTATTCCTCTGACTAATGATTTTAGCACTTGAGCGAGTAGTCGATCCATCGATATTCAAGCTAATAATTTGTTTCCTATTATTTAAATATGATGGAAACCCGGTTTCAAAGCCGGTTAAATTTTTTGAAACTCGGCGAGCCCCTCGTTAAATTTGGAATTTATCAGTTTTTTTATGCAAAAAATGTTTTGTTTTGTTATATATACTGTACTGTGCTGATGACAGTTAAGTAGGTTGCATTTGAGAAAAAAATCGAATATCCTTTGAAAAACCAATGATTCCATGATCTTAGATAATGATGTCAGTAAACTAATGGGTCGATAATTGCCCATCTGATTGATGATATCCGGAAAAATACCCGAGCAAAAGGAATCATTTATGATTTTTAACATAGGTGAAGCTATGTATTCATAACAGCTGTAAATATTTGTGAATCCACACCAGAACAAAATGTATTGTTTTTTTCATATTAGTTATAACATTTAATAACTCGGTATATGTAACGGGATATAGGAAAAATGATATATTATTTAAAGGGAAAGAAAATTGCTTATTATGTCTGTTATCAAATATTTGCGGCAAATTATTAAATTAATTAAAATTAAAATTCTTACTGATAATAATAATGTATAGTGAAATATAAGCCTCCACTGTTAACAGTATATGTTGTAGTGCCTTAGTTTTGGAAATTTTTATAGTGTTTAAAAACTACAAATCCATAAGTTAGAACACAAGGAGTTGGTGATTTGATATAGAGAAGACTTGTTAGCAAAGGAAAGTCTTATGGAGTTTCTTTTATATTTATAATCATGAATGTAGAATAATATCACAAATATATTTCAGATACTATAAATGAATTGTATATACAAGGTGGGCCACGAATAACGTCCATTAAACGTTTACGGTGTTCCTGCAAGAGGAAAAATCTAAAAAAAATCAACATTGCGTGGTTGATTGCGATCTCCTCATGGAAAATGTGTTTGACTTTCTATCATTTCCGGTTGTACTGTAAACACTTACCAACTGTGTTATTTTAAATGTAATACCCTGTATATTATTTTATTTTTGAATTCCTTGTGCGATTGCCTACCTCTCCATATGGGTTTATATCCACTTAACTTTTACTTTTACAGTTCCTTGAGGAGATCGCAATCAACCGTGTAATGTTAATTTTTTTCAGATTTTTTCTCTTGCAGTAACCCCTAAAACTTTTAATGGACCTTATTCGTGGCCCACCCTGTATATGTAATATAAATTTAAAGTAAAAAAATCGTTAATTTACAAAAAAAAACGCATTTTACATTAATTATACAACAAATTAATAATATTCATAGAACAAGATAGTGTTATATGAGATTTTAAAGTAAATAGAGGGTCATATCGTGTCGTGTCTTCTAACTTTCTTGAAAATTATTTAAATTATGTACTATCCTAAAAAGTTTTAAATTATCAGCATAGAACAAATATAGGTAATTATTAATGGCAAATTGAATATCGTTAATGAATAAAATAAATAAATTTGGACTACAATGGGATACCTCAGATGATACGTACATTGATACTTTGATATAATGTTATATCATTTAAGTAAGTAAAGATCCACATTACATCTTCTCTAAAAAACAGTTTAAAACAGTTGCATAATAATAACTTTATATATCAATTCTTCTTGAATTTAGTGTAAATCATATCCACTTAATAACGATTAAAATCGACATTTTTTAAAAAGCTTTCTTAATACTACATTTATTTTTTTTTAATATAAATTAAGAGAAAATAAAATGATTTTTACATTTTCACTAGAATTAGCAATACAATAACGTCTTTTCTAAAAATTTGTGTCAAAAATAAATCCTCAATATTCGCTAACAATAAATCAATTTGATTATTAAGAAAGAAACACTTTAACGTAATTTACAATTTCAAGATAAGTCCTTGCGTCCGTTATCAATCCTCATAATCTCGAATCGTAATTATAAACCCTCCATTAGGCATAGCCGGAATTCTGCGTGGCGTTAATTGCGGGTTTTTCCAAAATTTCGAGACCGTCGCACTTATCCGCACTCGAGGGGATTATCCGCTGGCACATTGTTTGGGGCACTTCGTCCGCCCCTCAGGCTCACCAGGTGATTGCGCCCCGTATCTTCGATAATCCGGGCGCTCTTTCATGTTCTCGGAAAGGAGGGAAATACTCTCGGCGCTGCGGTTTACGACGTCCAATAAATACGTTTCGTGAAATTTGCATCCCAAAGTATCTGATAAATATCACGTACGCATAGGTTATGTTTAAACCAAAAATAATACATTCTAGATTAAATGCATGGACGGATGTTTCCAACATAATATCTCGTTAACACAATTTTATTCGTATTTTATGTATTGCCTTTTAAGGTAAAACTATAAAGTATAAAACACATATATTGTTATTTATAATGTCGTTAGATTAATTCTGATCAAAACATTCAATAAATAATTTGTATTTATATTAAAGAATATATCTTCTTCAAATCAAACTTCTCCTGATATGTATTATTATATATGGGTTTTAAATTAATAACAAAATAATAAAACTACATATTTTATTAAAAAAATTAACAAATTGTGATGTGGCCATCATAATACTTTCCCTATATTTTTCTCGACAACTATGAGGCTTACGCAAAAAAAGGCATTCTTAATAATTTGCACAATTTCTAACCCACCCCCCAATCAGTAAAACATAAGTGAGCGTTTTAATTAAAAGTAGTAAAACGTTAACAAACATAATATTTTTGCAAAATTTAATAGATATATTCAAACAAATTTTTCAAATAATTCTTGATGATGTTTATCTGAGTGGAGTGTGGGATAGAGGCCACCCACCCACCCTATATATACATATAAACCTTAATTCATTAGCACCTCGTTGTATCCGATGAAATTAATTACAAATCTTTTTGAATATTTCTAGATGATTTCCATCAATAAGATACTTGTGGACTAGAAATTAATCACTGCGCAAGCAGTATTTTGAGGATTGTTTATCATGAATGCGATTGTAAAAATAATATTCATTATTCCGTTAGGAGGATTGTATAGGTATGTTAGGTATGGAATTATGTGGCTGTCCAATTTTGGAAAAAAAGAAAGAAAAAGAAAATGATGCAAAGAAATATTAAACTAAAAAAGATAAACTTTAAAAGATACATATAACCATCAGCCACATCTGTAGCAGAAACTGTAATGTATAAAAAAGAGGGTTGTTAGAACTTAAATGGCCTAGATGTTTGATGATTTGAAATCTAGAGGTGAAACAAAATTTTTAAATTTTTGAGAAGAAAAAATAAGTCGACCAATGATTATGTAAATCAGGTACATCAACAAAATACTGCTTGCGCAGTTGTGGGTGTTTGTGGTTAAGAATATATATTGACTTAAATTATCTACAAAATACTGCTTGCGCAGTGATGTATACCTGCATATAAGAAGTACTGCGCGAGCAGTATTTTCTAGATGATTTACATCAATAAGATACTGGTGGAATAGAAATTCATCACTGCGCAAGCAGTATTTTGTGGATGGTTTATCATCAATGCGATTGTAAAAATAATATTCTAAAACCTATTCAGTTGGAAGGATTTTATAGGCAGTATGAAATTATGTGGATGTCCAATTTGGAAACAAATGACTGGAAAATTTGAGGCAAAGAGGTATTAAATTAGGAAAAATAAGATTTTAAAGATACATATAACCATCATTGACCTCTGTAGAGGAATATGTAGAAGAAACTGTAGTGTGTATAATAGAGGGTTGTTGGAACTTAGATTATCTAGATACTTGCTGATTTGAAAACTAGAAGTAAAACAATATTTTTAAATTCTTGAGAAGATAAAATAAGTTTACCACTAATAATTATTTAAATCATGTAAATCAACAAAATACTGCTTGCGCAGTCCTGGATTATTATGTGTATGTAGGGTGGGTGGGTGGCCTATAACCCACCCTCCAATCAGTAAAACAAGCGACGGTTTTAATTAAATGTTGTAAAACGTAAATCAATGATTTGAAAATATTTTTAGAAGATATTGATACCAAAGAAAACTCATGGGTCCTACAAAAGTAAAATCTTAAAGAACATTTGAAGAATCTTTAAGAAAACTTTGTTTATTAGAAAAAAAATCATATTAAATATTATAAAAAAACCGTTAAAGCTTTCTCTAAACAAGAGATAATTGATTTTTTAAATGTTTATTTAAAAAACATTTCAAAAAACAATTGTAAAATAAAAAACATTTGATCACTCGAAAAAACAACAATTTTCAAATTACCTTAAATAATTATTTTCGTAACAGTAGTAGTTGTATTTAGCTATCGACCACGTGGTCCTTCAGCCGTGTTATTTGTGTATTCGTGTGTGTGTATAAATGAGCTTGTTACACTTATTTTATTTTACCAAAGAAAAATTAAAAAACTATTTTTAATGTTTTTACGTAATTGGAAATATAAGATCTTTTTTGTAAATAATACTAGAGAAAAAACAATTAACAAATAATTCGAATTTAGCTTTTAAAAATTTAATAAAATAGAATATTTTCTGATCTAATCTAAAAATTTTCAAACAGTTAAAAGACAACTTAATTAACCATATTTATTTAAACTAATAAAATAAATGTAATAAAATTTATTAAAGTCCTTAGGTAGTTTCTTTTAATTATCTTTATCTTTATCTTTATTTAAACTTATTATTATTAGTTAAAATAAATAAACTTTCCTGAAGTTATAACAGCAAAGATACTTTTTACTTTTATTATTTTATTGCAAAATAATACAAAATCGAATAAACAGAAACAATCGACTTTTTAAACGGTTAACTCTTTAGAGGAATCAATTTATTTTAATTTAAAAACTTTTTATAAGTGATTAGGAAGATCATTCGAAACATAGCAAAATTAAGAAATTTAAAAAAGTATATTTAGTTTTTAAGAGATTCCAAGAATTTCTTCTCAACGTTTCTAAATGGTTTGTTATTTTGGTCTTAAAACTGTATTAAACTTTTTGGATGTCCTAAAATTTAAATAGCTTTTTCATAAGTGTTTTTCTAGAATATTTGTTGTGAACATTTTGATCAATTAAATTTTTTAGAGAAATCTCTATATTTTGCAATTTCTTTTAATTATTTTTAGATATTTTACCACTTTTATATACATTTTGAGGAGTAATTTCGAGATCATGCATATTTTTTTTTCATTCCCTTTGCAAAACTTTTCTTTATAAAACTTTAAAAACTTTCTTCTCGAGATTTTTTTTTCTTTTTTTTTCAAGATTTTCTTGAAAAAAAGGTTTTTATATTTTTAGTGGAGTAATTTTTCTTAAAGCTATATATTTTTTTCGATTATTTTTGTTTTAATAAATTTTTCTAGATTTGAATTATATAGAATTTTATAAAACTTTTTCTCGAAATTGCAAATTTTTATTATTTTTATAAGATCATCTATAATTTTTCTCAAAATTTTTAACATTTCTGTACAAAAATGGTTCTTTTGACATGTATAAATAAGAACTTTCTTCTCTAGATTCTCCTGCAATTTCTCTTGTGGTTTCTAGATTTGGTTTAGTTATTTTCTTGTTAAAACTGTAGATTTCTTTTCTTTTTAACATTTGAATAATAATAATTTCCTTGGATTTTATTTATATAATAGAATTATTATTCAAAAATTATTCTTCGATATTTTAATTAATACAATTTACTTAGAGATATCTATATTTTGCTAGATTTTTTCTTGTTCTTCTTTACTTCCATCATGAAGTTGAACTACAAAATTATTGTAAAATTTAATAAATTTATTCAAACAAATTTCTCAAATAATTGGTATTTTCCTGACTGAAGGGTGGGATAGAGGACCACCCACTTACCCTATATATATACATATAATCTTTAATTCCTTATTGTCTCATTGTATCCAATGAAATTAATTACAAATCTTTTTGAATAAAAATGAAATTAAAATGGAATCATTTTTAAGTGAGTAAATTAGTAAAATATGATGAATGATGAGTGGGCAGACTTTAAATATAAGTTAGATAAGATTTGCTATAGAAAGTTAATTATATTTAAAATTACATTTTGATTTTGTTTCCTTTTTTGTTACATAAAGGGTTTGATGGTTTTTAGCAGCAAAATCATCAACGGTTAGCAATTAAAGTTATCGTATATATGTAGGGTGGGAGGCCTCCATCTCACCCTCCAATCAGCAAAACATAAGGGAGAATTGTAACAAAAAGTTGTAAAATATAAATAACACAAAATAATTGCATTTTTTGAGATTTATTTATACAAATTTTTCAAATAATTGTTGATAATGTTTTACTGATTGGAAGGTGGGATACAGGCCACCCACCCACCCTACATATATATATAAATTTCAATTACTGATCGTCTCGCGGTTTGGAGTAAATAAATTTTACAGAACTTTTTGAATTAAAAAAAAATTCAAAAGGTAATGTTTTTGATGAGGAAATTAATACAATTTTTAAGGAGGATGGGTAGACAGACTTCAAATCTAAAATAGATAGTAATAGCTATATAAGGACATTTATATTTAAAAGTAAATTTGGATTATGCTTTATTTTTTATTAGATATAAGATTTTATTGTTTTTTGCAGCAAAATCATCAACGATTAATATTTGAGGTTATCATGTATATGTAGGGTGTGTGGGTGGCATGTATTCGACTTTCCAATCAGTAAATCATAAGCGAGGGTTTTAATTAAAAATTGTAAAATTTAAAGAAATATAAAAATTGTGATATTGCCATCATAATATTTTCCTTACAATTTCTCCAAAACTATGAGGTTTACGCAAAAGGCTATTGTTAATAATTGACTTAATTACTGATCCTTTACAATTACTTGTTACACAATTTTCATGTAACTCATATAGTTTATTAGTACTAGGCAAAAAATATCAAAATTTTTGATTTTTAAATTTTTTCTCCCAAGTTAAGCACTTTATGAAAAACATGTTTTAATAAAACTTACTCATTTTATCATTCCTTTTAATTTTTGTTGGAAGAGTTATGTAATATTTTTAAAATTTAGAAAAATATCGAGATAAATCCAAAAGACGCCTCGTGTAAACAACCACTTCCGGTTTAGGAATTTAGGATTATTCGTTTTTGAGATAGAGCGCCCACAAACATTTTCATGCACGAAAACAATACTTCCCCTATATATACTATATAGGGAAAGTAATAATATAACAAGTATATAATTGGTGCAGCTTACATTAAACTAACGTAACAATTATGACTTTTTTATGATAATGATTACATGACAATTGATCAGCTTTGTATAGGATATCTCAATTTAAAATACATATATTTCAAATATTAATGTTTGTAATCTGAAAAAAAAACTTAAAAAATAGTTTAAAGAAGTATTGGAAAAGTTTTCATCGGTAGTTTCAGTTTCGATTAAAAGCAAAATTATTATTAATAGTAATTTAGAGTGAATATCGGGCACCACTAAAACTAGAAGGTCACAATTCAGATACTAATAACACAATATCAATATTCAGTTTCATGAAATAGTTATTATTAGAAAATTATATAAATATGGAAGATATATTGCTAGAAATTAGAGCTTTATAAAAGATTTATGCAAATTGAAAAAAAATATAGTTTGAAAAAAAAGTTGTCTGGGTTTTAATTTATTTGAAACTTTAACGAACCTGAAACAATATGGAACTAAACAAGTGTTTTAATTTGAAAATTACCTAATATTATAATTTCGTTTCATCAAGAGTGCAGCGAAGAAAGTATATACCGTATCAATATGTTTTGTTGTTTTGTTAATCCTGACTAATTGCTGTTACTTCTATTACTTTAACTTCGGAATATTATAGCTTTACCTCTCGCTATAAATTATGTACAGTTTTTCTCTGTTTGATACTTAATTTCATCTACATTATTATTTTTATAGCATTTGCTTTATTTTTTTTTTACTCATTTTGATCGAATATTTTGGTTTTTCATCACAATATTTTTGTTATTCTTGAAGGCACTTTCTTTCTTCTTTTACTTTTAGTTTTATCTTTTATCTGCAGACTATATCAAACAATTCAATCAATCAATTTATTATTTATTTCCCGTAGAAACATAAAAATAATAAATACCTACTAAATTGCACCTGGAAAAATAGTTTTGTTTTAGCCATGCCAACAATTGTGTTCTGCAAGACAGATTATCATGATGTAGTTCTTTTTATGGTACTGATCAAACATGTCTTTTTTAAGCATAGATCTATGAAAAGTTAGGTTAAGTACTTGATTTCCGGTGTAGTTTCAATAATTTCAAGTTTACGAATTTGGTCAGGATCTAACATTTTTTGTTCTATTAGCTTGTTGAGCTTTTAAAATTGGATTGAATCAAGTTTACTTGAGAAGTGAGAGTAAGAAGAGCCTCTAGCCTTAATTAAGTTGTGTTGATTAGTAATTGAGTTTGATTTATTTTAATTAAAACTGCTCTAGGACTTATCTAGGACAACTTTTGAAATTTCCACGATAAAATCTCATTACTATACTCTGCATTCACAATTAAACAAGAGCGAAGACTGAATTGCAAATTTAATGTGATTGATGGAAGCGGTGAACACGAAAAATTCTTACGAATAGAAGGATCATGGAGGTGTTAGATTAGGCTTAAAGAGGTTAACATGATGTTGCACGAATTGTAGAATAAAGTGTAACTAGGCAAACATTTGATGTCAATAGGGCAATGGATTGGTCTATAACATTACATGTCTGGAAAACTGTTTAAACAGTTTATTCCTACATCAAATGTACTTCTTTAAAAAAAAATACTGGTTTCAAAAATTCTTTATTCCCACAGTATAATGACAAATGTTTTTACTTTTGCTTGGGTAAAGTTTATAACAATTTTAGCAATAACATGAAGTCCATCATTTAAGGAATATACCAACATTTACAAATTTAAATATATTTATTTAACAAGTGAGTAGTGCAAAGTATGCCAAGGTAAACACCTTGTACCTTAGGAATGGGTGGATAAACAATTAAATTTAACAAGTAAATATTATTATTTAATTCTTATAAAAATAGAAAAGATTGGAACAATTCTTTTAAAGAAGGGTGTAGGCATATCATATGCATTGAAATTCACAGGGTACTTAAGTAATTGCTTCTGATGTTCCAATGTTCCTGTAGTCGAGAGGAGAGGCGGCTCACATATTATTTCTTCCTTATTTATTTCATAAATAGTTTCATTTCTTAAAAAAAAGTTTTCCTTCCTATTTTAACAAACTATTGAATTTGATAAGCAATGTCTATTTTTTGATTAGAGTATGATCATCTTGTTTAATTTCTTTACATTCAATATTCTTATGAAAGGATATTTAGAATTTTATCTTTGCTTTTCTTTCTTCGGCTAATTTTGTTCTTCCTATCAGAATATATCCTTTATGACTGTATTCATAACTTCTAATAATTTATTATCCTCAGAATTAGAGATTTTTAAAATGTTGTCCTTTTTTTCTTTCTTGGACTATTTCTATTGTTCTTCCTATCAGGATATAGTTGTTTGGAAAGGACAGCACCTTGTTTCTTGTTATTTTTCTTCTGATATTTAATTTTTTATCAGTTCATATTGGACTTCTTCTAGAATGCCCTTCCCTTGTGATTTTAGCTGCAGTTTTGTGAAATGGGCGAATCATTTTGGTTTCTACAATTTCAGCTGTTTGACTTGAATTAATCTGTAGATCACAGCTAGGCAATAACGGCTTTTTCATAACTGATAGAATCCAATACAAATGAATTTGTTAGTTCTTAAGTTGAGTCTTAATATTTATATTTTTCTGAATATTACTTCTAATAAACTATAGGAGTTACATGAAATTTATTTAACAAATAATTGCAAAGAATCCAAAATTGAGCAAATTATTAATAATTGCCTTTTTGTGCAAATCTCATAGTTTTCGAGAAATATGTAAGGAAAATCACCATTTTTTGTTTCTTTACATTTTACAACTTGTTATTAAAACCTTCGTTTATGATTTGCTGATTAGATGGTGGAATAGGCGCCACCCACCCATCCTACATATTCATGATAAAAACAATAAAACCTTGTATGTAATAAAAAAATAAGCATAATCTAAATTTAAGTTTAAATAATAATGACCTTATATAGCTAATCTTATTTAAGCTTGATTTAAAGCTAAATTTAAATATTATTAAAGTTTATTTGTATATGTAGGGTGGATGGGTGGTATGTATCCCATCCATCAGTAAAACATCACAAATTAATTGAAATAATTTGTTTGAATAAATATTTTAAATTTTGCAATAATGTTATGTTTATTTACGTTTCACAACTTTTAATAAAAACCCTCGCTTATGTTTTTACTGATTGGAGGGTGGGTTACATGTCGCCCACCCACCCTACATATACATATAAACTTTAATTTCTTATCGCTTGCTGTATCCAATGAAATTAATTACAAAACTTGCTGAATAAAAAAGAAATTAAAAAGGTAAAATTTTTAAGTGTGTAAATTTGTCAAAACTTGATGCATGATGGGTGGGCAGACTTTAAATCTAAATTAGATAAGATTAGTTACAGAAAGTTCTATATTTATATTTAAATTTTGATTTTTTTTTTTTTATTGCATAAAGGGTTTGATTATTTTTAGCAGCAAAATCATCAACGATTATCAATTAAAGTTATTATGTATATAAAGGGTGGGTGGGTGGCCTCTATAGCACCCTCCAATCAGTAAAACATAATCGAGGGTTTTCGTTTTTGATTCTTTTTGCGTAAACCTCATAGTTTCGGAGAAAAATATAGGGAAAGTATTATGATGGTCACATCACCATTTTATTTGCATTATAATGTAGTATCAAACAGCATTCCAATTTGTAACCACTTAATCATTGATGATAATGCAGGAGGAGAAAAAAATATAGGTAAACCAATTTCTCGCACTGATCAGACCTTACTAGTAAGAATAATAAATACTGACTCTTATTAGAAGATAACTGCTGCTAGAATATTCTGTGATTTCCTGTTTTTAAAAATGACCAGAGCACATAACAGACTAGAAAATAATAATTTTAAGATTTGAGTCCTCTTTTATTTATAATCAATATTTAACTAAGAGTTTTAAAAATAAGGCTATTGTTTATAAAACACTAAAATTATTGTGCCAAATACAATTAAAAATTTGGCTAAAAAGATAGTTAGAAAAAAGTTGTTTCAAATTAGCTGGAAATATAACAAAAAATCAAAGAATTTATTAATTTCTTTTTTAAATTATCGCTCACTTACACTTTTTGACAAATTCAATAGAAATATTACTTGTAATATAAATATAAAACACAACTTGCAAATGATATTTAATGGTACATTTTAGTGGTTATAAATAAATTTTGGCAATTTAAGCGTTGTAAAAATAAAAGTATTCAATTTTTTCCAAAATACCAATTATATGTCATCGATTCCCAGAATATAAGCGACAAAATGAATTTAATGGCTGTCCATAATTGTAAATTTAATCCGAAAACTACGACGTGCGCAATTGCGCATTGTAAAAGTGAGATTTTAGTTTCGCCTGTACAAAACGTAATCGGTTTACGACGCCCTTTAAAATTTTCGGTCGCAAAGGGGGTAGATGGGACGAATGTTCCACCGGCGCCGTTTGATGTCCCACCGACCGGCGACATATTTTGGGAAATTTCTTGAAACTGCACGTTTATTGTCATGGGATTTCGCCGGTTCAATAAAACGATTAATAACTTTATTGGGGCTGTTTGGTTATTTGGTTATTCATGAGAGGGACGGATGTGTATTATTTAGTTTTAGTGATAAAATTTGAAAGTGAAATATTTTTATTTAAATAAACATTTTTTGAAAAATATTACACACGAAAAATAATTGTTTTGATGAATAAATTAAATTTAAAATTAATATCCGTTAACTATTTAAAGGGGATATATTAATATATTCACTATTTGTTTTGAGTTATGTGAAGTAATAATCACTAATAAAACATGATTTGATTTCCTAATTGTAATTAGTTTTAAAGCATTCAGTTATTGAAAATGAGCACATGGTGCTCGAAATGTACATTTAACGTGTAAAAATAAATTAGTGAAGAAAGGAAATCAAATCGTGTTTTATTAGGGATATATTAAGAGAGGAATATAAGTGACTTTTGTTTATCTAATGATTTAACTTTGCATAAATTAAAAAAAAAATTGAGGGAATTTAGTAAATGATCGAAATTCAAATAAATATAAAATCAAAACAAACGCCATTCACTGATGAACGGTAACGGGCCGAATGACCACTGTTTGACAGCCAATGGAAAAAAAGATGAGAAGAAGCAGAGTAATTGTTGTATTATCAAATGCAAAACTATTTTCAATATAGATTATCATATCTTTATATAAAAATCATGTCAATAAAAAAATTCAAATTGTGTTTCTTTTTATAAATTCTATAAATTAGAGTTTGATACAAAATTTTATTTTAAAAAATGTATTAAAGTAAACGTTGTAGAAAATTAGGAAATATAACAAAATAACATTTTTTAAATTTTAATTTTTAAAATGGCAATCAAATACTATACCCAATAAAATAGTTATTTGTACAACAAGTGTGAAAATGTTACGCTTTTCCGCACGAGAGTAGGATGATGGTGTACGAGCGAGCGAGTGCATCAAGTTCCTACTCGAGTGCGGAAAAGCGCATTTCCCACGAGTTGTACACACTATTTTTTCACATACTGCATATAACATCAATTCTGTGGCTTGGAGCTAAAATGGCCAATGTCAAAAAATGCGTATTTGCGAAAATCGCATTGAAAGTTTTTATCAAACATTATTTTAATTCTAACTGACATAAAGTACAAGTTGTATGTTTCAACTTGGGCTCAAACATAAATAATGTACTCGATCATTTGAAAAAAGATTTTACTTTGAAAAAAATGACTTTGGCCTTTGTTGCATACATTCACGATAAAAAAAAAATTAGGTGACATTGGCCGATATAACAACAATAAAAAAGAGAATATATTTGTTACGAAGTTTATTATATTTTTACAAAGTTTAGTGTTAACAAAGGTGAAATAAACTAAATACATTACAAAACTAAGATATTCTACATCTAGATATGAAAAACTTTATGATAGTAAATCTATTTCCTCTTCAGAAGCTTCACCCAAGTAATCCACTATGTTATCGTTTGCTGACATTTGTTCAATAAAGTGATTGTAGTACATGCGATTAGTGTTGCTGATATATGGCAAAAATGCCTTTAAGTCATTTAATTTATCCGTACTGAAGGGAAGTGGTTTATTATTAAGTGGTTGAAGCTTGAGAAGACCACCCTGTCTTGTTTTTTTCAGATTTCTGGATATATCGAAAATTTTAAACTCGCCCTCAAAGGAATGTTTGTACAAAATGTTCAGAAAATCTGTTAATTACTGCATCCATTTCATTTTGAGCCACTGAATTGGTTCCTTTAAAATGTTTATTTTTTGATGTACATAGTGAGTGTTTAAACATGATTTGAAGATTAAAAAGTCGTTTTGTTACAATTCTATAACTCTTATAGGGGATTTTCTCGGCACCAAACGTATTACATTTGCCCAATCTCGGGGCAACTCAATATCAGCACTAGTACGTTTTTTGGTTTTTTCTATAGCCGCATGGATAGTGTCTGCCTCAATATGAGTATGTCCAGCCTCAAGAAACTTATGGTTAATAGTTAAATGTTTACCTTTAGCTTTCAATTCAGAAACAGTTTGCAGTAACATTGTAGAAAAATAAATATTGCGGTTTTGACCTCCGCAGGAGTCGCTGTACATAGTTACCGTGTGTATATTATTATTTTCTGCAAGATTATGAAGGTAATGGTAAATGCAAGAACCGATTTCCTGCCTTCCACGACCAGCTATTGTCTCATTCCATAGGTAACACACAGAAGAAGATTCATTTCCTATGGTTTGGTAAATGGTAAGGTTAAATGTCCACAATTGACGTTTGTAGAAACTCAATTCACTTCTAAGATATGGAGTAGGCAAAAATTCTTGTAAGTCGAATGACATTGTAACAAAACCTGGATTTTCTTCGATTAATCTGCGGTCTATCTCGTTTTCACAACATTTTAACTGCATAAGAAAGTTGTCGCATTTTGCACATGTATCATTTTTTTGTTTATGAAATGATAAGTTGAATTCCTCAACAAACATTTTTCTGTATAGGGAGGCATTCCACGGTTAAATATTTCCTTCTTTACCATAATCCAAATACAGTCGGTACATTTGAGCAATCGATAGATCGGGTGACAAGTACTTTTTCTGAGTGTGGGATCGTGAATAGTGACTTTGATAAGCGGGAAATAGTTTTATCTGTTCTCTTATTAGGAGTTTATCCTTTTATGGGATTTTAGGTTGGTTTCCATGTTTTCCTCGTTTATCCTCAGAACATATTTTGCTATTGCTTGACCGTTTCTTTTCAACAATTACTCTCGCTTTTTTTTAAAGTGACGTCAAATGTATTTATAAATATAATTTGACACACTTCCATTCTTTTGCCGTTGATTTTCTAGAAAAGTTTCGTCTACTTTTCTTGCCGTCATTATGTCTTAATCGCTGAACATGCTTTTCCTCTTCTTCTGTGGAATTTGCCAAAAACTGGTTTTGTCCAGAGCTACACAATTCATAAAAATTTGTAAAGAGAATTTGTTGCTCGTCAGGGGTGAATTTCTCGAAACACTTCTTTTTGCATGAGCACGCTGCTTTCATTTCTTTTGCAGCCTTGAGTTTTCAACAGTTTTCTTATATTTCGAGTCCAATTAGAAGAATTCCGATTTCGTTTCCTAGTAGCGTCATCTTCATTTAAGGACGAAATTAAAAACACTATAAGTAGTCGTTTTGACAACATCGAATCCCGTATTATTCAACTTAAAAGCAAGCACTCAGTTTATGAAACTGAGTTATCTCAAATAAATGTAAAGTTGGGTGAAACTTATGAAGAAATATTAGGTGAAATCGATGACAGGCGTAATCGATTAAATAATTTAATTCTTTTTAATTTTAAAGAATCGCCATCTCATTTAGTCGATGATCGAATAAATGATGATATCACTGGCGTTACCAAGATACTTAAATCACGTAATCTAAATATCAAGCCAATAAAAGCAATACGGTTAGGAAAATTAGCAAATGATAATAAGAAACCTAGGCCATTGAAAATAATATTTAAAACGAACGAGGAGGCCAAAACTGTCCTTCGTAGTAATTCAAACGTCCCTAACAATGGTATATTTTTCAATGCTGATAGAACAAAGAGACAAATAGATTATTACAATAAAATAAAAAAGAATTAAATGACAGAAAATTAAATGTTGAAGTTAACTTGCATATTAAACATCGAAATGGAGTACCTTACTTATCCACTGAAAATAACCAACCTAAAAACCTACAAAAAAACTAAGTATTTATTATCAGAATTGTGGTGGACTCAGAACAAAAATAAATGACTTTTCAATTAGTGTAAATAGAAATGATTATTATTATAGTTGAAACCTGGCTGTATGAATATATTTCAAATAAACAACTTCAGCTATTAAATTATAACGTGTATAGATCTGATCGATCAATTAGTGGGGATGTTAGAGGTGGTGGAATTTTAATCGCCATTAAAAAATATTTATCATCATCTTATTTATCTTGTGATAATTCTATTGAACAATTATTTGTCTTATTAAAAACAAAAGATGTATCATATATAATCGGTGGAGTCTATATAAAACCTGGCTCTCCTATTGACAAATATGTAAGTCACTGCAATAAGCTTGAAGAGTTAGTTGAATTCACTAATTGCAACAATTTGTTAATCTGTGGCGATTACAACCTTCCACAATTTAAACCAGACAGTCCAATTTGCACTCAACTTAATCCTGCGTTACACGCATTGGTAAATTGTTTTAACTTTTTAAATGGTTCCCAAATTATTAATATTCCTAACTCACGTGGAGTGTATCTGGACCTATGTTTTTCAACTACCTCTGAAGGAACTGTATCACTAGCTGATGAATATCTTCTCCCCACTAGCACGCATCACTATGCTTACAACATTGAGATCCCAATAAATTGCGAATCTAAAATTGCCACAGCTGAAAAAATATACCTGTTTAAGCATGCAAACTACGAACTAATTAACATATATTTCAACTCTATTAATTGGGATTTCATTTCTTTAACTCAAGATATTGATTTGGTTGTTGATAAATTTTATAATATTATTCATGAAGTTATAGATCGATTTGTTCCCTACAAATATGTATATCGCAATAAGTCCTCTTACCCTTCATGGATGTCTAGGGAGTTAATCAAATTAATCAGCCTGAAAAAAGAGGCTCACATAAAATACAAAGGATCTGGTTTACAAGATGATTATTGTTTATTCTCAAATTTACGCGATAAGTGTAAACAATTAAGTGAAACTTGTTATAATAATCACTTATCAAATATCGAGTCTTCACTTCATGCGGACCCAAAACTATTGTGGCGATATGCTAAACAACTCAAAAAAGAAGATGGTTATCCAAATATAATGAGTTATAATGATGTTAATGCTGATAATGGAGCCGATGTTGTTAATTTATTTTCAAAATTTTTCTCGTCAGTTTATACCTCATCAACTGGTCATTCTCAATTAAGTTCGTGCTCAAACCGTATTCTGGATAATCACCTATCAATTTCTCTTGAAGAGGTATTTACTGCTATTATTAGCTTAAAACCGTCACTCGCACATGGACCCGATCAAGTACCTAGCTACTTTCTACAGAGTTGTGTTTATTCACTGTGTCATCCAATATACAAGCTTTTTTCTCTGTCCCTGTCACTTAGTATAGTGCCAAATGAATGGAAAAGGAGCTTCATAATTCCGATTCATAAATCAGGCCCTAGGCATCTAGTTCCGAATTACAGAGGGATTGTAATACAATCCGTCATTCCAAAGATGATCGATAAGTTGGTGGCAAAACAGTTAGGTTGGTTTTCAAGGCATCTAGTGTGTAATAACCAACATGGATTTGTGCCTAACCGCTCAACTACATCTAATTTACTAGAATATAAGCAATTTCTATCGAATGCCTTGGAATCCCGGTGCCAAATTGACACTATTTATACCGACTTTTCCAAAGCATTCGACAGGGTTGATTACGACTTGTTACTAGATAAGTTAGGATCCTACGGCTTTTGTCTCAGTACCCTTAAATGGCTATCTTCATTTCTTACAAATCGAATCCAAAATGTTAGAATAAATAATTTCTTATCTGAGCCAATCTCAGTCACTTCAGGGGTGCCTCAAGGCTCACATTGTGGGCCTATTCTATTTATATTGTTCATCAACGATTTGGAATTAGTAATCAAAAACTGTAATTTTCTATTATATGCTGATGACTTAAAATTATTCAAAGTTGTCCGCACTTATGATGATTGTATATCTATTCAAGATGATATTAATAATCTAAATGAATGGTGTGTTAAAAACCGTTTATATCTTAATGTAAACAAATGTTACTCCATGACTACATCAAAATGCCAAAGTAACATTGATTTTACATATAATATCAATTCTTCGAATTTGGTTAAAGTTGAAACTATAAAGGATGTTGGTGTTACGTTCGATTATAAACATTTATTTACCACACATATTACTGATATTACAAGTAGGGGTCTGCAGAGATGGGGTTATGTATGGCAAATAGGAAAACAATTTAATGTAGAATGCCTTAAGACATTATATTGCTCCCTTGTCAGATGTCACTTAGAATATGCGTCTCCTGTGTGGACTCCATACTCATCTACCAATTGTACTCGCCTGGAATCAATACAAAAGAAATTCTTACGTTCTATGGAATATAAGATGGGAATACCACACGTACAAGGTGAATATTCGATTATAAGACAAAGTCTCAATTTATCAACGTTGCAAGAGCGTAGAATCAGAGCTGATTTATGCTTCTTACATCGTCTACTGAATGGAACTTTAGATTCACCATATCTTTTGGAGCAGTTACCAGTTCACATACCACAGAGGCAAACTCGTTCGGTGAAGATTTTCCACAGTGACATATACAGGACAACAGCCGACACCCATAACTCTATAACACGCATAATTAATCTTGCTAATAAATATTGGAATAATCATTGGTTTGACTTATTTAGAGAATCGAATACTTCTTTTAAAATTAAGCTGAATAATATTCAATTAGGTTTTATGTAATTCACACGAACATGTAGCACACGCACACGAAAATTTTTACATGTAGATTGTATTTTAGTTTTAGTTTTATTATTTTTGAATTGTTTTATATTTTATATTATTTTCTGTAAAAAGGTGATACCGTTAATAAAGTATTATTATTATTATTATTATTATCTTTGTTTCCTTTTTTTCTTCCTCTGCGTGATTTATTTATTTGATTTTCTGCCGAATCAACCAATTCTGCATTGTGAATAAGTTCTTCATTTACCAGACCGATATCCAAACCGACATCTTCAAACTGTTCTTCTTGCTTGTTTTCAGTGTCCTCGTCACTGTCCGACGGTACATATTCATCACCACTATCGTCTTTAAACGGTTCTGAATCGCTTGAATCTGTATTTTCTATTATTTCTTCTTCAAGGATCTCTTCAAACCAATACAATGTACATGTCATGTGGACAGCTAAGACTTTTATGAAAATGCATATTTTCAACTATTCAGAGCCCCCTGCAACGATATGGGGCTATTTTCGGTATTTATTGTGCATATTAGTCCAGGCTCTAGTTATTACAACGAATCAACATAACCTTAAATCGGCAATATTAAATGAATAGTTCTATATAAATATAATGCAGTACTAAATCACTTACTGTTGTCAGTTCCACACATCTGAAAATCAGCCTTGTCCTTGAATTATAAGTATTCATTTTCTTTGTTTTACAAACACTTTAAAACTAGAATTGCGATGCATCTGCAACCATGTAACGTTTATGATGGCTACTGCTGCTATGAAGGTTGAAGTTAAAAAGGCCAATGTTGACATTGACCCATTTATGTTAAATAAAATAATATCAATAGTTACAACTAAAAGGGCCAACGTAGACACTGGCCCTTTTAGCATAAACTGATGTTGATGAATTCATAGCGACATTAGCCAAAATTAAATTTATAGATCTGCTATTGGTTGAGATTTGACCTTGGCTGTTTTACAATCTTAAAGACCGTAAGAAAAGAAGTCTAATTTATTGCTTAAATCAAAACGGCAAAATATTGACATTGGCCTTTTTAGCTCCAAGCCACAGAATTATAAATGTGTTTGCGATTTCATTTTTGACACTGACATATAAAAATTAGGTTATAATTACCGATACTGACATTGATTAATAGTAAATAAAAGTAGTGCGAAAAAGTGTATCCATGCGGAAAAGTGTTTCTATGCAAAAAAGTGTTGCTATGCAGGAAAGTGTTACTTTTCTCAACGGTTTTGGATATATAATTTTTTTATAAGGTCTTCTTCTGTCCAGTGGACCAAGCATCTCAAAGAATATAATGTTTTAGATGTCGTCTATTATTTACTTCATAATTCATGATATTACTTTTTGGATCATTTCCCATGTAAAGTTTTCTCAGTTTTTTCCATTGGTTTTGTATCCTTCAGGTATCCTTTTCTTTTACTTGTAATAAATAAATAAATAAATAATAAATATCTTTATTTTCTCCCTTTTATAATAATAGTATTTACATTTTGTGTTTTATTTGTGAACGGATTATCGACCATTGGGCCCTTTTACTTGGTTGCGCAATAATTTCATTTTTTTCCTATATTTGCCTATTGGTTTTGATGTGCAATATAATCGTAAAATAACTACATCGTGTATCTTGTTTCGGTGTGACCTAAAAGTAGGTTTGTATCTTGCAAATTCTGTTGTTCACAAATTGCATTTAATTATTTCTGTATTAAGATTATAATTTTTGGAAAATGCTTAGTTAAATAAAATAATAATTCAAGCCGACTGTTTTCCAGAAAATAAAATTAATATTAGAGTTAGATAATAAATAACTTGAATCGAGTAGTCAATTAACCAATATGAATTCATACATAAATCTAACAGAATTCATAAGAATCAACCAATCAGTGCTTCCAAATTTGAAAGATAATAGCCGTCAAAATTTACTCAATTTTATTGGTCCATGTAGCATAAAATTGGAATCCAAATAATAGATCCATATTATAATTTGGTAATAAAACATATAATAATTCAATTATATTAATATTGAATTGAGAAGAAAATTTACCTTGAAGGTCGAAGAGAACTGCAATTCAAAAATATTCTCTAGACAATAACTTCTTGCACAATACTTAAATAATGGTTATCAACCCGATATGCACATTTAATTAATTTGCTCTGTAGAAAAGGAGGCGACGAATATTTTATTTTTGAGTTTCGTGAAAAGTAAAATCAATATAAATAACACTGTTATATCGTATACAAAGTGTTATTTATTAATATTTAGCCTAAGATTTTATATTTCAAGACAAAGCAGTGTACAGGGTGTCACCAGACTTTTATTTCGACAATGCTTGATCGAATGTGACTAGGACAAAAAAAATTATTACCAAAGTGAACCCAAGGAATCCACTGATGAACTTATTTTTTACCGGAATAATCCGGAAATACCCGGAACCGGAAATAACTTTAAAACTTCAAATGGCTACATAGGTCGGTATTCATTCTTTTCAAAAGAAACAACTTTTATTAAAATGTTTTTTTTAATATTTTGCATATTTACAAAAATAAATGAAAAGAACTAAATTGAAAATTAGTTATCCATTCTCAAGTAGACTTTGCTTTTTGTTAGAACAACAATTTGTATATGTGTTAATATTCTTATATGATTCTTCGTATTGTTCCTCAATACTTTTCTTGGGTAATATGTTATTTTCTACACTCAGGTGAGAAGAGTTCCTCTTATTCAAAACTGAATTATTATTTTGATATGGATGGCTTCTATGGCACCAGTACCAGACTTTTATTTCGACAAACAAAAAATACCAATTGTTTGAAAGTATTTTATTCAACAATTCAAATAAGCGTGTGAAAGTAAAGAAAATAATAATTAAAACAACTATTCAATTATTTATGGTATGTTAATTTGCCTTACTTCTTGATCAATGCATCTTTGTAGCCGATTTCGAACATCGTTGACGGCCCGTAGTATCTCATCTTCACTAAGTGAAGACATTCCGTATCCTCTCCTTCATATTATCCCTCGTAGTTGGAAGCTCTTTATAGACAAGGTCTTTGATACGTACCCACAAGAAGAAGTCAAGAGGCGTTATGTCGGGAGAACGAGGTGGCCATGGAAATTATCCTGGTCTTCCAATCCATCGACCAGGGAAAAGGCGATCAACGGTTTGACGAGAAACTCTTGCGTAATGAGCTGGACAACCATCTTGTTGCAAATACATTTTTAAACGTGTCGCATATGGAACGTCATCTAGAAGGTCAATAAGAGTATTTTCTAAATAATCAGTGTATTTAGCTCCGTTTAATGAATCATCGAAAAAATGCGGACCAATTATTTGGTTTCCTAAAATACCACACCAAACATTAATGGTCCACACGTGTTGATTATCAACTTCTTTTAACCAATGAGGGTTTTCATTACTCCAGTAGTAATTAAGTACATTAACAACTCCGTTGCTTTTGAATGTCGCCTCATCTGTGCATAAAATTGTGTGATGGAAATTATAATTTTTATGAGACAACCATTCACAAAAATTCAACCTATCTTGAAAATCCCGCTCTTCAAGTTTCTGGTATAGAGAGATATGATATGGATGGAATTTGTTTGATTTTAAAACTCTCCAAGCAGTGGAGCGACTTATTCCAGCATCGATTTCGATTCTTCTAGTCGAGATGTTCGAGTCCAGAGCAATTGCTGCAAGAATATCTTGTGTCCTTTCATCATGTACACGTTTTCTGATACTTCGACTATTGTTGTGGCTAAGCTGTAACTTACCAGTTGTCTTAACTCGTTCTGCAAGCCGCGGAAAAACATTTTTTGACTGATTGGCTCGTTGAGGGTATCGCTCAGAATAAATTCGCTCAGCACCACGATAGTTTTGGCCGCATTCACCTAATATCATCAGCATATCAAAACCTTTAAATTGTTTATACTCGAAAAGATTAGAAAGAGTTGATATACAATTGACGAAACTATGTTAACACGAAAATATAATTTGTTTTGTAAACTAGGTTAATTGCTTATCTATTAATTTGTATAGAAGTTTTGGAACTACCGCTCTGTAGTAATCAATAAGTACTCCTGAGCCAGATTAATAAATTGGAACAATAAAACTTGTTTTCCACTTGGATGGCACTATCACAACGTAAATTATTTATTTAAATGGCGACATAAAGTGTAAATGAAAACTTTTTAGAAATGTTGGCTTTAGGCTAATAATAGCAATAAATACATGTTTTCAGATAACCAAGTATTCGACGCCAAAAAAATATATCATGAACAGTGATATGACTAGTTTACTGTCTAGAATATTTAAATATTTTAATAATTTAAGTTAAAGTTAAAATTAAATTTTGAAGAAGTTGTATAAATGGAAGCAAAATAATCTGAAAATAAAATATCATCTGGATAGGCTTTTTCATTTTTGAGGCCTTTGGAAGATTTCCAAAATAATTTCGGGTTAGATTTCAAAGATAATTCAACAAGTTATTAATAGAGCTTTACATTCTTTCCTAAGTTCAGTAAATATACAATAATTCTTATAAAACAATATTGTTTATAAATTGCATGTAACTTTTTCTTTTTATTATTTAACACTGTCAATCCATTCAGGGTAAATTTTGTATTACAAGAAACTTATTTATACGGAGCAAGATTATCAATAACAAAATAAACCCTACTATAAAATGCATTAACAATTGGATCTATTGGATCAGAACATGAAGATAAAAAATCCTAGTTTATTGAATTGAAATATGAATACATGTGGTAATAGTTGGCTCGATTTCAAAAATAGCTACAGTATTAATTACTTAAGTTGAAAATACTGTTATGTGCAAAGTAATGGATGCTAGTCGGAAGTAAGATATCTAGAGAGAGATAAATAAAAGTATCTAAAACTGTGGTAAAATATAAATCTAATAATTTGAACGGCATTAACAAATTATAACAATTAAATACTGGGTATAACTTTACATCGAACTGAGTGAGTTCACTAGCTACATTATTTCATTCTGTTCCAAGAAGATTAAAACCACCAAAAATTAACATTTTGTGGCATTCATATCGATTGGTAATATCTTCAATACCATTACAATAGCTTTGATATTTTTCTGAAGTATTATTTGGTCGTACAATAATTTTCTTTGTTCCCTTTGTTCGCTTATTTGCTCTCGATATGCATTGTCAAATGTGTGATTGAAGAGGATTTGAGTTCGTAATATATTGTTTTAAATAATTTGGTGTGCAATTTCTGCAGTAATGGAACTGTTAGCTGTTATTTACATTATTTTGATTATTTTGTATTGTAAAATAACTACAAAATCTGTTGTTCACTGCTAATTGCATTTATTTTTCAATATTAATAACACCATATTTATCAAAACATCTATAATGTTTCAATATTCTTGAATTTAATCGTCTTATACTACACTTAGATTCTGCATTTTTCGATCTAGCAAAATGCATATTAGATTTGTGAATTTATTTATTATTAAATTCAATGCCTTTGTTAAAAGTAATTTCTTCTGCTAATCTAAAACATTTTAAACATTGTGTTAATGTTTTTTTGTAGATTAATTATCCTATTTTTGAATATTACTCTTTTGAAGTTAAATATTTTTTTGAAGAGTGCATTTGTAGTATTTGTTATTTGTAATAGAGAGGATAGTTATATTTGATTTTATTTACATTTGTGTGAAAATAGTTACACAAAAAATTTATAAGAAATAATTGTAGAGAATAATAAGATGACATTATTATTATTAAATATTTTTTACGTAAGACATAAGGCTGTTAATCGATGTGCATACAGATGTAATTAAACATCAGCTTATCACAAAAGAGACAAAATGCAGCATATTTACTTATAAATAATTCAAGAAAACTCCGAAAATGGCAAAGGTGTATCACTTAAACCCACTTGCTTCTGGGTTTGTATGAAAGACTATTGATAATCAGAGAACTCTGCCCTTGACTCTTCTTTCATTGTATATTTTATATGCAATGTAAGTATATTATGTATTATTTTTAAATTTAGTAATTTGGAGAAGGAAAGACAATAGACTAAAGACAACTGTCAACCATCAATTTTCCTTTAGTTAACAATTCTGGATGAACATCATCATTTAATACATTGATGATCAAAGGAGTTTCACTTGAAATTGAATTATATAGCTTATTGTTATATTTGATCTGAGACTAGTCTAGTTTAAAATCTCTCACAGAATCATTAATTGTTTGTGATTACTTTCTAATTTACGCCATACCCTTATTTCAATTGTTATCTTTTGATTCTTGCTCATAAATAATTAAATGAATGAGTACACAATTAAACTATTTAGGAAAACTTGATGTTTGTTCCATTAAAACGGCAGAAACGTTTTAAAATACGAAGTACGAATTTGGTAAATTAGGGTAACAGATAACCTAAAACTAGTGATGTAAATGCATTCGTAAGCTATTAGAATTCATCCTCACATTTTATGTTTCATTTTGTTCGATAAGGAGAGTTAAAAGAGTTAGCCATAATTATGTTTCCGTTGATAATTGTGCATAAACCAAGACAAATAAGTAAAGTAAAATTAATGTAAATCCTTTAGTTTTTTAAATAATAATAAGAATTTAGACGAGATAATTCGTAATTTCTTATACAGTAAAATACCTTTTCTAAATTATTCTTGTTATCCGTGAAGGATATCCAATCACGATTCAGGAACATCTGTGTATTTGATAGTATCTAAATAATAAATAAACATGCTGAATACTGCCCGAGAAAATATTAACTATTGACTTTGAAATAGTGAGTGCTCTAATATTTGAAAAGTTTTAGTTTATAAGAAGTTTCTCTTAGCCCTCCTGGATTTGGTTGAGACAGCTTATTAAAGTAAACTGAGATTTTCCTATATAGGCATTTATTATATATTTAGTAAATTGAATGAATTTACATAATTTCTTTCTTGAAAACGAAATAACAAGGAGCATTTAGTATATGTGTTTGCCATCTAATTGGATTAAATTTCAATTCTAATTTTTTTAGATGGTGAAATACTTTTTCTCAATTCTTCTTTCCCTTAAATAATAGCATCATCTGGATATAGTAAGTAGGACCTCAAAGTAATTTTTATTTTGTATCAAATTGGAAGTAGAAACAATAGTGGAAACAAGAAAGTGATTATTTAAAAACATTCCATTTGTGCCTGCGACAGGCATGTGATTAAATATCGTAAGCACAAATGATTTTAAATATCATATCATTTTCTTGTTTGCACTATTGTTTCTACTTCCGATTTTCGGGAGGTATTTTCACTTGTCAATACTTTCTTAATATTAAAAGCGAATAAATTAGTAGATCCTACAAATGTATTTCAAATTACATCAATTTTACGTAACAAATAATTATCTTTTTAATCGTATTATTAAGTTGCCCATAATTAAAGAAAATTATAAAAAATATTAAAGTATGATTTTCAACAACTAAATCAAACAAATATGCATGATATTTGCCAATTTTCTTCTTCTTCTTTCTGCGAAGAAAGTGATATCTAACTTAATAATAATAATAATAATAATAATAATCTTTATTTCAAAGTGTCATTTACAAAAATATACAAAATGAAATTGCGTCAATGTTGTTTTATAGTACCTAACTAATTACATAATTAATACTACAAACAAAATGTCCTAACACTAGATATAAAAATATATACATATATATACACATATACATACAAGTATTGTCACACATGCATATACAAATCTATATTAGGCTATTTGATCATAATCAAAAAATTCGCGTATGCTATAAGGTTCTATGTTAACTAGATATTCATTTAGTGCCTTTTTGAATACTTTAATATTGTCTTTTTTCCTCTTTAGAACTTCCGGTAGGGAATTGAAAAGTTTTATTGCCATATAGTGATTTGTTTTTTCTGTTTTAGCCAGCGAGTGTTTAGGGTATATGAAATTAACATTCCGTGTGTTATATTTTCCTGTTTTGTTATCACTCCCTTGAATGTAATTTAAATAAAATAGTATACAATCCAATATATAGTATCCATAGAGAGTGTTACTATGTATTTCCTTAAATTTATTTCTACATGACTCATTATAGCCTTACATTATTAATCCCCTTCACGTATTTTATTATACCAAAAATATTTTGGCATAATCAATAAATTAGAATCTTTTTTTAAAATAATTATAAAACAATTAAATAATTCTTTGAAAAATTGTTGAAACAATCTAAAAAAAATTTGCTTTTTCAAAAAAAAAAAAAGATATATCAAAAACTCATAGTGTACTTTAATTTAATAATTTTGTTATTGTCTAATTACCTTTTTTAGATATTATTGTAATATTTTCAATTTACGACAGAATTTCATTTTTTTAATTTGTAGTATTTTAAAATAATTTTCATAATTTAGAGTAGACAGAGAAAGTTTTATTTTTATATTGACAGACATTTTAGATATTTTTTCGTAATAAATAATTTATTGACAATATTTTTTCGAAACATAAAAACCATTTTAAGGTCCTTCTAAACTTTTTTGAACATCTATATCTAGGTATTTATGTAATTCCTTGGTTAAATATTTCGAGTATTCTAATTGATTTTAAAATTTTAGTAAGGATTTTTTATTTAATATTCAACACCTTTATTACCAAACAGATACATATATTCTACAATTATTATATTAACCTTACAACAAGCGAAAAAAGTGGTTACGTAACTGTCACTGCTAAATGGCTATCGACCAGAGGTCTTTCTGCCAAGATTAGTAATTTGTGTCGAATGTCAGTCGTTGATTTGTTAATAGATGATATGATAGGATGTGTTCGAAAATTGTTGATGGGGGACTTTTGTATTTTGGAGGAATTGTGGGGTTTCTGTGGAAACAATATAGGGTTAGGATTTGATAATTAGAGGGATTATTGGAGAATTTCTCAGCAAGAAATTGAAGGCGTTCTTCTATGGGGATTATAAGGGTAATATCGAGAAGGAGTTGGTTTGAGGGATTGTATAGTGGGTTTAAGGGATGTCGGAGTTTGGTAAGGGTCCTAAGGGAGGCTCGCTCACTGACCTGGATATGGTGTAGTGTGGGATTCTGGATTGTGGAAAATATGATGGATGCATACTCAATTAGGGACGACAGATCATTTTATAAATTAAAACTGCTCTTTTATTGTTTATACCTACCTGATATGTAGGTTAGGTTTCTGAAAAGGTTTGCTCTGGTTGTTATATTATTTTTAATGAGGCAAGCATGTTTCTTGAATTTGAGCTTTGTGTCGAAAGTAAATCAAGGTATTTGATGTGTGAGGAAGGATATATAGGGTTCTGTGAAATAAAAATGATATATAGGTAATTAGTGATTTTGTGGTAGGGAATAAGGAGCTAGGACTTTCGAGGGTTAATTTTGATTAACCAAACTTCGAGTGTAACGATGAGCTCTTGTAAGGTTTGCAGGACTTTGGATAGGGTAGGAGCATGGGATATAAGAGTATCATCCACAAATTGTAGGATATATTTGGAGGTATTGAAGTATTTTGGATCGGGGTTATATATGTCAACACAAAAGATGTTGTCAAGGAGTGGGGATAGAGGGGAACCTTGTGGAGCCCCTTGTTCAGGTGTGAATGTAGAGGAATAGGAGTTATTAATTTTTACTTTGAGGGATCTATTAAACAGGAATTATTTTAGGATATGTATAATATTGAGTGGAATATTAAGGAGGTGACATTTGTAGAGGAGACCTTTGTGCCATACGGAATCAAAGATTTTACGGATATCAAGGAAGAGTGCTGCAGAGGATATGCCTTCAAGGTGAGTAGTTTGTAAATTGGACGTAAGTATGGCAAGTGGAAGGCTGGTAGAGCGTTTAGGATGGAAACCAAATTGATATTTAGGGATACGGTCTGCAATTATAGAAACGATTTTATTTTTGAGGAGGGATTCGTACATACAGTTTGCCTAGGACTGGTAGGAGTGTTATAGGATGGTAGCTAGGAATAAATGTAAGGTCATGGTCGCGTTTAGGGATACATATTATTATGCCAGTTGATAATGTTAAGGATGTGGTGATGGACATGGGGAGGTAGGAATTTAAGAATTCGTCTATGTATGTGCACTCGTGTCCGAGTGCAGTGCTTTCTTCCTCTTTTTAGGATGTAGTTGTAATTGTCTTCAGTAAATAAGTCCGTTGGTTCTGTCAAGTCTGTCGTAGTGAAAAAGTCGTTAAACCAGCTGTCTACAAGATTTGAAAAGTTTTTGTCAAAATGTATGTCCTGTAGTCTTTTATAGGTCTCATTAAAATGTGTAGAAAATTTTTCAGCGATTATGTCTGGTTCAGTGACTGTCTCGTCGGTGTCCGGGTCTGTTATCTGTTGTAGTTTGTCAGATTTTTTTTGAAAGTTGGTTGATTTTTGTTCAGAATGTTATTCCTTTAAGGTCATTTATGTCTTTACATGCATTTAGCTAGGATATATGTCATGTATTAAAAAATAAGTTGTTTGATGTCTTTGTTAAGGTTGTTAAATTTCTGTCGATGTTCTGGAGTGTAAGTCTAATGTCTGTATATAGTTGTCGTTTATGTTTTAAAAGTAGGAGGATGAATTTCGATAAAGGATACTTGTAATATGATTTATTTATTTTAGGAGTGTTTTGTGTTATATCAGGATTGGAGAATATAAATTGGGTAATGTCTAGGGAAACTTGGTTTATATATATATTTTTATTTAATTTTTTGCAAATTGTAAATAAGAGTATAATGAAGTCCAAGAGAAATAAGTATAATAATTAATTGTTATTTTGACTCATCTCGAAATAATTAAATTTTAATTTCTAAATGTGTTATTGTTATTGTCATTGTTATTTAGAGTTCGTTAAATTTTTGATATGTTTAAGCAATTTAACCTAACCCCCGTTATTACACAACTACCAGTTAAAATTAATTTTAGGCAATACTTTTAATAAAATAAGCGACGAAAAATATGGAGTTTATTCAATGAAAAGTTCACATTATGACGGACAAACAACGAAATTTATTAACCCATTTTAAATAACACATATATCATACCAAAAATCAAAACATTGAAAAATCTGCAGTCGCACATCACACTATCGCCACGGGACATACATTTTCAGTAGATAACATAAAATTATTATAACACTCAACCGACAACAGATTGAATATGTTGGAAGCATAAACATTTTTGAATTTTGATCTTAGTTCACTAGAAAACCTACTATTTGAAATTATTCCTAATATAAATTTTCCCAAACCATAACTTTCGAACCTACTCCGAAATTTCAATTTTTTTATTTTATTTAACCTAACAATTATATCGCCTAACATTTTGACTTCTTTATTTATTTTTTATGTCAGTCTTACTACTAACAACGAGTGCATCTGTTCGAAATGTACATATACTATATAAAAGTAGGGAAGAAAAGGGTATTTTAAACTTTTAATAACATAAAGCAATAAAAATCCAGATAGTACATTGAATGGTTTTGTGATAGGAATGTTTCTAATAGAAAATCTTGCAAAAGTATTCATCAAGCATTCATGAAACAAAAACATTGATACGAAATAGAAATAGGCAGTGAGAACAGTAGAAGTGGAAGAAAATGTGCTGGGCATGATAGAGGAAGCTCCAGATACTTCTATTAAAAAAAAAATACAAATACTTTGAATGTAAGTAGTGGGACGACTGTTGTTTGTCTTAGAGGCTATTTGTTGTACCCATATCACGTACAATGCGTTCAGGCTGATTTTCCTCTACGTAATGCGTTATGTGGTCAATCGTTTTTGCAATCAATGATTCAAGTTCCTTAACTGCTAATGCTAATTCCTTTTCCGATAAGCGAATTTTTCAAGACATGCTATAAGGAATTTTCATAAATTTTATTAATTGTTGTGTACGACAGTCAATTAGAAGAAGATTGGATTATTACATCCTAGTTGGACGTAGTAATTTTCAATATTTCTTGTAGATCAAAAAACAAGTAATTTTTGGTATTAAAAAAAATTTAATCTCTTTTAATCGAGGTTCCCTAAAGTAACATCCAATTTGGGCCACCATGTGCATTTCAATTACGAAATCTCTTAGAACCTTTAAGATTGTCTCCCCATATCTGCAAGTAGTTCGGTTACGATATTTCTATGTTTTGTATTTTGCTTAAATTTATACTACTATAATACACTTCTAGATCTATGAAATATCTATATTTTTGACTTACTTAGTTACTTAATTTGTATTTAAATTATTGTTTTTTCTATGAATACAAATAAGCCGCCATTACCTGTAACCTAAAAGGTATTAATATAAAAAAGCCGCTCTTTTTTGGATTTTGTTAGTTAGCACTAAGTGCTCAGTGCTCGAAATGTACATCTAGTGAATACAAAATAAATTGTGAAGAAAGTGAATTCTAACGTGTTTTATTAACTTAATTTGTAGATTATATGTGTCCAGAAAGTAAATAGCTTTCCAAATATTAACATAATGTATTGCAATTATAGAAATGTATATTTGTTGTGTGTAAACATGAATAAAGTAAATGATACCTATAAATAAGTTAGCTTTAAACGAATTATGAATGCCCTCAAGGTAAATAGAATTTCAACGAAAAAAAGGGGGAATGAAGTAATTAATAAGCCCGTTATTTACGAGCACCCAAATATTAGCCCACGTGTGCGAGTTTCGCATTTTTTTCCCCAGTTTCACGTTAATTGAGCAGACACGTGCTGGGCCGTCCGTTCCCCCCGCAACATCGTCCTCTCCCGGTTTGTTCGGATCATGTACGCGTATGTGTGTATGTTTTTTTTCAGCACACTCATTCACTTGTTTGTACATGAAGGGGTGAACGGATGACCATTTAATAAAGCCACCGGTCATGTTGGGGCAGGTCAAGGCCGGCGGTGGTCAGTGGCGTGCGGCAGGTCAGGTCAGGTCAGGTAATAACCGGATGTAGGTAGTGCACCTGCAATATTTCCGGTTACACGTTTTGTGTATTGTACACTTGACCCTCGGACAGAGGGACCTTTATATTCCCGTTTACCTTTTTATTTGGGTGCACCCCGTTTCGTTCCTTTTTTGGGTCGCACGATGACACACACACACGTGCTACGGTTTTACGGTCATTTCCTCATTCCGATCACTCGTTTTTTTTTAAAGGTAGTTATACAAACCTTCATATGTAAATGAAATTTAAAATTAAATTGCTACAAATTTGATTTTATGATTTAAAAAATAATTAGAATGATTTCACTATTTTTATTTTTCTATATGTATGTAGTACATAACTCTTTGAGAATTACTAATTGTCGAAACTCTTTGGAGAGAAAAATAAAAATAATGAAACCATATCAAGTTTTTCATAATCATAAAATAAATACAAAAATGTTTCACCACGGATTAAGTTTTGAGTAAGCATCTATTTAGTTGTGGTAATAACCTTCTTATAAGATAAAACATTTAGTTACTATAGTGTTACATAAACAAGGTAATTATGTTTCCTACAACCATCATCAATGGATATCACATGGAAGCTAAAAACGAAACACGTGTCAGGAAACTGAATATATTAATTGATTAATGGTTGAGGCGTTCACTTCCTGATACATCTTGAATATTTAAATAAAGTAAAACTCACTTTGTTAATATCACACTATTCTCGAGTCACTTTTTAAATAAATAGTGTGATATTAACAAAGTGAGTTTTACTTTATTTGAATATATTAATATGGAAAATAACAAGTGTTTTAATTCAAATATATCTATTATACTTTTCCATCAAGTATGCAGCAGAGAAAGTGTGAACTTTATATAGAGGAATGGATAAAAAATAAATAAACAAAAGTTTCTCAATTTTTTTATCAGTTCAGTAAAATTCGCTAAGCGAAAAATTACTAAAAGTATTTTATTAGTCTAAGTATATCGTTTTCGTTATATAATTTACGTGTGTCATTTTCAAGGACGTTGGCCGGTTGGTACTCATAATATGGAGTTGTACCAGTATTATGGCGTTCAATCAGCTATTTTTTGATGTGTTATACTAGCGACCTGGCCGTGTCTTCGCAAGTAGCTTTTGGTTACGAATATTGCACATGCAGGATTGATGGTTTTTGATGCGTCCTGAAATCGCCTACAACTGTCTAAAATATTAGCCTCGTTCAATATAAATTCTTGGTAGCTGAAACTTGATCTTGGATCGCGATGATGAAGCCATCCGTCTCAACGAACACGTCTGCCTGAGTTAACCATTTGTTCGACGCTTTCTGATCGACAAATTTATGGTTGAGATCAATTGGGTGTTGCTGGTGTAGTCCTTTTCCAATCCAAGCTTGCATTTTCCCTTGTTTATAATCTGTATTTGATTCCAGTGGTTGTTTGTTCGCGTGTAGTAGGTACAGTGGCGTGTAATTATTATCTGATAGACGGATAGCTTCATGGAGTGGTGTTTGGATAAATCATATCTTAATATAGCGGGAGAAGTCTTAGAAAGCTGGTTCAATTTGAAATCATTTGATGCATATAGATTAACGCCATCCAAATAAAGCAGGTAACTGATAACATGCTTGATCTTCAATCCCTGCCTTATTTTAAATCCATAACCTATCTTCTTGAGTAGTGCGCGCGATGGGTTTAGTACTAACCCTTTCACGTCGACTTTTTTATTTTTGAAAATTATAAGTTCATTAAAATCTTTATTCTATATATTGGCAGAAATTGGTTAAAACCGATATTTGAATTTTTGTACTTTTAATATTTTAAATATGACATTTTAACAAATATGTCCCTCCAGGTTGTATTAAGTCCCTCTAGATGTGTGGTAAATAAAAATATATATACTGGATTGATGATGCTGTTACTTGTTGAAACTCCATAACACTTAAAAATGTTTTGAATTTTTGAAACCATATACTGTGTCAGTTTTATCCAAAATTAGTATACATATTTATTCCAAAATGTTAAAATAGTAAAAACAAGATTTATCATATCAGTATATAGGTCACCAAACGGTAATTATTCAGATTTTCTCAATATCCTCGAAAAAATGTTAGAACGCATTAACTTTCCCGCCAGCACAGTATATGTGTGTGGGGATTTCAATGTACACTTCAACACAACAGACAGAAAATCAGTTCAATTATGTAATACCTTTGCATGTCATGGTTTATATAGAGTAACAACCCAATCTACAAGACAAGAGGCATATATAGACAATATTTTTACCAATAAATATGGTTTTAATGTAGATATTGCTAAAATAATTGATTTAGGAGTCTCAGATCACTTTGGATTGTGCATTGAAATTCACCTATCACAAAAAAATATTCCTACAATCAAACGTTTAGTTAGGCCACACACACAAGCGGGAAAAATTGAATTTTACAATATTCTAGACTCATATGAATGGACTGATATCGCAAATGATGTACTCGGGGTAGATTCATCTTGGGCCATGTTGATAAATAGAGTTAGTATCGCAGTACAAAGAGCATTTCCACAATATGAGAAACAAATACGAAATTCACGAAGAAGTAATGTTCATTGGTTTACGCCCGAACTTAAACAATTAAGGGAGAGCGTTAACATGCATAGAGATATTAAAACTAAAATTTGCAATGATGTTACTAAATCACAATATAACATAATAAAGAAAAAATACAAAGAGCGGATTAGAGATGAACAGCGGAAAGCCAATGAGCATTATATAAACTCGTCCTGTAACTACTCAAGGGCAGTTTGAAATGTCGTAAACTCGAGAACACGAACCAAATCCAATAATGCTACTATCTCAAATATAACGGCAGCCGACTTTAATAATTTTTTCGCTACCATTGCGGGCAATGTAATTACTTCTATTCCAAATTGCAACAAAGATCCTCTCAGCTGTATGCTAAGATTGACAGATCTCAGCAATCAGTATTTTAATTTTCAGAAAGTATCCAATGCAAAAGTACGTGACATCATCCAGAAATTAAAAAATAACCCGAGCAAAGATGTCTACGAATTAAACGTAGGTTTAATAAAAATCGTTATTGGCGTACTTATAACTCCTCTAACGCATCTAATAAATCGTACGATTGAAACCGGCATCTTCCCAGATGCATTAAAATTAGCTAAATGTATCCCAATACACAAAAAGGGAAATAAAGAGGACTTAAACAATTACCGGCCAATTTCTATTCTGCCGATATTTTCAAAAATTATTGAATCTATTTTATCTGAGCAAATTTCTAACTTTTTAGAATGCAATCAAATATTAGCAAGCTCGCAATTTGGATTCAGAAAGGGTAGGTCTACGACAATGGCAGTGGAAACTTTTATAAACTATATCGTTGATGGATTTGAGGATGTTAACATTGTTGCAAGTAATTTTCTTGATCTAAGTAAGGCTTTCGATTGTGTCAAGCACTCAATATTGGTAAGAAAATTGTACTTTTACAATTTTAAAGCTGAAGCCTGTAAATTATTAACATCTTATTTAACAAACCGAAGCCAAATAGTGGTACACGGAGATAGCAGATCAGAAGAACGAGAAATTGTACATGGTGTAGCTCAAGGGTCTATCTTGGGGCCACTACTATTCTTAATATACATAAACGATCTCCCAAAACAGTTTCGTAATATATCTACTGTACTATATGCCGATGATACCACAATATCATTAAAAGGCGACACAATTGAAAATGTAACCACTCAATTACAGGTTGCTATGGAGGTAGCGAACAATTGGTTTAACTCAAATAAATTGAAACTAAATGATGACAAGACGGTCAAAAAAGTGTTCTCGCTAAAACGTACCCAATCTGTGAAAAAATCAACTACCAGACTCTTAGGCTTTTCAATAAGTACAGATCTAACTTGGGAAGCACATGGTATCCAACTTGAACGCCGGTTGTCAAAAGGGGTCTATATTCTAAGAAATCTGTCGAGATCGTTATACACCAAATCATTAAAGAATGCATACTACTATTTTATTCATTCGCATATAACCTACGGCATAATTATATGGAGTCATTCTACGATAATGTATGATGTTTTTAATTTGCAGAGAAATCCGTGCGTGTGTTGTCAGGCGTTGCATATAGGGAGGATTGCAGACAGCAATTCGTTAAACATGGAATTATGACTGTCCCCTGCCTATATATCTTAGAATGTCTAAAACACATCAAAAACAATATGCATAATTTTGCTTGCCGCAGTGCGTTCCATTCTTATGAAACAAGAAACATTAATGATATTCGAGTCAAACAATTCCGCTTATCAAAAGCGAAGACGGGTACGAGATACTTTTGTATAAAGTTTTTTAATGCACTACCTAGTCACATTCGGCACCTAAACGAAAAGGAATATATTCGTTGGTGCAAAAATTATTTGTTAAAGCACGCATTTTATTCCTTTAATGAGTTTTTAAAAGGCTTCACCACTTAAATTTTTAAACTATAAATTTAAATTATAATTATGTTATGTATGTTAACCGTAATTTTAATTTGTGTCGTAAACCTATTTTTTTATCTATTTATTATATTATTTATTTTTGTCGTTTTCATCTGTATTATTAGTACTATGTATTATACTAAATGTATTAATGTTAATGCTAAAATTGTGATAGTTTTTTTTTTCTAAATATGAATGTATAAATTTTATTAATTTTTACTCTAGAGAAATCTGTACTTTCTTAATCTTAACTTTTTATCAAAATTAAACTTTTCCTTTATTTTATTTATAATGATTATATGTATAATTTTAGTTAGTTGACCTATTTTTATTTACGTAATCTATTTTATTTAATACCTATTACTACTTAATTTTATGTATAATATACCTTGATGTTCTTATAACCAATGTCAATATCTTTATATGCTACCACGCTTCACACTATTAATATCAATCTTATGACTTGTGTAAGACAATTTATGTTCATAGCACCAATAAAGATTATTATTATATGAAATGATGTAAAACAGTCCATACATAATGCAACATTACACTTGCATCGTACAATCTTTGTTCGTTTCTCTTTTCTCTTCTTATGACAAATGTGACATCTTCTTTGTGTTGTTTCTTCGACAAGTAAATATTCGCCAACATTTTGCAATGATAATGAAGCAGTCTTCCATATTGTCGATGACGTTTCACACTTGCATTTTCTTTTCCGTAACCGAGAAGCTGCTCTGTTAATGGTACAATAAAGTGGAAAAGAGGACATTTTTATGGCGTATTTCTTGATATAATACCCAAGCATTGACAACTCTTGTTAGTAACAACTTATAAAATATATTTTTCCACAATTTGTTTGTCTATATTAAAAAAGCATGCCAACTGATCTGCCAGATCGACTCCTCCCATACATTTTTTATAAAATAGTACTGATTCAAGACAGGAGCAGTAGTTTTGGAACCGTCTTTATTTTTCCTTTCCATCTGATTAATGTGACAATTACTAAGTAAAACCACATCCTTAGTGTCCTTCCACTTGAAGCAAAGCAAATCAATATTACTGCGAAATATTGTAGAGTATTCATAAGATTGAGCGATGTAGAAAACTTATCAACGCATATTGAAACATTAGGATTTCGGATGGTTTGGCAAAGCTTGTTTACTACTCTTTTTCATATTGTTTCTTCAGTTTGCTCAATTTCTTTTCCAGAATAAATATTTAGGTGATAAACATAACCGACGAATAAGTCAGATCTCTGTCGTATTTTGATTCCTCTTTTGATGGGCTTTTGTGGCAAATACTGCTTTAGAACAGACCTCCCCTTAAACTCTGCCATACTCTCGTCAATAGATTGAAAATTACTTTCACAACGTCCAGCCATAAATGTTTTTTTAGACAAGACATTACTTCATCAATATAGTTTGTCTTACAGGCATCAGCCGGTTTTGCTGGAATATTTATATTTATATTTATTTTACTTTATAATGTCCTATTATAATTGTATAAAACTTTAAAATACACATAAACCACACCATTCGGTAATATTTTAGCCATTACAGGCATATTTAGGTCCATTTTACATGGAACTTTTTTAATGATATTTGATTGTCAATATTGATAAATAGTTTGGAAAGAAGTAATAAAAATCGATCTGTCAAAATGGCTGATTTCAAGGAATCGTTTGCTGTAGATTTGTTAGTAGACCAGATCATTATTTCTGAAGGGTCAGTTGGTTCAATTTTAGAACCCTTGTCTTAAAAAAAAATGTATTCGCTCATTGGTGTTCTGTGATATAAATATCAATAAGCTTCTACGAAATATTTTCAAAATCACGTCCAATTCAGTACAAGAATGATTTATTGTTATCAATGAAACGCCTGGAGCTTTTCCGTCTAGTAGATTCCTTCGAGGAGTAAAATTGCTGCTCTGAGTTTGCCACATAATTTGAGGTTGGGGCTGTAGTAAACCTTTAGTTTCAGACATATTGTCGAGCATAATTGTATTTACAGGCTCATCAATTACAGCAGTGTATATTTCATTTAGTATTTGTAAATTATTACCTACAATTTCGGAATGACCACTATATTGAAATGGGACTTCTTCTTCGGATTCATTCCACACATGATCGGCCATGTGCTGCAACTCTTCTTCGGTTAATTTTCTTCTTCTAAAATAAATCATAATGATATAATTTAAGAGGGATACATATGTCCTATATAAGAATGCTAGTGGGACATATGTTCCTTATTGACAATTTTTGCAAATAAGAATAACAAAAATCCATCTAATTTATAATAACACTTTATAATACTTACCTATCGAATGTAAAATCCAATTGCACTAGTTATAATATTTGTTTACCTTAAAATCCACAAATTAACCCCTGCCATGTGCTCTATTTCACTAACGTAAATATACTGAATGTTTTTACGCCAACAATTGCGCGGGAAACGTGCAGGGAATTCCCCGATGCAAGTGGGACTCGTTTGTATGCATTTTAAGTACGAATTGTTTCCTCTAGAATTTTTCAATTTTTTGGTGGGACATATATGACTCATTAGACGCGAAAGGATTAAGGAAAAACATATTGGGCTGAATTTTTCCCTCTGAAAAATACCTATCTTGATTTTCATACAATAGGTTGCGAAGTTACTTACCAATTTTGGTTTATTTGCAGTTCGACGTTCCAAGTTGATATTATATGTGAAAGGAATATAGTAATCTTATGGTGGTAATTTTCCACCTTATACGATTTAGGACATGCAGATATAAACAGCTAAAAAGTTTCCCCTAAAGGGGACAAAAAAGTACATAAAAGCATCTATTAAAAAATCCGGATATTCAAGAGGATATTTGCTTCCTCAGCATCATGGAGAAAAACAAAGGTTAGAGTGGAAGATCATCGCAGCTTCATGAACTCCAGTTTTATCCATCCAAAATTTTAGAACGTTTTGTATAATATCTTTGTATATTCATATGTAATTCTTTGGAAAGAAAGCTAAAGACTAATAAACATAAACATGAGCGCGGGACAAAATGAAATGCCTTTTTATAATCAATAAATCAATTTCGTCATTTATATGCAGCATGTTCCATAACAACCGAGTCAATTACAATCTGTTCCTAACATCCTTACGACCTTTTAATATTTGTTCTTCTGCCAGTATATGAAATGCATAAAGGTGTAGGCAGATATATATATGTTGCTAGTATTTCCAATAGGGTGCATAAGGAGGATATTGGTCCGACCCAAGGATAGATTCTTTTCTTTTGGTAACAAATACGTCAATCCCCTACTAAGGAAACTCGGCCTAGTTACAGGATCATTAATTAAGAAATTGTTATTGTACAATATAAGTGTGAGTACATGACAATTTTCTTAAGCTAAAAGTTATGGATTTGGTCAGGCGGGCTGCTTTCCATTTTTGTGTATTGTTTATAGTTTCCGTAATTATTGGTTATTTTGCAGAGTATCATTTCCGGGGTTTTGGCCATTAGATTTTCTAGACATGCAAGATATTTGTGGTTAACTGGACGGGTCGTGCTTAGATTTTTGACGAGAATTTTTCTGTTTTCTTTCGCAGGTATTTTGTTGCTTGTGATTTTTGGTTAGCTCTTATGACCCAAGTAATCTATTTAAGTTTACTGTATTTGTTGATGTCCCATTTTGGTTCTTCCTGTCGCACAATAAAGTTTATTATTATTATAGTATAGCTGGTTGGTGCTAAACAGCTTATTTAGTCTCTTTCTTTAGTAAGATTTCCGGTATTTTCTCAATATATTCGCGATTTTGATTTTTGTTTTGTTTTTCTGGTTTTTTCTTGCATGTATTAATAGGTTTAGTTTAATTTTGTTCATTTTCTTCATTATTTGATTGGTACGATTTACAGAATTATGTTGGTAGATTCTATATTTTTTTTCCTAGCCGCTTTTCTTAAGGTTGCTCAGATTCTACGTATGAAAACTTAGCTTTCGTTTACGTTACTAGTTCACGAGAACTAAATTTTCATACGTAAAATAGAATTTAGTTTATTGTATCTAATGCATTTTTTCTAAAATAGTTACATTAACCAGAAAATTAATAAATAAATTTGGAATACAAAATATTAAATTATTAACTTATTCCTTAAAAGTATTAATTTATAATAATGAATTTATTATATTGAATAAAGACACTGTAATTTTGTTTGTATATTAGTTGAATTGATTAATTATTAAAAGCTAATTTAAAGTTCTGTGAATGGCGAGCTGTGTTGCCGAAACTGCAGTTAATAGTTTATCAATTAAAGTATAATACAAACAAAGTTAAAGTGTTTTCTTTGTTTAAATGCAGATTAACGCTACTATCACGCAAGTTTTTGATACATTATGAAATATTTTTTGCGAAATACGATTCATTTCGATATAAATGTAAAGCTTTATTATTTAATATGTTATTTTATATTAATTATCTGTAATAGTTGTTTGCAGAGATGACAATAATAATAATAATAATAATAATTGGGAGGGTTTCACCACAATAAAAGTGAAACATTTCCAGGTGTATTGTCCGCCTCATATGATCTGATTTTATTTAAATCTATTCATTTTTATGCGTGCCTTTCTCTTGAAAGGGCCCACGTAATTTAGGCATAGTTTCACTGACGAGCTATGATATAGCGAAACACGTGTCTAGAGATTTCCATTACGTAGTAACTTTTGTCACGCGTTTAAAAAACGATAACAATACAAAAGACGTTAGTTTACCTTTAAGTTAGTATACCCTTAAGAAAGAAAAATATTAAGTTTCCTGCCTTAAAGGTATATTTCTGTTATATAAAATTTATTATTGATTTATATTTTCACCGTTCTTCACACTTGTTCAACTTTTAAATGTGAATACAACCTCAAAATCTTACTGATTATTATTTCCATTATTACTGGTATTTCAAAAATTTTAATATAAATATGAATAGAATATAACCTTATAACAGTATATGATGTCAATATATTACTTTTTTGTAATTATGGTGGATCGATATAATAAATTATATTTTTCTAATAGCTTTATCTGTCTCAACCAATATATATATATATATATATATATATATATATATATATAAGATCGTGGTTACATTTTAAAATATCTATTGATGACAGTTCTGTTTTTGAACTTATACATCACAAGTTTGAATATAATCGAAATATTTAATGGCTACAAGCTTAATAGGTTTAAGGAGTCGAAATTGCATAAACTTTTTCTAATTATCTAGTGGAAAATATTTTTCGAAAAACACTTACATTGGATTTATCCAAGAACTAACTTTTCAAAAATTATCCATAGTGGTACTTAGGGGATTAAGGGATTAGAACTTTCTAAACTTCCACATTTACTACAAAAAAAAAGTGAAATCTCAACGCCCCATCTAGAAGAATCAACTTTCTAAATGTAAATTTCAAATAACAGGCCATATCATTTGTCACACATTCACGACAGGTAATAACACGAGAACAACAAATTCCCTCTTTATCCAATTAATGCGTGGTCGTAGGGGTGAAAGTGAAAAATGTTGAAAATAAGGGCAGAGAGGCAGGTATTTTATTAAACGGGTGGTAATCACGGCCGAGGGGCGGAAAGGTTGCGGTCGGGGATCAAACCGCACTCGGAGGGACGCAAAAAGTATATCGCGCTTTTTTTTCAGTCCCTTTTCGGCGGTTGTAGTGGCGGCGGCAGCGTCGGTGGCGGCGGGGTCCCGCAGGGGCAGCAATCCAGCAACAGGTTGCCGTGGGGTTGTTGTGCCCCTGTCACACAACAACAAAGTGCACCCCGTCACGTCACGACGAGTCGGATCGGGTCGGGGGGTGTAAGGGTAATTGACCCGGATAAAAATATTATTAACACCGCCGGATGGGGGCGAAAAACTGTGCCACCGGGTGCATGGATCCGAACGCGCTTCCGCTTCAAGGGCGCATAGCGATTTTCTTTAGTAGTCTTCTAAGCCGCCTCAAACAACAAATAAAATACTTCAATCCAGAAAATTTACTATACAAGGATTACTATTTTATACATTCATTTATAATTTAATTATCTAAAAACCTTTATTAACAATAAATCTCAAAATTTAAAGAATAAATAATAACTTCAATTACATTAGGATAATATATAAGTTGGTTTGAAAATTAATATCGTTATCTAATAAAAACAATTGATAAAAATTGATTTTAATTTAGGATGAATTAAATTCTCACTTACCCTGGTGAAACATGTTTATGTTAATTAACCATCTTATTATTTTATTTTATTTTAAAAGTATAAAATCAATTCCTTAATATTAGGTGCGAAATATATTAGTTGATAATTTAAAAATTATTGAAATTATTAAAAAGTGAAACCTTGGGCCATGTACTTTATTTATATTTTCAATTAAATCTCAGTCGCTTTAGCAATATTTCTTTTGTAAAAATTAATTAATTATGCTTTATATTTTTATGAATCCAAATTTTGATTTTGTAAACTGGCCAAGGAAGAACCCCATTTGGCATTTAAAAATTAACTCAAAATAAGAATTATAGAGATTGGTCTACACATTTAATTTCATTTGGAAAAGGCAATTAAATGTATAGATCTATATTTCCTATTGATTTTTTCTTTAGTTAATGAATTTTCGAAATCAAAGTTGCTTATTTGTGCCCTATAACGGATTTTAACGAAGTTAAAATTCATCAGTGGTGGTGATTAAATTTATTTGTTTTACTTATTTCAGTCTAGATTAAGACATTTATGGATATTCGTAGATATTTGTTTGCTTCTCATTTGATCTAAGTCTCTTCAATTGCAATACGTAACCTTTTTTCAAAGGTTGTGCTACATTCTTGATGGGACTGAGTGTATAAATTTGATGAAGAAAAGCACTTGTTGTTTTTATTTTCGGTTTCCTGACATGTATTTCGTACATTCCCGTTCATTATCAAAGGTAATATTGTTTTGGAATAATAAGTCGTCGATTAGTTTTTGTAGTTCCATTTCGTCGGACATCTTCTAGAGATGTAAATAGGCATTTTACGTCAAGTGATGTCAGGATTCTTTTCTTATTGAGTTTTAGGTATTGGGTTTTGATGATAAATTCCTGAGTATTTTTTTATCTAATATTCATATCTACACAGTATGCATTTCGGTAGTTTATTATTTATATAAATGCAGATTTTATAGCATGGAGCTTGGCAGTATGACACAACCGGACGTATTGTTTTATGTATTTTTGGTGTCCCGTCTAGCACTGTAGCTCTCGGGATTTTTGATCAATACGATGTTGGTAGTTGACTTAATTACGTCTAGTATTTGTTTCTGGTGCTTTCTAGTGCGTTTTTTTTCAATGATTTGAATGAATGTTTCCATTTTTTCGATGTATTGTGTTTTTTCTAGGATTGTACACTTATTCCTTATTTGTTTATTGTTGGTTTCTACTGTACATATTGTGGATTTTCGATCCCGTTTTGTTTTGGTCTTTTGTTGGCTGTTTTTAAATATGTTGCTTATTTCGTTATAATGTAATTGCCGTTTCAATTGCGAGTTTTTGAGAGTGTTTTAAGCGTTGTTTGTGTAGGTGAATATTTCAGGCCTTTTTTCATTAGTTTCCATTTGGTTTAAAGGTTGTGATTATACAATTCATCACTCTTGGATAAAAAATTTATTGGGTTAGATTTTTTCGTCTATTTGTATATTTGTATATTTGGTTGTGTTTTAGTTTCTTTTTCTGGGTCATTATTGAAGAATATATGTATTATTCATGTTTAACTTAGTTTTTCTATACAGCGTCCACTTCATTTGTGGTTTTAATATAGGTAATGCTTGTTGTGCTATATTCTTGATGGAACTGAATTTATAATTTTGTTTTTCAAAGATCTTAGTTATATATAGAACATATGTTTAGCTAGGACATTTCAGGCCTTAATAGACTTAATAATGTTTACGTTTAATATTTGAAAGTTATATAATAAAACAAACAAATCTTTTGAGTTGTCCAACAATTTTATGACGAATATGTCTACTATGTTTCTTTTTTTCTAGGTACTACCATAATTATAGAATGGATTGGATTTTTTGTTAATAATTCCCTAAGCATAACATAGGGACGTTTTAACTTTTTTTTAACAAAAGAAAACAAAGAATTTAAAAGAAAATAATCAATTTTTTTTTTAATTTTATTAGAAAGAGTAAGGTTTGGCATTTATAAATGAAAAATAATATCGGGTAATTGTCTATCACAACGACGCTTACAGATATCGATTCTTTTATCAAAAGTTTTAATCACTTTTTGGAAAAATGGCTAGTTTATTTCGTTAATCACGTCACAGATTTTTAGTTTTAGGGCTGCAACCGATTCAATTTTCTCCATATATACTCTGTTTTTAACATAGCTTACAAATAAATCATTGGTGTTAAATTACATGATTGGTCCGGGCACTTAACAGCTAACTCGAATTTCGTGATTTTTGGTTTGCAATAAGTTCATTATTTTTGTGGCCAAGTGACTTGTGGCACCATCCTGTTGAAACCACATGCCAGTGATATCCAAATCACCAATAATAGGCAAAAATTAAATTGTTAACATCTCTAAATAGCGGAATCCATTGACCATAACCGCATATCCAGCAGAATTTTCGAAACATAAAAATAAAAACGTTGAGCATGGCAAAGGCTGCTTAGCAATTGGTCTTGGATTATCAGAATCCCAAATGAGGCAATTTTGCTTGTTGACGTATCCAACTGAAAATTATCTTCTTCTGAAAAATGATTATTTCAGCAAAAAAAACAGAGAGTTGTTCTTGAATGAATGCAGCATTTCCGGTGATAGGAATGGTTGGCCGGCTCTTGCATTAGTTGGACCTTGTAAGGCTTCAAAGCCAAATCCTTTCACAAAATTCGTGTTATGGATAATCCTAATGGTAGACCAAATTCTTAATAGTATTAATTTTACGAAATGTTACTTTTACAGATCCACCATTTTCATAATGGATTTTTATAATTTTAAAGCGATTTTCCTGCTAAATAGACATTATAAAATTTGCCAAAGCTTCTACTATTTCTATATTTATAAATATCGGGTTTTTCAACAAGGACATATCAGTTCCTTGTTGAAAAACCCGATATTTATAAATATCTCTAGACGTGACTCTTTTATAAGTCATATACTGATATGATCTTAGTCAAACTACTTAAACAAAACAAAAATAACAACCAGACATTAAGGGTAGTATTGGTTATGAAATTATTATTATAGAAACGCTTAAAAAATCTCTTTTATAAATAGTAATACTTCAATAATAAAGGCAGCATTAAATCTGATGTCATAAAAGTCATATCGTATTTCTTGCCTATAGAAAAAATTTGGCTTTTATTGAGAAGACATTTATTTTCAAATACAAACCATCCATAATACTAATGTCTGCATTTCTTTAGACAAAAGCTATCATTAACAGATTCAAATATTGAACCCTCTTATCCCTCTTCATAATCTTCCCAACCAACTCTTTTATGACACTACCTTACTGAATCTTTTCCAAATTTCTATTTCTTCAATAATTATTTTTTTAAAAGGAGATAAAAATGACATTTTTTAATAAATTCAGAATTTTAATTAATTCAATCTAAGAATATAAAAATATGTATCATTAAACTGTTTAATTCTATTCTTGAAAATTTTGCAAATTACATGAATATAAAGTATTCCATAAATGAATGACCTTATTGCATCTGCCTCTTTTCATGCGTTAACTTAAGCCAATGACTCGAAAATAATTACTAAGAAAAATTATCTAGAAGATAAGATTTTTCTAAATTGGTATTACTTTCACAAGCTCTAATACATCAGAAAAAGTGCATGGTGTTAATGTGTCATCTATTAGTGGCGTTAATTTTGCATCTTTTGAATACGTAATTAGGTACATCGACAGACCATATATTTCTCTGTTTTTTGTCTGTGCTTCTCACAGTATTCTGAAAAACTGCTTTAAAAGTAAAATAAGACGCAATATAGTGTATATACAAAGTAGTAGTAAAGGTAATGCCATGTTTTTTTAAAGTTAAAGCCGGGAAATGCCGGGCCCTGGTTTTGACTTTGGCTTTGACGGATATGGCATGTTTTTGAAGGATAGTTTATGATTGAATAGGATTCCTAGGTATTTGCAGTTATGAGAGAGTGGGATTTCGGTTTGATGTATTTTGTGTGTATTCATATTTATACTTATCTCTTGTATTTTGCTATTTATTATTGACTTGTGTAACACTTATTTCTGAGAGGAGCACCAATAAAAAGTTATTATTATTATTATTAAAATAAAATATAAGGCATTCATTAAAATTTGTTTCGAAGATATAAAAATTAACAAGTAGAGCTTCAAAATTTGATGGGTAATTTTATTTACTAGAAATAATTCAAAAACTATTAAACAATTTGATTTTTGTTTTCTAAGATAATTAAAAATTAATAAAAGTACAACGAAAATCCATTCATGATTTTCAGAAAATAATTGCAAAATTTAAATTTTTATTTCTCTGAAACTAATGAACATTTTAATGAAGACAACCAAAAATTTGAATAGAAATATACATAAAAATGAGAGTATTTATTTTTAAATGAGTGAAAATATACACATTATTTTCAATTTTCAAAAATCGAAAAAATATTAATTTTAACTTTTGAAGCTATGTTACCTACCTGCGTGAGTTGATCTAATATTATTGTTCATAGGATATTTGCAGTTTGGGGGACTTTGAGGTTTCGAGTAATGTAGAACTAACATCTTTTAACCAAATTCTGCATCCCCCGAAACCCAAATATTCCTTCTAAATATCAATATCCTCGCAATTCATGAATTCATTTGTGCGAATCATCAGAACAGTTCAGCTAGCTAGCAAAGATTTCTCACAATTAGGATATTTAAAGCATATTTGTTATTATATGTTAAATATATTTCACTTATAGTTTCTCTATATAAATTAATGTTAGTGTTATCTTTTGATCGAAAATCAAGCAGCACCAAATTAGACTGATTCAGTTTTACTTCGTGACCTTTTGTTGTTATTAAATTCTCTAAATTTAGATACGGTCATCATGCTACTTTCTACGAACTTTCCTGAACTTTGTATTATGTGGAATTACTCATGATATCATTGTCTGGAATTATTTTTTTATATTCTTAAGAATATAAAAATATTATTATTGTTACTATTAATAATAAAGAAAAATAATATTTCAATTTTAATGTTAAACTATTCGTCGACTTATATTTTTGTTTGTAAAACTTTTTCCTTCTTTAAAATAAAAAAATCCTGTAAAACCGGAAAGGGCTTTGAGCAAATAACCACTTCCGGTACATATAGTTTTACCTAAAGTTCTTCCGAGAAATGAGAAACCTTCAGTTTAAGCTTTGTATTTAGAAACTGTCGCACGCACTGATATACAAATATCTTCTTCGCCAAATTTTAACGATCACGATATAATTCGTATAAATATATGGTGAATTTCATCCAAGGGGGTATAAATCCCATAATATGTGATTATAAAATATCAGAATTGCATATTTCTTTTTATTCATTAATATAACATAAATATATTATTTTTTAATAAAGGGATTAATTAAGCACTTAGTTATGTTTCACTATTTTTATATTTCTCCGACTAGTTTCGACCGTTGGTCATTCTTAAGGAGATGATCTCCAACGGTCGAAACTAGTCGGAGAAATATAAAAATAGTGAAACATAACCAAGTGCATTAATTAATTAATCCTTTTATTATCATAAAAATGTTTCACCACGTGTTAAGTGAGAAGTTAATTAATCGTATTATTTTTTATTTCTTTTAAAATGTGCTGAATGCATTTATTATTAGCCAGTCGTTTTAAGTGTAGACTATAAAATTATATATAATATTCTTCGGCGGCAATTGATAAAATCTAATATTTTTGTATTACAATTTCTATATATGGATATTAAATTAAATTAAATATTTTTAAAGTTATTCTTAGATAAAAAGATAAAAAAAGTATATATGAAGATTCTAAAGCTTTTAAATTTTTTAACAAAATAACAGTAGAATAGAAATATACATATAATATTATTTTTTCAAATACAATATCGGTTTTAGCTTCCATTACAAATTCAATATAATATAAAAATTATTTGTTTTACATTTGTTTGCCAATAAATTATTTGTACATACGAATATTATTTATTAAAATAGACATATTTTTTCAATTTAAAAACTCTTGTGTAGCTTTTTTTTGTGTCTTTACGTAAAATGTACCTCAATCTGTCCAATAAATAATAAAATATATAAGTCCTAAAATCTACAACAAATGAGTCTTATTAAGACTACAAGAACAAAAAAGTTTCAAAAGTGATTTGTTCTTGTAGTCTTAATAAGACTCATTTGTTGTAGATTTTACGAAAATATTTTCGTTTTTTTTCTATTTATTTGTCCAATAAATGTTACTACTAATCTACATTACCTGAAACCTGCACAATTTACTTCACCATAAATTTGGTGAAAAGAGCAAATTTATTCTTAAATTGCAAAAATTAGATACTTCCAACTAATCTACTCTTATTAGCCATTTAGCAATTTGTAAGGTTAATAAAGTAGTTATTGCAAATAAAAAAATTGACAAATTTTATCAACTATTTCTTAAATATTAGTTGTCAAAATAAATTATCTAAGTAAACGTAAAATTCAAGTAGTTACAAGAAAAGTTTCAAAATAACAGACAAAAATCGAATTAATAGTACAAAATTTGAAAATATAGAATGTTACATAAAATTTTCAAATTTGTCTTTTTTAAATATTTTTTTATTCATTACTACTTAAAACGTGCGTATACTATACATGAAAAATTTCTTGCTACCATTGTTGAGCATATCTAATCCGACAATTATGACGACGAAATAAGGAAAGTCACGAAGTGCCATTATTTAAAATTCCGAAAATTTCGCACACAAATCCATCCTGATTAGTTACGTGTCGTTATCCCCCCTGCGGGGGGTTACTAACACTGCCCGGTACGTCACGAAGATCGCCTCGACTCACCCTGGACATTCCAGTCGACCAGTTGATTGCGGCGCACCTTTCTTTTGTAATCAAGCACGAAGACGCCATCGCCTTCGCTGGTCCGCCGATTGACGCGGCATGGGGGCGGCCGTAAGCTGCATCTCTTACGAAACTATTGTGCCTGTCAAAGTCTGAAATATTGCGGAATATGCAGTTTCGCCCTTTGTTCTTGCTGCTGCTAGCACCGTCCGAGATTACCGACGAACGCCGATTTTCCGATATGGAATTTTTTTCATAAGGTGGATATTGGATTTGTTTTGGCGCTCTCGTTCTTTATTGCATCGGTTGTATTGATGCAGTGTTGGCCTTTCAAAATTTAATTTGAAAGTCAAGCGTATTTATGATCGAATGCATATTTTAATATTAAAAAATGCTGTATTTAAAAAAATATAAATTTGGTCCAAATTTTACAAAAAATTAACTTGTTATTGTAATAGGAATCAATGGTTTTCTTCAGATATTTTAATAAAATTTGATAATTTTTTTACATAATTTCAATATTAATTAATTTCACACTGTATTAAGTGACTAGAGTTTCGACAATTTTAACTTGTCATTATCAAACTAGACAATAATTAATTTGTTGATACGTAACTAAGTGCTATCAATTATTTGCATATAATAAAACACTTAACAAATTTAAATAGAAATTGAGGGATGACAACTATTTCGAAATTGAATAAAATCAATAAAGTAGATGAAATACACTATTTTCCATACATATATATTTTCTTAGAATTTCATTATCAATTAAGAGTGCAAATATTTAATTCAAGAATGGCTTCAACCTTCCTTAATACACTTACTGAGCCATTCTGGTTAATTTGGTTGTTCTTCAACAAAATATTTTTGTTTTACTTTTCTAAAAAAAAGTAAGAACCTATGACCAAGTTCTTCCTTTAAAATTAAAATCTGTCTTCAGATACTTAGCACGTGTTTTCAGGATACTTTAGCATTGATTCAGAAATAGATTTTTGCAATTTAAACAATAAAGGGACTATTTTCTCTTATTTGAGTTCCACTCTGCTTTTATGTCTTCTGACTAGTATCTTGTGTAATGCAAATCTTTGTACAGTTAAATTATTTTCATATTATCCAAATACTTGTCTAGATCTCTTCTTTCCTAATAACTATAATAAACAAGTTGTGATTTATATTATGTGAAAGTCAATATTTCGCTTTGTAGTTATTTGCAAAACTATGTGGAATATTATAAATAATGTATTAAAAAGGGTGCCCCAAAAATAGTTATAATTATTGCAGCGATAAGTTTCCCCACATTGAATATCTACTGGGCAAATTAAATAAGATTGGTTATACGATGCGTGTACTAAGGAGTTATGTAAATGATGATACTGTGCGGATCATGTATTTTTCAAAGTTTACTAAAATGTGGTATTATTTTTTGGGGTCAATATAGATTCATGAACAAAGTACTTATTGCACAGAAAAGGGCTTTAGGAACAATGTTTAACTTAAGATATAGAGAATCACGTAGGGCTGTTTTTAAGAGAAATGATTTACTTACTGTCACAGGTATATTTATATTTATGAATCCATTATATTTATTTATAAAAATAAATCTTTGTTTGATCACTTATTACCTCACTCTAACAAAACAATTTAAATACCCTTTGTACACACTTATGGTACACTGTATGAAAATGGTTGTCTTTACTCGTCGATTACATTCTTCAATAGACTACCATCTAACATGAAATGTATCGATAATTCAAAAGCATTCATAATTCATATTTAATAATATATAAATATTAATATATAAATAATAAAATTCTCTGTAATTTTTATTGACAATATTGCTTTTACTGTTTGACCATTGTAACATTAATATTCTGAAATAAATATATTCTTATTCTAGTTAATGTCTTCATTTCTGGCAATATTTTCTATTTAATAGATTAGTCAATGTGTAAGTAAACAAGTTATATGAAAACATTTTTTTCATAAAATTCTTTACTTTCGAGAAAAAAATTAAAAATTGACAATTTTGCTAATAAACTATTGGAGTTATATGAAATTTGTACCACAAATAATTATAGAGAATTCAAAAATAAACAAATTATTAAGAGTACATTTTTTGCGTAAACCTCAATTTTTTTGAGTAAAATATAGGGGAAAGTACTATGATGGCCACATCACCATTTTTGTAATCGTAACTTTATGCAGCAGAGTAGAAAGCTAATTCAAATATAATATTTTTTAAATTAGAATCGATGAGATGGATATTTAAGGAATGTTGCAGTTACATAATTGTTTGTCAATTACAGTGTGTTTTGAGGTATTATTGTATACATTTTTAATCAATAATTAGCATCGATTTATGCAAAGTTGGGTAGTAGAAATTTATACTCCACTAATTATTAATTAGCAGAATGGACTGTAATCTATTGTTATAATAATTATTTATCTTTTCTTCACCTTAAATTTTACTAATCATCTAAAAGTAAATGTAACAACGGGTGTACTACAGGATTATATATATATATATATATATATATATATATATATATATATATATATATATATATATATATATATAACAAACAGCATATTTCATTACAATTTAGAGGATAAAATATAAAAGAATATATTGTTTGTTTTTATATTTGCATATGATTTAAAATTATTTAAACTTGAAATGGACAAAATACTTATTTTAAATATAAAATCCAGTTCATCATAATAATCAGTCATAAAATTCTCCTTTTGGAGATATAGAAACCATACTTGGTAAATTAAATGATGGAATATCATCAAACAGAACTTGTGACAGCAGTGTTAATGAAGCTAAGTTTGACAAGAAAAGAATATCATCTAAGTGTTTACCTAAACCTTTTCATGTGCATTCAAAATGTTTATAAATATTTATTGAATTATGTTACCTTTAAGAAGAATTATGTAAGTACTGGATTGATGAGGCTGTTACGTGTTGAAACTTCATATCACTTAATAAAATACTGCCACAGTAAAGGATTCAAAATGTTTTTATTATTCTACGTTAATTTTTCATCACCACATTTTTGAAACCATATGCTGTGTCAGTATTTTATTAAGTAAATTATGTAAGAACCATATATTAGATAAATAAATGGATAAATAAGTACTACTACTACTACTACTATTAATAATACAGGGTCGCTGATTTAAGATTTAAGGTTTCTTTTAAACTGTTATAATGAAGACAAATTAGGTATACAGGATCAGTCAAAAAGTCAGGACGAAAGAAACTTGCTTTGCCACAAGTTCTGTTTGATGATATATTATTCCATATTTCAATTCATCTCAAAATTCTAAACAAAATTGGTATAGCACATCATAAAGCTAAACTTGACCGTTTTAGAGATATCGACCTTTGAAAATGATTTTTTTATAAATTATACAAAAATAGTTAGTCATTAGCTAGCAAAGATATTTATTTTTATACATAATTAGAGTCAAGACAGGGCAGAAAGACCGATGGTCGGTAGCCCAAACGGACAGATCAACACATTAAATATCATTTGTAAATGTTTTTAATTTTGTATATATTCATGTTCGAATAAAGATGTTATTCTCTCTAGTTAGTCATCAAGTTACCTTTCAAAGTTTCCATCACCATAACACAGCTACGCCAATCCGCTCGGTTTCACTTAAACGTGCCATTTAATGTTATGGAGATTTCCATATCAAACAATATTTATCATAGTCGATAATTGGTTTTATGAGGTAAAATCTTAAAAGTTGGCTTTCGGCTACTACTAAAGGGTGGAACATGCAACTTAATATTATGTAAAGTCTCAGCTGAATCAATAGAACCGTGAAGTATTTTATATCCAAAAACAATGCTTGATATGTATCGTGGGGATTCAAGAGATTGAAAGTTAAACTTTTCAAGTAACGTTGCATGATCGAAGGATAACTTTCCGGCTTAAAATATAAAATTTTTAAAAGTATGTTGGATGCCCTCAACCATGTATTTCTGCTCTTGGGTTTGGGGAAGCCAAATTAAGGAAGAATATTCCAACTTAGACCGTACATAAGCTTTATATAAAGTAATTATGAATAAATTCCATAATTACTTTTTAAAACTTTTAGAATTACGATATATGAAACCTAGAGCTCTTAAAGAACCCTTAATTACTTCACTAAAGTGACAGTTAAAAGTTAATTTCGAGTCAAAATGAACACCTAAATCTTTAAAGTTGAAACATTTTCAATTATAGTGGCATTGATTGAATAAATGAACCGCACAGGATTAGCTTTTCTAGTACGAGACATGAATTTGCACTTATTAATATTAATATTCCAGTCCATTTTCCTTACACCATGGAACGACCTTACCAAGGTCGTCCTGCAAATACAAGCAATCATGGAGATTATTGATTGTCGATTATATTTTGAGATCATCCGTATATAAAAGATGTTGATAGGTCAATATTGTGGTAAGGTCGTTTATAAATATGTCAAAAAGCAAGGGGCCCACAATTGATCCTTGAGGAACACCACACGTAGGGAAATAAGAACTAAATTTAAAATTATTGAAAGTGACATACGATTCACGTTGTAAGATGACATTAGAGAGGTAGATGAATTGCAAAAGCCAAAGTTATCCAACTTAGAAATAAAAGATTATAGTAAAACTTTGTCGAAAGCTTTCGACATATCTGTGTATATGACATCAATTTGACTAGAACAGTCAAATACTTCAGCAATATTATGAGTAAGAGCAAATAGATTAGTTACTTTCGAGCGATTAGGAATGAATCCATTCTGATTATCAGAGAGATAAGGTTTAATATGAATGTAAATCTGGTTATATAGCACACGTTCAAAAACTTTAGCAATTTTTGATAAAATTATCTATAGGTCGATAGTTATTAATGTTGAGAATATTGGCACTTGATTTGGGTATTGAACAGATTGATGTTATTTTCAATTTATTAAGAAAGGTAGAAATTTTAATAGATAAGTTGAAAATAATTGGAAGCCGATAACAAATAATAGGAGCACAATCTTTTAAGAATGTTATAAGCAACTTTATCATAAACAGGAGAAAAGGACAAACTGGGAATATAGATAAATGAACATTATTAGGTGGGGAAACAGATTTAAAAAAAATACGAAAGCCATTAAAAATCTTTTCAAGGTTGTCCAGTTTATTATCAATATCTATCAATGTCGAAGGAATTCTGGATGTACCAGATCTCTTAGAGTTTATGTATGACCAAAACTGACCTGGATTTGAAGTAACTTGATTTTCAAAGGTAGACATGTATGAGTTATAAGCAGATTTGATTTTACTTTTAATTAATCAGAGGTATCGAAAATTAGCCCTCATGGAGATTGAGTTAGATCTGGGTTTACTCCTAATAGTATTCTTTTCATTAATTAAATGTATTATTTAAGAATTATACCAAGGCGGGTACTTTCTTTTATATAATAATCTTTATTTAGACAAAACATAATACATAGAAACAATAAATATGGATACAATACAAATAGATGGTGTTAGTCCATCTGGACTATAGACCTGAGGTCTTTCTGCCCTGTCTTGAATTTAAGGTGAGAAAAAGAAAGTATCTTTGTTAGCTAGCTTAACTGTCCTGATGATTTGCACAAATGAATTGATGCATTGTGATGGAGGATGATGATATTTAGAAGGGATATTTGGGTTTCGGGGGATACAGAATTTGGTTAATAGGGGTTGGTTGTGAGGATTATTAGCAAATTTAATACTTAGGCCTAATATACGTTGGGAAATGGGTGCGATTTGGGTGGTTTCGTATAAAAGATCATTCGAGGGGTTATGTAGTGGGTTGGAAGGGTAATTTCTTTTATTTTTATTAAATTTACAAGTTTGAATAAACTATAAAAGAGCAGAGTTCAAAATGTTTTAAAATTCAGAGAAACTTAATAGTGTATCCCAATCAATACCACATAATTGTTCATACATTTCTGGATAATTTCCTCTTTTGAAGTTTAATTTAATGACATAACTATTAATTGAAGACATAGATGGTGAGCATTGCAAAGTAAATTTAAGAGCGGGATGATGAGAGTCTTCCTAAACAAGCGGAAATATGTCTCTATCAATTTGACCGCTAATGTTAGAATATATTAAATCTAAAACATTATTTGAAGAATTTCTAATTGTGTTTTATTGTCGAAGGCCTAGAAAAATAAATAAAAAATAGAAATAAAGGTTGCTTAAGTAATAAAATTATCTAGAGAATTCGAAATTGATGGACAGTTAAAGTCGCCAGCAAAAATAATGTTATCATTATCAAAATTTAGTTGAGATAACAAATTAAAAAATAATTTAACATCATCAGTAGAAGTGTCTGGTGGAATGTATACTAAAATAATAAATAATGAGCTAGATTTTAGTTTCAATTTACATACTGTAATGTCTATTATTAGCAATTTCAACCTTAAAAAATTACGAACCGCTATCAACACTCCACCACTCTTCGATCTACCAGTCATTACATGATCACGATCAGACCTAAAAACTAAATAAGAATAATTTATCAATTCACTGCTGCTCACAGGAAATGTTAGCCAGGTTTCAGTAAGAAGCACAATCACTAACATTAGATAGAGAAGTAGTAGTAAAATAAATAAATAAAATATTTAAGTTTCTTCTGCTTCTCATTTATTTGCATCATCGCCATTTTGTATAGGATTCAATATATCGTTGAGTAATTAAAAATTTAGTTTAAAATTTATATCAAAAATATGACGATGTGAAAGAGAGAAGTAATACTATTCCTTTACTTAAATCTAAAAGAAATAATGATTCGAATTTTGAAGTAAAAGACTAAATAATTTAGCGTATCTAAAACGAGAAGGATGAGGAACTTGGCATAACTAAAACTCTTCTGCTTTTGTTGAGGATTAATCTTGTAAACATGTTCAGGGTTTACAGCAAAGAAAATGAACCAATAAAAGTCACACTATAGAATAGAATACACAGTTAATAGTATTATCTGGAAAAATATTTTTTTAGGTTAATTCTATAAAATTTAGTTTTAGTTTTAGTTTTTAGTAATTTAGATTAAACCCAAAGCAATATAAAGAAGTTTAGATTTAGAACCTTCAATGCTGTAAAACAAATTTAACGAAAAAACTATAATGCCGGTCTTAACTAAATATTTTTGATCACTTTTGAAAATAAGCTGCTAAAGGGATTGAAGAGCTTTAGGTGCGGAGGGTGCATGGGAAATTAAGGCTATGTCATCTGCAAAGGAGATATTTAGACGGATTAAAGTGAAGGGTTGTAGATGTCGAAGCAGAAAATGTTGTAAAGTAGTGGAGATAGAGGGGACCCTTGGGGCACTTCTTGTTCAGGGGTATAAGGAGGGGATAACGTGTTCTATTTAATCGTATTTTGATGTTTCAACATAAATGCTTTAGCTGAAATCTAAACGTTAACCTGTGAGAAGTGAAAATCAGTGTAATTTTATTTACAGAAGAGGTTAATTACTTATAAACATTTTGTGTATTTTAAATTATTTGTAGTTATAAATAAGCCTCCCAATTTATTTTGCTTCTACTCTTAAGTATTGTAAACAAAAATTTTATAAATTGTTGGTTATGCAGAAATAAAAAAGCTAGAAAACCTAAGTTTTAAAATATATATAAAGTTTAATTGAATATGCTTCATTTGTTTTTTTAAGTCTTCCACTGCTTTGTAACAAACTTTGGATAAAACCGCTTTTAATATACAATTTTTTTTATTGACATTGACACAAAATGTCACCGTAAATATTCTCATATAATATGAGCATAAATAAGTCAGCAATGGCTAAAATATTGCCTAAATGGTCATCATCTACTACTGGTGAGGATGCCATCATCTACCCCTAGTATTATGAGTCTGAGTGGAAGAACACTACGTGAACTCCACCCGCATGTTCCCTGCTCTAAATTGTTAAGTGTTTATATATTATATTAATTGTTAGAACATTTATTTAAGTGGACAAGACAAGAAAGATAAATAAATAAATAAAATTTTCTTTAAAAATATGTATATATAATATATTTATTTTTGACAATCTATTGCTAGAGAAATTGTTAAACCTAGGTTTTTGAATTTATATTAAATAATTTATAGAAAAATAAATTTAGCAAAATAAAATTTTAAAAAATGGCAGAATAATTTCTCACTTCTCACATTTAAGTTTTATTGGCTTTTTAAAATCTGATAGAAGGCAAAGACGAATTGCCTTCAATTTCTTGCTTTGACAAGTTTAAAACCTCTTCGCGTATGGGTTTAGGTTTAGTATCTTTAGCTGATATTTCCTATTTAAACACATGTTTCAAATTATCCCAAAATACCCTATATAATTGATTTCTTGCAAAAATATTGCTGTTATTTTTTATATAAAAATAAAAACATTTAGAACTATTAGTCTAAATGTGCCAGTTTCTAAGTTGCTAACCAAATGATCTTCAATTCAAAATTTCTTTAGCTCTCTTAACTATTCCCTTGAACAATTGCAATTGTATTTACTATAAATTAAATTTATGATTTTATAAACCCGAAAATTATTTTGTGTATAGTAAGTGTCTAAACTCTTTTAGTATAGAGCACAATAACAAGTAGAATTTTTCAACATTTAAAGCTTAAACTTAAAGTCAAAATTTATTTTGAATTTATCAAAATGTATCACGAAGTGAAAGCCTCCACAATTACTTATTTAAACTTAAACAAAAATCTTTCCAAATAATTAAAAAATACGAAAACCTATAACAATTGAATTTACGCTAATTTAATTCTAATAATCTAGCAAAAGTAATTAAATAAAATCTTTCCATTAACAAAAATGATGTTTTGAAAAATACTAAACAAAAATGAGAACATAATGACAGGGTCTTTTTTGTAAAATTCGAGTTTTCAGTCAAAATATATAGACTCTTGTACATGCCTATTTGATTTTATTACGAAAAGTTTGTAAGCTGCTTAAATGTTATGGCATGAAGTAAGTATTTAAGGGATTCCAAACTCGAGTCCTGAAGCCAAACTGTTCAAGAACATGTCGTTCTTGCAAAATTCGAGTTTGTAATATTAATATATACAATTTTTTAAAAGCTGCTAAAGTTTTGTGGTTCTAACCAACCATCCGGATGTCATAATTACTATAAAAAGAGATATGTGCTTTTTATTTATATAAAATTCAAGTTTCTAGTCAAAATATAGAGCGTTTTTGTACTTTTGACCATTTAATGTATTTACGAAAACATCGTTGGAAGTTTAAAAGTTACATCATATCCAAGAAAGTATTTAGCGAAGAAAAAAATTAAAATAATTAGGTGCCAAAAATTCGGACACTTTTCAATGACCTTACATTCAAAGAAGTTAAAAGTTAAGCTATAACTGTATTTAATAATGTATGTCACAATAGTTTTGGTGGCGATAAACCAAGATTCTATAAAATTGTCAATACATTCTTCATGCAAGTACAAAATTGCAATGTGTCATTAATTATTTTTATGCACTCCCTAATCTGAGAGCAATTTAAAAAAAAACTACATACTAACATCATTAATTATTTGTTCAAATAAAATGCAGTTACATATAGCATAAATAAATATAACTTCAAACTTTGAAAAATAAACATAAAGTTTTTGTATTTAATTTTTTTCATAAAAACAGTGTTGGAAAATTTTTGTGACATAGCATATGGATTTAGAATTTAAGACATTTCTGAAAAGAAGTTAAACAAGTTTGCTTTGAGAATAGTTTATGTAAAATATATAAGAGTAGATTTTGGTCCAAACCTCTTTAACATAATAAGAAAGAGTGTTTTTGTGTAAAACTAAAATAATATAATGAAATTATGCTCTAGACGAATCCAATTGTAATACTATAAAGAGACTTCTTAAACTGGATAAATAGAGCTTCGTATCAGTGATATATAACTTGTAGTATTTTTAAATCTTACTAAACATTAAATTAAATTGTAATTACAACATAAGGAAATATTTAAAATTGATTCTTAAATATCATCTAAGGGAAAACGTAATCTATAATTATTTATTTCTCCTACCAGCGATAATACTTCTTTTCTTCTGATAACTTGTTTTTTGATCAACCTGTATCTTAACTAGTAGTTAACTTACTGAATGTTATCAATTTTGTCTATATAAATTAATATTGTTCCCTGGCGAATATTGTAATTCTTCAAAGCTTTGTATACTTGTTACTCTTTTTACTTTGCTTATTTTCTCTATATATCTTTAGGCCAAAATTTTCTATATACAAATATTTAACAGAACAGAATCTGAGCAAGCAAATAGAACGTTTTAAATTTTAACCAAAAAAAATATTAGTTTCAATTATAACAAAATTACTCTTATTTCACCTCATAAGTATCCCACGTAAGACAATGAACTGAAGCATGTCATTAGATACAGCGTGTTATATTTAGAAATATAACATAAATTAGTTGCAAATAATTATCCTAGTAATTTATTAAATTTAAAAAAATATATTAATAGTCAAAAATTGTGATTTGTATTCTGTATACATGCCAGAATGTGAATTTGGTAGGCACGATGTTTATATCAATTCACCTTTAAATTATGTCTAGACATTTAGTAAATATTTTAGATTAGCTTTCAAAAAATGTCACTGACTAATGAAAGTTTTAATTGGTCGAATCGATCTCCTGTCCGTGGTATAGCAATTCTACGATCGTGATGAGCCACTGGCACACGAAACATTAATTACAGATTCGGAATGAGCGGCGTTCGATGCGGCAATTAATATTTTCATGATTGGAAGTGTATTGTTCCCACAGGACCGCAAGCCACCTGTTCCCTTCCCTTTTCTCTGCTCATTACGCCACTTCCGGTGATAAATCAAAGCGCGCCTAAGACCATCATCATCATCACACGCTTACACACACATACACACCGATACGAAACCTCCCCTATTATCTAACCCCCATTAAAAAAAAAACTACGCCGGCCTTTTTTTAAGCATCCAATCAAAACAAAAGAATAGAATCTATTATTTTAAATAATAATAATTGATAATTAAATACAAAAAGCATTGAATATTTATATAGCTTAGAATAGCAATAATTTTATAGTTGATATATTAAAAAAAGTTAAAGCTATTAAAATTGAAACAAAAGATCATCTTTTGTACGAGCACACATAAAAAAAAACTTATTAAATCGAGGCCATTTAATTTTTGGCAAACGCCCCCATAAATTAGGTAAAATTCAGCGGGGCCATTTAAAGTATTACAAAAGGTCGCCGAGGAAAAGCGAGCGGGACTTTTCCGACGCGCTGACCTGACCCCGTTCACCCTCGCCCCCGGGATAATTTCCCGGATCGCCATTCACGATTTTCTCCGCTTTTCATCGGTGCGCCCCCCAGATGAAAAAGATTTCCGAAATCGCGCGCGCACACACGTGGACATAAATCAGCCCCCTCGCCGAACCCCCGCAGCCCCCCGCGCCATGCTCGACTTATTTATTTATGTATTCTCTGTACACCTGGAAGCAATGTGTTGACAATGGATATTTACTCGCACCGCCCGCACCCCCGCACCGCCCGAGGCGTTCTATTCAGCGTGCGAGAGAAGAAAAGAGGAGCTTAGGATTTTTCGAAATGTTTTTAAAGGAGATTTGGCGTTTGTGTTTATTTTATGAAGCGGACCGTTAGTTCATTTTAAAGACGGAAAAAAATCAAATTATAAGAAATGACATATTTGCTTTTAAAACTAAACATGTTTCACCATTAAGAACGAATTGAGTTTCGAAAAAATAATTTTAACTTAACCCGAGCAATTATAGTGTATGTGGTTCTACTATTCTTAGTAAATGCAGGAGTTGTCCTCTTGTAATTATTTTCTTATTTATTAAGTTGAATCGTTTTGTCTTCTTCGACTTCGTGTCCAACAGTCAAATTAATTAAGTAATTTATTTGGAAAAATGTTAAATAGATCCTTTCGTAGATTGTTTGCACCTTGGTTCATTTTGGAAATATTGTTATGTAAATGAATTCATAAATCATCTATTTTCAATCGATTGACGAGATTGTCGTCGGGGAAATAATGTGTAGATAGAAATTTTCGCTCATAATGAGCTAAATATTTTCATCTTAGTTGAATTTGGGCATGTATTGAATATAGGTGTTAGTAATTAAATGTTTCAGGATGCACAATTGGAAAATAAATTTAAAAAAAAATCTACTTGCAATTAGTCGTAGTATTTTTAAAGTGTTAATTAATTGAATTATGTTTGAAAATAAATAAGTTTTACAATATTTCAATAGTGCTTAATAATTGCATAATTATTCATTATAGCTTATTCTGTAATGATCGTGATGGTAGATGGGGCAGAGTTTGTATATATATGAAACGTCAATTTAAAAGCATTGTAATAAACACAAATAATAACATAGAACAGTTGTGAGTAAATGTTAAAACTAAAAAAAAATTCCATCGTGCCTAAAACGGGCAATTATTATACCAATTTTTAAAAAAGGCTCTAGCAGTGAACCTAATAACTACCGGCCCATCTCAATCTTACCAGTAATTTCTAAGATATTTGAAGACCTACTCCAGAGCCAATTAATTAAGTACATAAATGAAGCCAATATTCTATCAAACAGCCAACATAGTTTTCGACATGCCCGATCAACGACAACTGCTACTTTGGATTTGATAGAAAAATGCCTTGATGCTTTTAATTTCAATGAAATCGTCGAAACAACATTTTTAGATTTACATAAGGCTTTTGATAGCATGAGCCATGATATATTGCTACAAAAATTATACTTATATAATTTTCATCCTTTGAGCTGTAAGTTAATAGTAACATATCTATCAAATAGAAGACAATCAGTAAAAATTAAAACCAACCTATCTGATGAATACTTGGTGAATGTTGGTATACCTCAAGGTTCTAAACTAGGCCCAACTCTGTTCCTACTGTACATAAATGACCTGTGTCATTATATTGGTGAAAATAACATAATGTTGTTTGCGGATGATACAACTTTAGTATGTCGAGGAAAGTTGTTTCACGAAGTAAATAATTATCACTCACTTATTAATGCACAAGCCGAGGATTGGTTCAAAATTAATAAACTTTTACTAAATGATAGCAAATCTATAAAAATGCTATTTAGTTTGGGGCATACTAACGCTGGGTTTGCTAGTGATACTAAGTTCTTAGGATTTCATGTCGACTCCAAATTAACTTGGAAAATACACACACTTGAATTAGACAAAAAGCTAAATAAAAACTTATTTTTATTGCGCCAGCTAACAAAGATTGTTTCACCAGAAATCCTTAGAACAACGTATACATCACTCATAGAGTCATACATTAGATATGGAATTCTTCTGTGGGGTCACTCAGTAGGAGCATACCAGATCTTCTCAACGCAAAGAAAAGCTTTACGTATTATAAACAAATTGGCCTATACAGAAGATTGTAGACAGTATTTTATTAAATCAAATGTGCTGACGGTCCCCTGCATTTTTATAATGGAGTGTCTAACATACGTTCATGCAAACATTGAGCGCTACAACAAAAACTTAGATTTTAATAAATTTACTACCAGAAGTGCAAATCTACTCAGACCTCCATATAACCGTCTCAAACGCACGCAAAACAGCACTCGTTATTTTGGTGTTAAAATGTATAATGTATTACCTGACCACGTCAAAGAATTAACTATAAATACATTTAAGAAACATGTTAAAGCGTTTTTAGTATCTAAGGCGTTTTATTCAATAGAAGAATATTTAAATTTCAATTTTTTATGATAGTACAATTATGTTTGTATGTTTATTTGACTTATGTACCTGTGGACATTAATAAATATTATTATTATTATTATTATTATTAAAACGTATGTTGTTTAGGGGATATAAACAATTTACTCAAACCATCCCAGCCCGATACTTATTATTTTAAATCAATGATCGATGCTCTTGGTCTGCACCAGCTCATTATGAACCCACCCGTATCTCCCAAAACTCACATCATTATTTGATGTAATTATTACAAGGGAAACAAATTTGGTAATTAAAGAAGGTGTTGTTGGATATGTATTTGCTGATCATGATTTTATTTATTTTAAGCTCAGTATTACAAATAATAATATTTCAGTTAATAAGATAATACGAGACTTTAGAAACTTTAATAGTCAATCGTTCCACGAAGAGCTAAACCCTATTCCATGGCAACAAATATTTCATTTAGATAACCTTTCTTTAATAAAAATTTCTTACGTACAATAAATCACCATGCCCTACAAAGCTAGTCAAAATATCAAAACTGAACAAAATGTCAAATTAGCTATGAAATTGCGAGATAAAGCCCTCTCAAAATTCAAGAAAAATCGGTTAACCTCTAATTGGGACTATTACAAGTCACTTAGGAATCAGATGAATTTCATGATAAAACAGGAGAAAAGGGCATTTTTTGAATATACAACAAAGTGTTCCAGTCCAAAAAAGATGTGGAATCAGTTGAAAACACTAAGGGTTAGTAATAAACAACACAACAAAAAAAGTTGCAAAATGTCGATGAAATTAATAATTATTTTTTAAGATCGATTCCAACTATTGACAACAACGATTGTGAAGATGTCCATTATTATAAAAGCAAAGCAGCTTTATTACCCGCAAATGAAAGATTCACGTTCCACAAGTTGAAAGCGATTTTATATATATAGAATCATAGTTGGTATAAAAAGCAAGGTTACTACATGACAACTTAAATATAAATATGATCAAACTTACTTGACCTTTGTTACTACCGTATATCTCACATATTCTGAATTACGCCATATACACAAATTATTTCCCAAGTAATTGGAAAAAAGCTATTATTGTGCCTCTTCCAAAAATTACAAGACCTGAAGAATACAAACATCTACGACCAGTTAGTATTTTGCCAACTTTATCCAAAATCTTAAAAAACTTCATAGAAATACAATTCAGGCAATTTATTTTGGACAAACAATTTCTCCCTGATAACCAATCAGGATTTCGACTCAACCACAGCTGGATGTCCACATTATTATACATAGTCGATGAAATCTTGTCATTAATCTATGATAAAAATATATCAGTGTTAACTTTATGAGATTTTAGTTAAGAGTTTAACACTATTAACCACACTATCCTAATAGCCATTCTCGAAAGCATCGGTCTATCAAAATCGGCAGTTACCTTTTTTCATAATTTTCTTGTAAATAGAACTCAAAGCGTAAAAATATTAAACAAAGTAGCTCTGCCTGGAATAGTAACAACTGGTGTCCTACAAGGATCTATTCTTGTCCCATTGTTTTTTCTGATATATACTTCCAACTTTATTAATATGTGAAAAGATGTACTATACAAATGTTTACGGATGATACGCAATTGCCATTCTAATGAATGCAAATCTGCAATACACAGCATTAATACAGATGTAGATACTATCTACAAAACATTGTCTTACAATTAATCCTGAAAAATCGGCTGTTGTACTCTTTGGAAATAATAATAAAATCAATCAGATCAGAAGTTTTGTCAATATATCAATACATTAATACCGTTGGTAAATGAATCACGTAATTTAGGATTGAGTACCTTTCGATATAATTCACAAATAAACAATTACGTTAGAAAAAGAATTAGTAACCTAAAACAGATTTATCCACATAGAAGCTACCACGCCCTAAAAACTAAATCTATGCTTTGTAACTCGCTTGTTCTCTCACATTTTCCATATTGTAGCGAAATATATAGACCATCCATTACACAGGATGTATATCGTCGTGTACAAAGAGTTCAAAATAGTTGTCTTCTCTTAATATTTGGTGTACGCAAATATAACAGAATTAGTTATAAATTACTGGAAATACAATGGCTTAACATGCACAACCGGAGACAGTTAAAGTTGCTTGTCTTGTGTTATATCATCCTGCTGAAGCAACCAACGTATCTCTACAAAAAAGTAAAATTTAGAACAGATGTGCACACTATAAATCTAAGAAATATAGAACTAATCAGGCAACCAATTTACAAAACCGCAAGATTCGAAAGATCATTTTGTTGTCAAATTTATAAACTGTATAATGAAATTCCTAAAAGCTGCAGAGATTTGAGCATCCCAAAATTTTAAGGATATGTCTATACTTGATTCTCAGAGATAAATAACATTTATTCTTTGATTATTTAGCCCTTATAATGATGACTTTATTTCGATATTTTTTATTCTCTTCTCAATTATATGTTACCTCATTATATATTACTACTTTTAGGATTAAGTATAAACTACATTATGTATTAGTAATTTTCTTTTACTTTTGATACAATGGTCCCAATGGAAGATCAAGGGTATACAATAGTTATCTACGTATTTGAATTGGCGTAATTTTATTTTACTAAATAGACTATAGTTAATATAGGATACACATTTGTTATGATTTGTAAGTTCCGAATGATTTTGTATTTATTGTATTTATCTGCTGTGCTGTGTTGTGAAATAAAGTTATTATTATTATTATATTTAATGTTAAACTTATCTGATCCAAAATATGTTTTACTTTTAATATAGTCCTCAAAAACCAAAATAAAGTAATTTATAAAGTTAAGAATATCATTTAGGCCAGTTATTTCTTGATTGTTTACTATAACTATGATTATTTATTTATTTTGTTATTTCTGTTGGAATGTTAGAGTACGCGAAGAGTAGTTATTATTAGAAGTTTAAAATATCCTTTTCTATTTTAAACTTCTAATTTATTTCGTTATTTAATTTTTAAACAATATTATTGTAGTTATTTTTAAAATCAAGAATGGCTTGATCGTAATGAGTTGCATCGTTTCATTTTTGTTATTATGCCAATGTGGTCTATTAAACCTCATTTGATTTTGTATGTTGAAATCGGGGAATTGATTTTTTGTTGATTTGTCGTGATAATATTTTATTTATTTATTTCAAAGAGACATCCGTGACTCCGTCTTTTATATACGTTGATATATTTTGGTGACTTTGATTTAATATTTAAAATTCGTTATTCATTGGTGCTAGCTCTAAGTAATGAATAATAATGGAATTAAATTGTTTGGTACCTAATTTATATGGAGGAATTCTGGGATTCCTTTCAAATTAATTATTTGAATTTCTTCAATTATGAGAATCCTGATACAATTTGGTTTTCCTCTGTATACGGTGACGTAGACTCTCAAAGTGGAGAGCATTTCACCTTTTCTAATAACATAAATACCTCTGCTTCATCAAAACTTAAAAATAACATAACATCTGGTTCTGATCAAATTCCTTCATTTATTTTACGTGAGTATATTCATCCACTTTTAGTTCAATTATTATTATTATTGAAACATATATTCAAACTAATAAATAAAACTTTATGTTTTCCTTCTTATTGGAAAGTAGCTCGTGTTACTCCAGTAATGAAGTCTGGTAACAAGCAAGATATAAAAAAATTGAGACCTATCTTCATAGTCAACAACTTTTTAAACATTTTTGAAATCATTATATAATTTATTCCAATGCTGAACCAACTATACCAACAAGACAGCTTTGTTTCATGAAAAGAAGAATTACTACCACAAACTTATTAAATTTCACTGAGTTTGTGTCGTGTCATCTGGATCGGAGGTCAAAATCGATGTTATTTATACCAATTTTAGAAAGGCTTTCGACCCAATACACCATATCACTTTGATTGCTAAATTAATTATTTGGGGTTTTAGTGATAGTATGGTTGAACTCATGGCATCATATCTATGTGATAGATCTCAATACGTAGAATTTAATTGTTTTTGTTCCAAGCGCTTCTACTCTACTAGCGGTGTACAACAGGGGACTAACATAGAACCTCTATTATTCCTGTTATTTGTGAATGGTATAGCTCATCAAAAATATGCTGGTGACGTTAAGATCTATAGGTCTATTATATTTGAAACTGACTGCCTTGCGCTTCAAGCTGCCTTAACAACTATAGAAAAGTGGTGTGCAATGAACAACCTGGATCTTAACATTAGTAAGTATAAGAGCATGTCATTCTCTCGCAAGACGCAAGTTTTATTATATAATTATGTTCTTAATAAAACAATCGTGGATCGAGTATATATGTGTCGTGGCCTAGGTGTGTTAGGTTTATAACAAGGATAACTTTACCGTTTAATGATATTAATATAATTAAAACCTTATATATAGCTTATGTACAATCTAAACAAGAATATGGCTCTGTTATCTTGTCATTATATTATCACATACATATCACTGCTATTGAACGAGTTCAGAAAATATTCTTAAGGTGTTTATATTTTAAGCCCACAGGTGCATATCCTGATAATTCTATACATTACAGGGACTTGTACATGTTTTAATTAAAACCTTTAACGTGTTAGCGTGAATTAATTATGGTAACACTATTTTTAAGATTATTAATTAAGGAATTGATTATCCGAATTTATTGTCATTAATTAATATTAGTGTTCCCAGATTTTCAAGTAGAAAAACTTTAACATTTGCATGTAATAAGTCACAAACTAACATCCGACATAATTCGCCGATTAATAACATGTGTTTAAGGTATCATTTTCTTGATATTTTTAATGGAAGTCTGAATGTTTTTTCTTGTTTAATATCAGAAATACTTTAGATGGATTATAGCATATTGTATTTTTATGTCTTTCATATTCTTTTTTAATGGTTGATTTCAATTATTTACTATTAAGTTCTGGTTCTAATACTAATACGTATAGCTATTGATACGATTTCCCTGCAATTACATGTATTGTCTGTTGGGAAATAAATCTATTATTATTATTATTATTAATATTGTATCACATTTAATTAATTTGTACTTTTGGGTCAATATAATATTTTAATCCGAAGCTACTATGCGGAAAATGCAACAAAGAAGAGACATGGGAAGTGATAAACTAACTACTGATGAGAAGCTAAGACAGATTAACAGGGAAATATCAAGGGTTATAAGATGTGACATTAGAACGTACAACCAACAACATTGAACAAACAATAGAAAACAATAAAAGCATGAAGGTATTACATAGAAAACTGGAAGATGGGAAAGGGCAAATGACGAAGGTTAAGGACAAACCGGGAAGGTATTCTAAAAATAGTCGAGGACTTTTACCACCTATTATATAAAAGCCACAACGAAGTAAATTTAAACAGAACCAGAGATATTGACAAGTAAAACAGACATGGTTAATCAAGGGTTAAAATCACTGCCTAGCACTGAGGAAAACAAAATACAATAAGGACTATGGAGAGGACTGCATGGTTGTTGGTGCAGTTAAGATAGGTGGTAACTGTTTACTAAAGAAAATAGCAAAACTTTTTAATCTATGTCTTTTTAAAAGCACTATACCAGACAAGTGGTACAACGCCATCCTGGTCTTGATTCATAAGAAAGGTGATACCGAACTAGAAAACTATCGACCAATAAGCTTACTTAGTCACCTTTATAAGCTCTTCACGAGAATTATTACCACAAGACTGGAAAACAAATTAAATTTTTATCAACCAATGGAATAGGGCGTGTTCCGCAGAGGTTTTGTAATCAATGACCATCTTCAAAGCATCAAAACTGTGATTGAAAAATCAATTTAATACAATAGACCGCTTGTCGTTGCCATTGTGGACTTCCACACCGTTGAGCTGAATGCACTCTTGGACTCTTTACAAAAATGCCGTGTTGACTACCGCTATACTAAACTAATATGTAACATATATAAACATGCTATCATGATGGCAAAACTGCATGAAAACACCAACCCCATAAGAATTGGTAAAGGAGTACGACATACTATGTGACCTAAATCACTGTTCTGGAATACGTCTTCGGGATACTCGAATGGAGAGGAAAGGGTTTAAATATAGATGGACTAAACCTAACAAATCTGCGTTTCGCGGATGATATAGTTTTGCTGTACGACAACTTACAAGATATCAGGAAAATTGCTGGAAGATCTTCAGTTATCAAAAACATTTACTGAAATCGTTTATTAACAATATTTGCTTTACAGTGTTTATTACATTTAATAAAAATCGGGGGAATGCTTGATTGTTGCGTCATTTTTTAATCAAGTTGTAAGTGAGGGACACTACAAGACTGTATGAATTTGCCTAGACCTAGAAAGCCATTAAATTGCATTTGAATTTTTGGTAAGGGATTTCTGAAACTTTATGTGGGTTAGGTTTCAATTCACCAGATGTTATGTCCTAGATATGAGAGTGTAAAAAATTTTGTTTGTTAGATCAGAATATTTATTATTAGGGCTGTATTTCAAATATTGTTTATTTAGTCGTTTGAATACTTCTGTTATACTCACGAGGTGTTCTTGTAAGTAGGTTATATAGATGATTATACCGTCAAGGTAAGCTAAACAAATTTTGAATATGATCAGCTGTTGTTGGAATTTCGTGTTACTGGTAAAAATATAGTGTGATATGAACAAAACGAAGAAAGTGTTTTATTTTAATAAACAGATTTTATCATAGCACTGACAGACTAATAATGTCAAATGCGTCTCCTAAAATTGAACAAAAATAGCATATTTTGCAAGATTCATACTGTCAGCATGTATTGCTGGAGAGTGGATAGATGTGGGTATGAGTTGAAGAACTTTAGAAACCAGTCCGCCCGTGGTTCGTGCTATCTATCTATTAGTGCACGAGTTTAATTAATTTATGTATTCTTTTGTAAATATATTATAAGCCGGAAGAACAGAGTTATAAAGAATAATAAATAATAAATATTGTAAACCATGGATACATGCTGTCTATTACTTTTTGGAAAATCTTTGGGGCGTTTTTTAAACCAACTGTCATTCTGTTATACTCATTATGGCCATTTTCCACATTACATGCGATTTTAAGAAAGTCTACAGGATTCATTACGATCTAAATCAAGAGTTATGAAGTAGTTACATCCACCTAATTAGTCTAGAATATCAGAAATATTTGGAAGTGGGTACTTGTCATAGGTTATTTTCTTATACGATAATCCATTACAGTTCTCCACTTTTTCTTGTCGGAAGCGTTAGTCTTCTTTAGAACAATTAAAATAAGGGGCGACCAGGGTGAATTTCTCGGACAAATAATTCCTTGATCTAACTTGAAATTTGTCAGTTAACTTCTGGTATTTTGTATACACAGATGTATCGTCTTTTGCTTTTAGCGAATATTTTCAACACAATTTCAATATTTGATCCTTCGGGATTCATTTGAGATGTACGAATGATGTTATTGATTTTAAATTTCTAATTAGGGTTGGGTTTATTAATACCAGTGTATTAAATGGATATGATTTTATTGGTTTCATTGACAAACAAATAATGCCTTTTTGGTCTTCAATCATTGCTAAAGCGTTTATGAGAATAGGTTATGGTTTTTGAAATTTTGCATTTCTTTCGATATAATTATCTCGTCATATGCAAGTTTTAACTGGTAATATTATTACCACTCCTGTGAAGGGTTTAATTTTCGTTTTAAATAAAATCGGTTGAGAAATTTCTGGATATAAAATTGTTAAGCTATTTACACATTAAATAGTGTACAATTAAGGTAGAATTTAAAATTTCGTTGAATTTTGAAAAAAAAAATTTGCACAATGTATGATTTATAAAACAATGTTTTGTTTCTAAGTTTTTGAAGTAATTTCTTGATTGATGAAGGATTTTGTAGAACCGGTCTTAATTAATAATTTAAAAGGGGTTTTAAAGATTTGAGTGTTCGGTAATTCTTTTTTATTTGTGCATAAATGGTTTTTAATATTTAATATGGTATTATTTGGGTTGTTCGCGGACGTAAAAATGTTGATATATATGAGTAAACGACACAAGTTTGGCACTTTTTCTACGTATTTTAATAAATGCGTGATGTTCATTTCGATTATATTGTAATCATTATCAATAGCAAACCGAAATGTACATTTATCATTTAATAAAATAAGTGAAAAAAGTGCCAAACTTGTGTCGTGTACTCATTTAATATAGTGTTTAGTTAAGATTCGGTTCCCAATAAATTTCATCTTCGTTATCAAAATATAAAATTGTATCGGTTTTAAAAGGTCTTTTTTATCAGTTTGATAGATTATTTCGATATTAAACAGTTCTTCGGATATATATTTTGGTTTTTGACAGTTTGACTAAAACATATTATTTACAAGGGGTTTACTCAATTGCGAATCGTTTCATGGATACAGTCATTAGTGTAGATCTAAATCGCGAGTTATTTCATTGTAGATTTTCAAACGTTTTTACGTTCGCTAAATACTGGTGATTTTTTTAAGGTATCGTGGTTGTTTATTATTTTATTGAAATTAGATGTATCTAATCTTATGTTTATTGATTTGGTTGGTATTAAGCAAATTGTTTTTTTTGTAATTCGCCAAACAAGAAATTTTAAAAACAAAATTGGTAGGCTAACTTATTATTCCCTTGTTCGTTCAAAATTAGATACACCTTAATATCACTGTGTATATAAAAATAATTCAAAGGATAGAAAAACGTTTTCCTAAAATATATGAATTATGCAGTAAGTATCCCATTTAATACTACTACTAATACTACTATTAAGATCTACTGAATACTATTTGTGAAAATCCTTAGACCTTGGACGTAAAATTGCAAATGTTAAGACATTACAAACACTTGTTAATGATTTATGATTCGTAAATATTTTTTTAATTGTAAGATTACTAGATCTGCAACTAATTTTTCAAAAAGATTTAAAATTTATAATGAAAAACTTCTAATTTCACAATAATTTTCATACAATTACTTTTGTCAACTGAAAATATTGTGCCTGATTAATACATCGCCATAAGTAAGAGTTTAATATTTTAATCGTGACTCTATTAAACCATGGTTAACAGTTTTACTAATTTAACTTGGTAAATAATAATAATCCTTAAATTTCGAGCGCAAAGAATTTTTTGCGAGCGTCTTTGAAACGAATGTAGAATACACACATAGACAAAGTTAATTAAAACTGACTAACTGATTGCCCTTTTTATACTAAACAAAATTTAATTTTAGTTTGAGAATAACTAACTCAATCTTGCCGAAACTTTAATCAGAGAAAAATTTGTTCTTGATATACGTGAAGATTAACTTTATACACTTAGAATAACAACACTAACACTTTCTTCATAATTTAATTTCTAGATATCACATCTAACGAAATAAAAACTAAATTATGAAGAAAGTGTTAGTTTCTAAGTGCATACAATCGGAAAGTTTAATAATGCGTGTGATGTTAACAAATTTAACTTTTGCTTTTGAAATTTTAAACTTTAAATCCACTTTGTGTCGTTTAGTTATAGTTTCTATAACTCATTTACTGCATTCAATGATAATTCAGATTTTATGTTTGCATATTCATCTTTCCCAAACTCATCAATGACAATACAATCATTAGCAAATAAAATTGTGCCTGCTATGTTAAATTTATTAGGTAGACTAATAATGAAAATGAAAAAAACAATAAAAGTCCCAAAACAATTATTTTTAGGGTGAGTCCACTCAACTTTTTTAATTGAATGTATCAGTCGAGGTTTACTGGTGCACTTAGTCATAATTAAGAAAACACATTACTCTAGATCCATTCAGTTTCAGATAAAGAAGTGTTTTGGTGAAACTTAAGACGCTTGGTTATTTTAGTAGCTTAGTCTTGAATTAAGAAGTCATTCGTTTATACATAAATTTACACCGAATCTCAAATTTTGAGAATTTTAAGATTGGGAGAGAGTTTCATTTAGCTTAGGATATCGAATGTGAAAGGGCTGAAGAGTTGTGTAGTCTTTTTTCCCGATATTTTTAGATAGTTAGTTAGTTAGTTAAGAATGTATTAGATTCCTTCGGGAAATGGATTTTATGCAATAATTAGACGTTAGACGTAAAATTGCAAATTACAAACACTTAAACACTTGTTAATGATTACGATTAATAAAGCTGAAAATTTATAAGAGTTCATCTACAAATACAAAATCTATATTTCTCTTTACCAATAATATTTTTAATTATAAGATTACTAGATTTTTCAAAAACATTTAAAATTTATAATGAAAAACTTCTAATTTCACAATAATTTTCATACAATTACTTTTGCAAACTGAAAATGCTATGCCTACATAATACATCGCCATAAGTAAGAGTTTAATATTTTAATCATGATTTTAGATAGTTAGTTAAGAATGTATTAGACTGAGGAAGAGGTGCATAAACTCTAAAGATGGGTAAAACAACACAAATATCCAAATGATCTAGGACATATCTGAAGATAAGAGATAATTATTACATCTTAAATGAGAAGGAAAGTGAAATCAGCCCCATAATTTGAGCATACCTTTAAGATTTGTTTAACTTTATCCCTTTGCACTCCAGCCATTTGTTATAATAATTATAACGAAACAAAATAAATACCATTACCATTGTATAAACATAAAATTCAGATCATACACATTGTAACGCAAAAATAAACACTTTTGATTATCTAAAAATTATGAGCGCTGAGTGGGATAAACAAGCGTGTCGCAAATGCGGCGACAACGGATTTATTCCTAACATACGAAATGTCGCAAATGCGGCGACAATGGAGTGCAAAGGGTTAATATGAAGGCGAGATTGGATGTGATAGTTACTAATTGATTTAGCTTTACCCAACCTGGAAGAATCATATAATATTGACTACAAAGGAGCCGTTTTGGTCAGAATTTACTTAGTCTATAATGAGAAGCGTTTATTTGAATATACCGCAAAGTAAAAAAAAGGTAGTAGTGCTGAATTTTATATATTTTTACATGAAGAAGTCATTAGATAGATGTTCATTTAAATTGGCATTCGGCAAACAGCTTAGGCTATCGGATGTTATGAGGAAAATGAGGTCTTTTCTCCACTATTTTTTGAGTCGCTTAGTTAGGATTTTTTTAAGGTAGCTTAGAGCGATGGATTTCGTATAATAGTGAGTATACTAATCGAGGTTAAAATAAAAACAAAGGAATAAGCGATATAATACAAATATCCTCATGCGCTACGCCATATCCAAAGATGTGATGTTTGTAATGGTAAAGTAGGTTTCAAATAAGAAATCCATAAGAGGAAGAGAGCCCACCAACCTTTTAATTTTAATTGCGGATACCGCGGTCGATAATTATTTAACCTCTAATAAAAACGCAAGTTTGATTTAAAAATTGCACTACATCTTAATTAGAAATCGAGGTTCACACATCTTCAAATGAAGACACAAGATCAGTCGCATAGGTGAAAATAAATATGGAAACTTTGGTCACAGTTGAACTTATAATGAGAGTACTTATTAAAAAGTACTTTGCTTCAAGTAAAGAGATATTGGTGATAATGCTGGGCATGTTATTATAGAATATGGACTAATATCTATTGTTATGATATGATTGAATTTTATACTATTCTCTGAGAAATTGTATGCTCTTAATTTTTGTATTAGTAAATCGTGCGAGATACAAACCAAAGCAATCACTGATTTTTTTTATAGTGTTAATTATCAATGCAGTGAAAGAAATTATGCAATTACAGTTCTAAAACCAATATTTCTGTTGCCTCAAAATAGTCTAATATTTTATGCTCTTTATCGCTTACTTAGATCATTTTGGTAAAATGGAGATTAGCTTGTAGTTATTGATACATCTTCATTGTCCCCTTTTAATGCAAGAATAACCATATTGGGGAAACTCCACTTACTAACTAACCAATAATAAAAATATCAAGACGACTTAAGTGACATATTTATGTACGTTCCTATTAAGGATATAATATGCCGTATTTGGGCAAAACAAAGATGAAATATTTTGAGATGAGCTTCAAGAAGCAAGTTTCTCATGGAAGAAAGTGTTAGTACGAGTGGAAGAATGCTATATTGTAAACTCTGTCATTTTCATATGTGACTGAATTTTTTTTGTGGGTATTAATGAATTTTATATACAATTTTGAAACATTATGGAAGCATATTGGAATTAATAAATGATACCAACTGCTAAATTAAACAAACAACTTAATAATGAAAAAATATATGTTACATCTATATAGAATCAAATCTATGGAAAAATGATATAGAATTATGCCCAAATAGAAAATTAGAAGTACTCTAAAAAATATTGAAATGTTTATATCAAAATATTTAATTACGAAATAAAATCATTTTAAAATAGAAATCAAGATGATCCAAAAAATGCAGTTATGTGAAATAAATAAAACCAAAAATATTAAAAACAATATAATACATATAACAAAAAATAAAAATTTATATAAAATTTCAAAAGCGTAGCAGTTTAAAAAATACCATCAAAGTTAACAAAATATAACAAATGAAGAAACGTGTATAGTAAAAAAGGTAAATTAAAAATAAACATCCAAATATATTACGAATCATTTGACAATTGACAGTCATTACGCGACGTATAGACATGCTCATGTTATTTTCCTCAGATATTTTCGCAAAGCCTGCACCTAACGCATAGTTTTTACTATTAAAAGTATTGTTTTCGTTAATGAGAATGTCTGTAGGCGCTGGATTTCAAAAACGAAAGATCTATTTGAGATGAATATTTAAACTTAAGGTTTTTCCATAAAAAAAAACTAGAACTGAACAGCTTTGTGTAAACAGTCATAAGCCGGAAAGTGGTTGCTTACTCGAGGCATTTTTTTGATTTTTCTCGATGTTTTTCTAAATTTGAAAAATATTACATAACTTTTCAAACAAAAGTTAAAAGGAATGAGAAACTGAACAAGCTTTAGAAAAACGTTTTTCATAAAGTTTTTAACTTGCGAGAAAAAAAAAATTAAAAATAGCCTACTGCTATTAAACTATAGGAGTTAGATAATATTTATATAACAAGTAATTTTAAAGAAACGAAAATTGAGCAAATTAATAAGTCTAGCCTTTTTGCATAATCTTCATAGTTTCCGAGAAAAATCTAAAGAAAATACTACAATGGCCACATCACCATTTTTTATATTTCGTTACATTTTACAACTTTTAATTGAAACCCTCGCTTATGTTTTACTGATTGGAGGGTGGTATAGAGTCCACCCACCCACACTACACATGCATGATAACTTTAAATACTAATTGCTGATGTTTTACTGTTTACAAAACAATAAACCTTTGTATGTAATCAAAAATAGAGCATAATCCAAACTTAAGTTTAAATATAAATGACCTTCTATAGCTAATCTTATTTAAGCTTGATTTAAAGCCTTTCCACGCATCATGTACATATTTTTTATTAATTTACACACTCAAAAATGTTACTTTGTCAATTTTCTTTTATTCAAATTTTGTAATTAAAGTTACTGCAAACCGCCAGGTAATTAGTAATTAAGGTTAATATGTATATGTATGGTGGGTGGGGGCCTCTATCTCACTCTCCAGCCAGTAAACCATCATCAAAAATTATTTAAAATATTTGTATCAATACATCAAATTGCAATTAATTTGTTTGTTTACATTTTACAACTTTTCTTTTAACTGAAACCCTCGATTATGTTTTACTGATTGCAAGTTGGGATAGAGGCCACCCACCCACCCCACATATACATGATAACTTTAATTGCTAATCGTTGATGATTTTACTGCTAAAAAGAATCAAACCCTTTATGAAATAAAAAATAAAACAAAATCAAAATTAAAGTTTAAATATAAATGGCTTTATATAGCTAATCTTATCTAATTTAGATTTAGAGTCTGTCTACCCATCATGCATCAAATTTAATTTACTCACTCTTTTACCTTTTTATTTCTTTTTTATTCAAAAAGTTTTGTAATTAATTTTATTGGAAACCGCGAGACGGTAAGGAATTAAAGTTTATATGTATATGTAGGGTGGGTGGGTGACCTCTATCCCACCCTCCATTCAGTAAAACATCATCAAAAATTATTTGAAAATTTGTTTGAATATATTTATTAAAATGTGCAATAATGTTATGTTTATTTATGTTTTACAACTTTTAATTAAAACGTTCGCTTATGTTTTACTGACACACACCCACCCTATACATACATTATAACATTAATTATTGATGGATTCTACATCTTTTTTACTTTCCCTATATAGAATTTGAAAAATATTACATAACTTCTCAAACAAAATTTAAAGGGAATGAGAAACTGGACACGTTTTATTAAAACATATTTTTCATAGAGTTCTTAAATTGCGAGAAATAAATTAAAAATTAATCATTTTGACATTTTCTGCCCATTGCTAATAAACTATAGGAGTTACATAAAATTTATATAAGAAGTAAAGAATCCAAATATTTAGAAATTGAAATATATTAATAATCCTTTACTTATTATAATTTTATAATCTTTCTTCAGGAGTAATCAAAATGTTTATTAATATATACATTTTATAAAATTATTTCAATAAAAAATTATTTAAAAAAAACATTGAACAACGTTTATTAACCAAATAAAAACAATTGAATTAAATATGAAATAGTAAATTTCGAAAGTTTTTGTAGACATAAGTATATAGTTAAGCAAAAATTCGTAAACAGTGTTTTATTTTTTTTAGCTAACAAGTCGTACGATTGAAGCTTATTAGCAAAACAAAATTTTTATTAAACCATATTTTTCATAAAGTTCTTAACTTGCTAGAAATAAATTAAAAATTAGTCATATTGACATTTTTTGCCCATGCTAATAAACTATAAGAGTTACATAAAATGTATATAACAAGTAAAGAATCCAAAATTATTAGGAATAACCATTTTGCGTAAACCTCATAGTTTTCGAGAAAAATATAGGGAAAGTGCTATGGTGGCCACATCACCATTTTCTTTATATATTATTATATTAACATTTAACAATTATTTTTTAAATATAATTTTAATGTAACTATTTAGTTTTTAAAAATACATAAAAGGATTGAAATGTTGAATTCTTATTTTATAAAAGAAAATAATGGTAAATATACAAAGTAAACATTTAAACACAAAAATTATAAGATAAAAAAATTCTCGATAATTTGCAGTGTTAAATTTAAAAAAAAAAACTGCATAACAATTATTAAATCTTTGAATTCATACGAAAGTATAAAAAATATTAATAATCGATAGTATAATCTGAGAACTTGAACAATAAAATAAAAATCGATCAACTTGTTAAATGCATGCATTATTATTTTAACAAATATAACTTTAGATTATTTTTATCTTCTTTATAATCTCGTAATTTTTCCAAAAACCAAAACTTTTATGTAAAAATTTTTTAGACTTTCAAAGTTGCTTTTTAAATATTGAAATATTTCTTTAAAAAATGATATTAATAAACGGTTAGTTACTTCTTGTTCTTAATTGAAAATTAAAAATATACAGGCTAAAATACCGTGGGTAGAAAGCCGTTGAACAGAAAAAATCAACAATTGTCATACATTACTTTCTTTCAATAAGTTACATGAATATTATTTTATTTTTTCTGTAAACAAATATGTTTATTATTATTATAAAAATACTTTCATTTTAAAATATAACTATTATATCTGAGGAATCAATCATATCTAAAATAGAAATATTTAGAAATGGCAATGTATTAATAATCATAATGATGGTTGCGACCGTTACTATGTGGTAATTCATAATGAACAATGAATAAAACGCTTACTATGTTTTTAACCACTATAATTTATTATAATATATAAATATATTACAATTTGTACGACTTAAGTTTCGACTTTTGACGGTCATTATCACTTGACGGTCATTATCACTTAAGTTTCGACTTTTGACGGTCATTATCACTTGATAATGACCGTCAAAAGTCGAAACTTAAGTCGTACAAATTGTAATATATTTATATATTATAATAAATTATAGTGGTTAAAAACATAGTAAGCGTTTTATTCATTGTATTAATAATCCTTTACTTATTATAATTTTATAATCTTTCTTCAGGAGTAATAAAAAAATAACAAAGTTATTAATGTGTTTCATCAACAAGAGTAATCAAAATGTTTATAAATACATAAATTTTATAAAATTATTTCAATAAAAATTATTAAAAAAACAATGTTTATTAACAAAATAAAAACAATTGAATAAAATATGAAATAGTAAATTTCGAAAGTTTTTGTAGACATAGGTATATATATAGTTAAAAATTCGTAAACATTGTTATTTTTTTAACTAACAAGTTGTATGATTGAAGCTAATAATAGAAAAGCATAAAAGATGTCAATCTGAAACCTGATTTATTAATTTAATAAAAATATTTTTCGCAATAATAAAATAAAACTCGCGAAGATTGAATATATTTTTTTCTTAAAATGAATCTACTTTTAGGAATTAGCAGAATTATTTTTTTTATAGAAAACAAAAATAGTATAAATTTTAAAAAAATATATATGAAATACTCATAGTAAAATAGTAATTAACACACCATAATAAAAAGAATGAACTTACCATATATTCCGAGGAAGGAATACTTCTCTTCTTAAACTTACCATTTGATTTAACACAACTTACTTTTAATCTCCATATTTGAAGAATTATATTGTAGCTGTTGTAGAAAATATACACTGAAAAATTGTTATACTTCTTTTGGTTTATTTTTAAAGCAAAACAAATATTTTAATAATTTTTTAAAGAATATCTTTAATTAAAATTATTAATTAAAATATAAATTTGAATCTCAAAATTCTTCTATTGCAGTTATAAGAAATATGAATTTAAATTTGTTTAGCTACGCATGTTTCTATCCTTTTTAGGATAATTTCTTTGATAATTTTGAATTAATTATTATTATTTGAAAAGTAAAAATAATCCAAATTAGACTTCACAATTAAGTTCAAATGTTTTCTCAATGACTGAATTTAATTTGACAATAAAATCTTAATAAAATTTACCAATCTTAATGCAAAATAAATTTATTTTATGTTTTTTTTTACAGTCCTGAAAACAAAAAGAAAAATGTAATAAAACAAGACAATACATTTAATAATCAATATTTATTTATTTAGTATCATTGGTAAAATTAACATAAAAATTTAATCAATGATAAAAACTTAATTACTAATAAAACGTTAACATATATAAGGAAAATATATAATGTACAAAAGTTCTTTCCATAGTTACACGAGGGAGGGTCTAATCGTCGCCATTCCGAAGAAATATATATATAAAAAAATACAATCAGTCTTAACAAATAATACACAGAATCATCCGTCCGTCCGCCTAACAAAATTTTTACAAACGACAACGAATATAGATCTACGACAGCCACGATTATCAAAAAAAAAATATGTGGAAAAGTATCAACAAAACAATGGAGAGAAAGAGAAGAACATACACAACCTTGGTAACTGTCTCTTAATATAGATATCAACAAATAAAAGGACTTAATTAATTAATTAATCAACTAATTAATTATTAAATACGTAAATTGCACTAACAATATTCAACACTGGTGCCGTGGCAGGCGGGCCCTGCGCCCTCTGTCGCCTGGGTGGATTTAATAATAATTTTTTTTTAAATTTATTTATGTATAATATGTACATAAGTAGTTGCGCGTGGTTTTATTAAGGACTGGTTAAAATCAAGGCGGCTGAGGGGGCGGGGGCGGCCCGGAAAATTAACATAAAAAATGCACGCTCGGTGTTTTTTATGTTAATTTCGTAACCTCACTGGAATGTATAAAATATAGACGAATTTTTACTAGTTAGAGAGTTCCCTTTTTTGGCACGATATATTTTGTTTTCATTTTTATTATAAATAAATAACTATTTATTCAACTAATTGGCACTGAAATTCGAATCAACTGAGGTAGTTACGTCTTGAGAAAAAACATTACTTTTTTCCTAACAACACAAATATTTACAACAGACAACGTATTGATTTCTCATTTATTTATTTAAAAAAAGTGGTGGTTTTTTTGTAACGTTATTGCATTATCATTATTACTTCATTTGTTTAATTCATTTGCGCGGGCCGAAAAAATTGATTGGCCCGCTGTAAATATATTTATTTATAATTATTTAAAAACTAGAGAGGAGCGGAAACGTGAAAACTAAATCCGAAATGTGATTTGGATTTAACTGTTTTGCTTGTATGCGGTTATGTGGCAGTGTTTGGATTTAGTTTTACGTTTGTTGCGTCACCCTGTGGCTAATTTGTACATCGATTTGATATTAATATAAGTAATCTGATATAAATATTTTTTACTTTTATAAATCTATGATATAACTGAGTTTGCTGAGGTATATTGCTGTTTTTTATTTCATTGAAGTATTGTTTGTTTTGTTGTTTTTTTTTTACTTTAAATTATTGAGCAATTGAGTTTTTTGTTTCTTGAGGGTGTTTTTTTTAAGGTATGTACAAAATAATTATTTTTACATTAGTGGGAATGTATGTGAATTGGTGACTTACTGGAGGACTAGCGGGCCGCTTGCGTCGCTTTACTGTAAGGACGCTTGATATGGGTTTCACAGTGCTTGAGCATGTGATCCTTCCGGATGAAGCCTTTTCCACAGGTGTCGCAAGCGTAGGGTTTTTGGCCGGTGTGCAGGCACATGTGCCTCCTGAGGTCGGTCTTATGGTTGAACTGCTTGGGACAGAGCTCGCATTTGTGGGGTTTGTCGCCTGCGTGCTTGCTGATGTGCTCCTGGTAGGTGTCATCGTCGGAGAAGCGCTTTCCGCACCGGGTGCATTTGTACGGCTTGTCGCCGCTGTGGAAGGTCTTATTGTGCTGGGTTAGGTAGCAGGACTTGTTGAAGATCTTATCACAGTCGTAACACTTGTGGAGGCCGTTCTTGCTGACCTGGAGCAGAACGGTTGAAGTGATTTGCGGGCTACCGGTCGTCTCTTCATAGTCGCGTTTTATGTGCGCCTTTTCAGGTGACGCCGGCTGCGTTTCGAATTTTTTCAGGTCCTCAATTGTATTAATCTTCTTCTCGATGTCCATTAGATTGTTATTGTTATTGTGATTTGGGGGAGAATAGGCGGCTGCAATAAATTCATCCTCTGCTGCGGTTAACACCGTTAACCTGTAGTCCTCATTACGATACATATCTTCTTGTGTGTAATAGGAGAAAGGGGCCGTTGCCGGACCCGGGCCCCCCACGTTCGCTACGTTGTATTCTAGCAGTAACCCAAATCTGCTGTTGAATTGAGCAAAGCTGGGTAACGGCTGGGATTCACTCGTTGCTGCTGTTGTTTCGTACTCTGGATGATATTCACCAGTAGTACTGTGGTTGCTGGTAACCATAACCTGCGTAACGTGGGGGGCACACTCGTTTGGGTACATCTGGAACTGGCTGTTGTCCATGCTGGCCATCATAGGCGGTGGGATGTTGAAACCATGCTGGCTGGTGCTGCCCGGAGAATTGCTGATGGATAGCAGGCCCCTCGAATCGATGTTGTTGGTAGCTGAGGGGCCTGCCTCCCCGTTTGGGGGACTCGCTGGCATATTGTTCATAGTAGGCTGGTGTCCCATTGGTGAGTGTAGCGGGTGGTGTATATTTGGAGCCGGCTGCCGATCATAGGGTCCGGCGGGCGGTTGCTGCAACAAACCTGGAAGTCCTCCAGGCCGTTCATAGCTATTATTCATACCATCTTCGCTCCTGGAATCTTCGCTAGGGCTGTTTCCCTGGTCGTCGCGGTTACTGGCTGATTCCCGCGCGGGATGATGGTGTGCAGAAATCGGTAACGTCGCCGGATCAGGTTGGCCGCTCGATTTAACCGCGTTCTTATGAAGCGTCGTGTTATAATGCCGCTTCAGGTGCCCCGAACTCGTAAACCACTTGTTGCAAGCGGTGCAATTATACGTTTTCGGTCTTCGCGCCTCGTTCGACTTCCAATTCGCACTTTTCGGTTGACCTGGTGGAGGCGCAACCGTTTGTGAAGGAACTTGCGTGCTCGAAATCAGCGGCGCCGAGGGCTGAGGGGGTAAATGATCAAACGGTCGGTACGGCTGCTGGGGTTGTTCCTGTGAAGTCGTCGTCACGCCGGTGTTTAAATATTCAGGTGAATGCACCTGGTGCGGCTGGAATATTTTCTGCCCCTCTTGATACATCTTCCCTTCCATCCCATTCTGCGGATACATCTTTTGCTCCGCCATAAACATCCTCTGCTGCTGCGGCACCTGCTGCCCCGGCCAAGGATTTAGCATCGCCGTCACTGAATGCGGATTATGTCCATTATTCATCTCACTATTCCGTTTTTCATCATCCTGATACACCTGGTGGACGACTTTATGCGAATCTAGGTCTAAAATTTCGCTCTGCGCGTCCTCCTCTTGTTTAATATCCGGAGGATGGCCGAAAATAAATTGATTACCTTGATATGATCCCATGTGGGGTGCGGGGGTGGGTGGATGCGCTACATTCAAATGTTCGATTAATTGCGATGCAGATTCGCATACGTAGCCGCATTTATCGCACTGCTTCGGACTAGGCGAGGGTGTCGGTTGTGGCGGATACGCGGGACTCGAACTCGATACCTGAGAATTCCTCTCGTAACCCGCGTGCTGTTGATACGGATGATATCGGAAGTTATTCTGCGTAGGCATTTTATGCACCGTATACTCTTGCCCGTAACCCTGACCCTCCATTCCGTAAAAACTCTCATGAAAATACTGCTGCTGGCCTTGAAATTGCGGGATAGGGGAAGAGCGTTCGGTCTTGACTTGGAAATTTTGAAATCCCGGCGAAAACGCGGAGTTATCAGGCGTTTGATACGGCGATGAGGCCGATGAGTGGTAACTTTGTGGGGTTGGTGGGTGTCCGAAATTAACATTATTCTCCGGCGTGGCCCGGCTACCGTATTCCGGACTCTTCTTCAGCATAGAGTCGGAGGAATCGGCTGCTGCCGCTACTGTACTACTAATGAACTCACGTTTTACAATCGGCTTAACTCCAGAATTCGAGCCTGAGGACGCTCCATTCCCGGTGGTGTTGTTGTTCGTCTCTTCGGCCGCGTGCGAGGAAGCCGCCTGCGTAGCCCATTTGTTCAACAAGTTCTCCTTGTGGTACTGCAGGTGCACCTCTAAACTCTCCGCGGAATTCAGGTACAATCCGCACTCCTTGCAATGGTGCGGACTGGAATTCCCCTGTTGAAATTGCTGCTGCACGTTATTTGCCATCGCGCACAAACACTGGTGTAAAAGTCTTAAAAAACACGAAAAAAAAGTTCAAAATAAAAAAACAACGTGCACTACTTTAATATCATAACATCTCAATCCCTTTTCCCGGCGGTAAACAGTTCGAAATAAAAAAAACAAAACGGGCACATGCGGCTGATAACATCACTGTCGCGAAACGAAAAGCAAAAGTAAAAACATAAAGTAAAAGTCCGAAATACCGCACGCTTAGCCCATCTTATGCGTTAACGTCTCGCACTGGAAAAGTCCCACACTGACCCTCGACCGCAACTCAACTCAACTTCAAAACACGTAAACACACACTCGGCTCGGTCACTTTAAAAAATTTTCAACTTTCAAACAAAACACTTAAAATTGTGGTGTCGTTGCTGCTGGTGCATTCGGTGTTAAACAACAAACTGGAGCGGCTGACAGAGTGTGTGTATGTGTGATACTGCAATGCCGGCCAAAGCCCGACTGGTCCTACGTTCTTCTGAATTTCGGCGGTCCACGTTCGGTGCGTGTTTTGCGAAGTGTCGGCGCCCCCCCTCGTCCCTCGGGGTAGTGGCCGGCGGCCAATCGGGGCCCGAGTCTTAATGCGCGCTCTTCTGCTAGAAGAGAAGGCCCGACGAAAGGGGGTAGGTAGGGGGATGCTGCTGCATTTTTGAGAGAGTTTGAGAACGGCTCTCTTCCCTCTCCGCCGGACGCGCGCGTGTTGTTCCGAAATGCACGGCTTCGATGCCCACGCGCCGCGAAAAATACTGAACGTCAATCCGCGTCCCTTTTACTCCTTCGCACGCCGATTAACGAACGAACACCGCCGTGCGCGTTTACGATCCGCACCGCATAAATAATTTTCTAAATATAAATCTCCGACTTAATTCAATTTTAACAAGTAACATCAGTGATAGTATTTAAAAATTTAGTAAGTTTTTTTCACATGGAACAATTCATAGTGTTATCTAACTTTATTTATTTTAAATAATCACTGGTTTGTTATTTGTTATTTTACATTAATTAAGAAAATTTGGTATTTTAAATTTAGTTTAATAATTGTTGTCGATTGTATATTAGTAATATGTAGTTCACTTAATAGATCTATTCTTATCCTTAAAAATAAAATTATTTTCCTTAGGCCGAAATAACACAGGTCGATAATCAATTTGGCTCCCAATGAAATAAAAAAGTTCAAACAATGCATATATTTATTACGCCAAACAAAGAATTTAATGAATTTCCTCATCGGTCGTCACAAATCTGTCCTTGTAAATAATGAAACATATTATTTCACAAAAGGTTAGTCTAGCCTTTTTTGTTCATTTGATCTGAATTAATTAATTTCTGTAAGTATAGAAAAAAATATTTTAATCTCAATTAGTATTTTATTAAAAAAAAAAAAACGCTTGAATAAAAATATTTTAAATTCTAAATTATACTCTTCTTTTATTTTGTTTGAATAAAAATTGTATATATTTTACTAATCTTAAATAATAAACTTAATGTCAACATGTTATATATATTTTCGAAAAAAGTAATAAATGTCTAAATAAAAATTATTTTTTTTATTCTAATTTGCAATTATTCTGCTATGTAAAATTGTTTAACGTGTTTTATTAATTAGGTCATCTGAAAACATTAAACAATTACAATTGACGATTCGCACAAGTCATTAATAAATAACAAAAACCATCAATGACCAATACGAGTGTGCTGTGTAACATCTGAACGTCCATTAATTTTCAGACATGTGATTATTAGATTTAATATTTTGAAAACGATTTTGTAAAAATCAATAATTTGCGATGAAAAACCATAGGCATTCAACTTAGCAATTAATATATTGCGGTCAAATTATTTTGCAAAATCTTTGTAAGCATCGACTCGTTTAGTTTTTAAAATACAATTCTCATAACATAAAAAATGGTGATGTGGCCATCATAGTACTTTCCCTATATTTTACTCTTACTCTAAAACTATGAGGTTTACGCAAAAAGGCGATTCTGAATGATTTGTTCACTTTTGAATTCTCTACAATTATTTGTAATAAAAGTTTCACGTAACTCTAATAGTTTATTAGCAATTGGCAAACTATGTCAAAATTTTCAATTTTTATTATTTTTCTCAAAAGTTAAGAATTTTATGAAAAATATGTTTTAATAAAATTTGTTCAGTTTTTTACACCCTTTAACTTTTGTTTGAACCGTTTTTTTAAATTTTTCATATTTAGAAAAATATCACGAAAAAACAAAAAAAGCCTCGAGTAAACATCCACTTCCTGTCTAAGAATGTTCACCAAAAGCTTTTAAGTTCCAGTTTTTAGCGGTAAAACCTTAAGTTTGAAGTTTCATCTCAAACCGATTATTCGTTTTTGAGATACAGCGCTCACCGACAGACACACTCAGACAAAAATTTTTTTTCCAGAAATTGACTCAGGGGACCTCAAAACGGATATTTTCGCAAAAAAAAATTTCGAAAAAAATCACTATCACAATACTTCCCCTATATATACTTCGTATATAGGGAAAGTAAATATAGAAACGATAGACCTGTCATCAAGAAATTCGTATTGTTTATTGATTATGATATTAAGTGTAAAATTTTGAAATTTTATAGAAATCAGCTTATCTAGTATTTTAGGTATGAAAATTTGTATGTTAACACCACGATAATTATCAAGTAGGATTTTTACCCCTATTTAGTAAATAATTCCTATTAACAGCAGGGGTTAGTACGTACCTGTAGAGGCTATCGATTTTAGGTCAAATGTAAAATTTCGAATAATTACAAAAATGAGGATAACGCTTGTGTGAAAGAATTCATTATGTACAGTTTAAATAATGAATACCGATTGTTTTAAGGTAAATAAAAAAATATTAATTTTATTAATAAAACGATTTATGAGAGTCGAAATTTTGTTTTGAAAAAATCATATACAATATATTAATGAAATATAGTTTTGAAAAAATAAAGTCATTTTTTAAAGTCTTAACAGTAGGTAATGAATAAACAATTAAAAATCATAAAGAAATTAGGTGGTAATCATTATAATGATTATTTTTAGGTGGCAATAAATTATTAACTTGATTAAATTAAAAAAAAAATTCGTTAGTAATTTATTTTTAATATTTTTGAACATATAATTTTAAATTTTATAATAATAATACATTTTTAACGCAATCAAATACAATTTAAACAATATAAAAGTAATGTTACAGAAAATAGAGGAAAAAAAAACGAATCTAGATCAGCATAATATATCAGAAGCAAATATCGTTGTTACTTTCCCTAGATCGTAAAAACAAAACAAAAAATTGATTAATGGTTGAGGCGTTAACTTCGTGATACATTTTGGAAAATTAAACAAAAACGTTTAATTTGTTAATATCACACTTTATTTGTAAGTGACTCGAGTTTCGATCATTAACTGATCATTATCAAACTTAAAGTAAATTAATCTACGACAAAACACTTATTTATACAGAATGAAATAGAATATTAATATACTTTAAGTTTGATAATGATCAGTTAATGATCGAAACTCGAGTCACTTACAAATAAAGTGTGATATTAACAAAGTAAACGTTTTTGTTTAAAACAAAAAATATGTTAATATTTTCTATGGATTATTATGATAAATTTGAGAACAAGTTCTTTACAGTTTTAAATCAATAATACATTGATTTAAAACTGTTATTGCATTTTTTCGTTGAAAAATATTGTCAAAACTGGAAATCGCTTTAAAAAAATAATAAAAATTTGTGTTAATTTAAAATATTTTTTTACCAAAATTTTAATTTAACACAAAGACGGGTTATAATTACAAAAGCGTAAAATTTAAAGAAGCCAAAAAACTACAAAAGTCAAATAACATAAAACGGCCAACAGAAGCTTGAAAACTGAAATTAATGTTTAGTTTTGTCTGTTCATTAAAATAGGTTCTCTACTTATTATTTTATCACACAATAACTAAGTTTTCTTTTGTTTAGTTATTAATTAATTGTGTTGCTCTACATCCATTTTCTTCATTTTCTTGCATATTATATCTTCTACTTCAGATATTTTCACTATTTTAAATTTTATGACTAATACTAGAATTCTTTCGTTTTGCATATACTTCATGAGATTCGTTATAAAATTTATAACGAATCTCTGGTTAGCAATTTTCTGAATTGATCTTCATTTTAATTTTATGTTTTCAAATCAATAGGCGTGGCGAATCTGGTTTGTTTAACAATATAAGTACTATTATTACAATGATTTAAAGTAATTTTTAAATATCTTAATATAAACATTTTGTGAAAGCGAAAACTTTACATTTCGATCTAAAATAAATAGATATTTAAATATTTTGAACAATTTTTTTTATTTATGACAAACTAAAACAAATATAGTTTATAAATAAAGACAGGTATAAAAACCTAGATTCTAAACTATAAAAGTCTAAAATCATAAAATTTTTATTAATGAATAATAATTATTACAAAAATGCTTAAGGAATGAAAATTTTTAATTATTACAAAATATATAATATATATACAATTTTCTAATTAAATACTAAATTCTTATAAAATTTATTCTTTTTTAAAATTAATTTCAAAATAGAAAATAAAATAAAATTATTGCTTTCGATATTTAGGGACAATTTTTGAATTTTGTATTTTAAAATTTGTACGGATACTTTTAACAACTTTAAAATTTTTGAGCTGTTATCATGATACAATTGAAAAAAAAACAATACTTAACATTTTTACACGAAAATCACAATTAAACTACGTTTATTATTATTTACAACTGTACATATAATGTTTCGAAGAGAGTTTTGTGTTTTTAATCTGGCCCCAAAGACTTTTATTATATTTTTTCTACTAAGTTTCTATTTCATAATTTTTAATTTGCATTTTTCACTTTAAAATAAAATTTCGACAGTCAAATGTAATATTCTAGCCTTCAATATTTTGGATGAAATAAGTTGTATTTTAGATATTTTTATGTTCATAATTTTTGTACTATTTTTATAAATCTTACAAAAAAATATAATATTTTTATATATTATTTAAAGAAAAATATATTAAACTCAACTCAAACATTTACCGAATCATATACAGACTATAAAAATCTAAACCGAGACTTAAAAAAGAAAAATGGTGTGATGTTTACAACAATTGCAATGTTGATGACATAACAAATATATTTATTAATAGAATACAGAATTACATTAGTAATAATACGAAAATAATAAAAATTACTTCGGAAAGAATGGATTACTACCAAGCTATTAATCTCTATTAACGAAAAACATGCTTTATATAGAACAATTATTAAAAATCCGTTCAATGATATATAAAAATACATTAACGCAATTGATAAAATTTGCAAAAATATTATAAAAGTCTTATAACTAATACCGATTCCTCCCAAAACTTATGGTCTACTATAAATAAAATATCCAATCGAAAAAAAAAAAATTGAAACCAAGTTAGATGGAATTGTAGTTAAAAGCACACTTATAAATGATAAAAAATGTCATTGCAAGTTAATTAAATACTCACTACACTAGGATCGGTGAACTATTGGCGAAAAGAATTAACGATACATGTATAAATGAACAAGTTAAAGAAAACGAAACGAAAGATTCATTTTTTTCCCCCAATAAATAAAACAGACATTGAAAATATTATTAAAAGTCTAAAACTGAATAAAGCACAATTTACGATCTGGTTTGCAGCATATTGCATTGAAAATGTGTCTTCTTTTAGATTACATTTTTAATAAATGCATAGAATCTGGAAAATTTCCAAAAATCCTAAAAATTTGAGAAATTAAATCATTGTTTAAAAAAGGTAGTAAATTGGAAATCGTTAACTATAGACCAGTTTCCTCAATATTCAATAAATATTAGAAAAAGTTTTAAAAGTACGAATCTTTTTATTCTTTGATAAGCATAGAATGACAGTATGGTTTTAAAGACACACGATGCTATAGCTCATTTTATTCGATTTAAAAGTTATCTTTCAGAAAGAGAACAGTCTGCTAAAATAGAAATAAGTAGAAAATTAGAGGTAAGATATGGGGTACCATAAGGCACAGTTTTGGGTCCAGTGCTGTTTATTTTATATATAAATAGTTAAATGATAAGTTTGCTTATAGACATTTATTGTTGAGTGAAGATATGATTAAAACTTGATTATAACACTTTCTTCACAATATATTTTATTTTTATTCAGTTATAAACTATTGATTATGGGTGCATAGTACCCGAAAAGTACATCTATCAAAATTAAAATTAATTGTGAAGAAAGTGTTAGTATTTTAATCAAGTATTGATAAGTTTACTGTTAAAAAATATTTTTCTACTTTAATCTGAAGGTTATCCTTTCAATGTTTTATTAGGTTCTTACATTTAATGTCTAATACATATTGTACGAGATTTTTAAGTTTTTATTTTATTACAAATGCTAGAATTTCTTTTTTTGCAATGTCATTCCTTGATTTATTGTTAATGCTAGACATTAATAAAAAAATGCCAGTAAACCAAAACAATTTAAAAATGCTCTAATTATCTAAATAATAAAAATCCATTTCGAGGGTTATTATTATGCTAATAAATATATATTTTTCTGCAGTAAAAGAGTGCAACTAAACAATAATTTCAAAAACTGTATATAAAAATTTTAGGTCATATGTTTTTTAATAAGACAAAATTATTTTTATTCGATTATTTAATTGTATATAAATATTGCGAATTGGTTTTTAGGAATGCTCTACTGATTTCATTAAATACTTAAAAAATTCAAAAACATGTTCCAAGCTTTAAAAATTTCAAAGTACATTAGTTTTTTGTTTATATATTATTAATCATTTAATAAAAGTGCTTTAATTATTTATATAACCTACAATATTTATTTATTTAATTGTTTCACATTTTTGCACTCCTTTCTAATTAAATATCACAAAAAGTATATATAAAATTTGAAAAAGTACTTAAAATTTTAGCTCAAAGGATAACAGGCGGAGTTCACTTCTTCAAATCATCTTTCACTCAAACTCATGAATAGACTTTATTTATACTGCTTCTATTTATGTTTAATTAATTGCTCACTTAACAAAAACACGATATAAGAAGAAAATAAAAAAGTTATCAGATGTTGAAGAGGATACCTGTCTTCCCAACATCATGGTCCAAAAAGAGTTTGAGCGGAAGAACATGAGGTGTAATTGTGAACTCCGCCCGTGCTTCTTTTATTCAAAATTTGATGTATTAATTTGTTTGATGTATTTTTTAAGAAAGAAGACGAAATATCTAAATCAATAAATAAATAAATCCGTGGTGAAACATGTTTGAACCATTTTGATTAGAACTAAAAAATACTAATTTAATTATTAATTCTAATAAAAATGCTTCTATTTACTTTTGTTGAGTTATTTAGCCCCTTTTTTGCAGAGAAGATCCAATGCCACCAAGAAGCTCTACTCGTTTCGTAAGAATAATTGAAGATACGAATGAAAAATAATAATTTATTAACTGTCGCTTTCATTTTGCTGTCAAAATTTTAATGTAAACATTAGAATATTTTGCAAGTAATGCAAATAAAATAAAAATATACCTATATAAATAAGTTCGTTTTCAAATCTTCTTAATTGAATTGAATCATATTTAGCAAACCAAATTCAAGCTATACATATTAGTAGCATTGTCTGTGTATTACAAGAGGTGTACCTTAGGGTTCTCAATAGAGATTCCTTATTTTCATATTATTTGTCGATGGCGTCAATTAATGTTTTCAACGGTTTCAATACCTATCACATACCGACAACAAGATGTAGTGATTGAAACATAGTAAGTGTTTTAGTTCATTGTTTATATTATGAATTATCACAGTGATAACTATCTTTACGATTCCCAATTTTTAATTTTCATAAAACATAATTAAAAAAAATATTCTAAAAAGAAAACTAAATTAAATATAACGAAATGCAGCAGAATATTATATCAAAGAAGCAAATGTTTAATAAGAGCAGTCCCTATTTAAATAGTGTCGAAATATACTAAAGCTTTTCACATATCTTAACAACAACATCAATTAAACAATAGAGCAGCATGGAGAAATACATAAAAACACTTAATTATACCATATTCAAAGAAAAACTTGAAAACCTAATCCTAAACAAAAAAATATAAAATAGACAAAATAAAGAAAAAAAGCACACCATCTCTTAGTACCCATGGCTCTAGATGGACTATAATTGTATTTTAAGCAAACCAAACATTAGGATTCATTAAAGATATACTGCTCAGATTGCAAATCCCTTGTCCGTTCTCGTTTGGAGTACTCTGCCCTATTATGTTGTTCTCATACTCAGAAAAAATAAAAAACAATAATTTAGCGGTGGGTCCAAAAGAATTGTAATGAGTCAATACTATTGAAGATTATTATAAACATTTATTTCACAAATTGTACAATCATTTACATAATGTATTATATTAATAAAATCTTAATATGTAATAGTGCTTTTTGATTTTCTCCCTCGGTCTTTACCTTGAGTATCGGAGTCATCTAATTCTCGGGTGTTCGTTTTGAGCGATGTATGTTTCCTCTTCTTACTCTTTGTTATATGTTTTTCCGTTGAGAAATAATTTTTTAAGTTTTACTTTGTAAGCAGGATAAGTGTCCCGATTTCTACCTAGACTGTTGAAGTTTTTTTTAAATTTTTTAGTCCTTAAATCATATTTTCTTCTTATTTTGAAATTGCGTATTTCCTTATTTAAGTTAGTGTAATATTTGTCTTTAAAATATAATTATAATAATGCGTTTGAAGCCAAAATGGCAATAGTAATCTGTAAGTATGATCAGATGAAGATCTTAAAATGAAGCATTTGGCTGGAGTGGAAGAACATTCTGCCGAGTTAACTCTCCCCGGATCTCTTACGTTAAAATTATAAGTACTTATCTTTATCTGTAATATATTTATTTATTTTAAGAAGATCAAAGTATAAAAAGTATAAAATACAAATACAAATGTTAAATAAAAGTTATTTTTATTTGAAATATATATACAGGGTGACTGACGAAAAACCTTTGGTGCAGTATTTAGCTTATTTTTGATCCAATTTGAATAAATTAAACATCAAATTAAATGATTTTTAAAAGACTTTAATATGAACTGTACTGATATTTTTTCTTGCATCCAGTTTTTCACAAAAGACGATCAACTTTTTTTTTTCAAATTGCACTGTATATATATTTTGTACTGATCCGCAAGGAGATTTTTTTCTGAATCTAAATTTGTAAACGATTTTATCCATTCATCAAACCAAAGTCGAGAAATTGAGGATTAAAAAAAAAATTAAAAATCAAATACCCATAGTAAACAATATACAGAGCCTATTCCAAATGTCAAAAGTGACAGTGTCAGTCATTGGTACAATACTGCAATGATTTTTAATAATTTCATAATAAAAATGTTGCAAGATTTCAAAAACTGAAAAACGATTTCTGTAGAAGCAAAAAATTCTAGTACAGTGTTTGAAATATTGCAACATTTTAATTATGAAATAATTAAAAATCGTTGCAGTATTGTATCAATGCCTGTCACTGTCACTTTTGACATTTAAAATAGGGTCTGTATATTGTTTACAGTGGATACTTGACTTTTTATTTATTTTTTTAATCCTTAATTTCTCGACTTAAGTTTGATGTATGGATAAATTTGTCTACAATTTTATTTTCAGAAAAAAAATCTCCTTGCGAATCAATAAAAATATATATACAGTGCAATTTAAAAAAAAAATGTTGATCGTATTTTGTCAAAAACTGGGTGCGAGAAAAAATAACAGTTCCTATTAAAATCTTTTAAAAATGGTTTAATTTAATGTTTTATTTATTAAAATCGGATAAAAAATAAGTGAGATACAGCACCAAAGGTTTTTCGTCAGTCACCCTGTATACTTCGTATATAGGGAAAGTAAAAATAGAAACGATAGACCTGCCATCAAGAAATCCGTATTGTTTATTGATTATGACGTTAAGTATTAAATATCGACATTTTATAGAAATCAGCTCATCTAGTATTTTAGGTATGAAAAATTGTATGTTAACACCACAATAATTATGAACTAGGATGTTTACCCCTATTTAGTAAATAATTCCTATTAACAGCAGGGGTTAGTACATACCTGTCTAGGTTATCAGTTTTAGGTCAAATGTAAAATTTCGAATAATTCCAAAAATGAGGATTACGCTTATGTTAAAGAATTCATTATGTACAGTTTAAATAATGAATAGCGATTGTTTTGAACGTAAATAAAAAAAAATATTAATTATATTAATAAAACGATTTATGAGAGTCGAAATTTTGTTTTGAAAAAATCATATACAATATATTATTGAAATATAGTTTTGAAAAAGTAAAGTCATTTTTTAAAGTCTTAATAGTAGGTAATGAATAAACAATTAGAAATTATAAAGAAATTAGGTGGCAATTATTATTAGTAGTAATAAATTATTAACTTAATTAAATAAAATTTTTTTTTAACTCAAATCAAATACAATTTAAAAAAATATAAAAGTAATGCTATAGAAAATAGAGAAACAAAAACGAATCTAGATCAGCATAATATATCAGAAGCAAATATCGTTGTTACTTTCCCTAGATCGTAAAAACAAAACAAAAATTATGTGCATATTTTCTATGGATTATTATGATAAATTTGAGAACAAGTTCTATACAGTTTTAAATCAATAATACATCGATTTAAAACTGTTATTGCATTTTTTGGTTGAAAAATATTGTCAAAACTGGAAATCGCTTTAAAAAATTAATAAAAATTTGTGTTAATTTAAAATTTTTTTAACCAAAATTTTAATTTAACACAAAGACGGGTTAAAATTACAAAAGCGTAAAATTTAAAGAAGCCAAAAACTACAAAAGTCAAATAACATAAAACGGCCAACAGAAACTTGAAAGCTGAAACTAATGTTTAGTTTTGAAGAATAATGTCTGTTCATTAAAATAGGTTCTCTATTTATTATTTTATCACACAATAACTAAGTTTTGTTTTGTTTAGTTATCAATTAATTGTATTGCTCTGCACCCATTTTTTATTTTCTTGCATATATTTACTACTTTAGAGATTTTCGCTATTTTAAATTTAATTCTTTTTTACTTTGCTTCTTTTTGCAAATACGCCATTTGATTCATTATAAAGTTAGAAAAAGAGGCCGTATTGTAGATTTTATTTATTTATTTATTGTCCCGTAAGCCACAGACTAAATAGTACAACATTAACAATGTGTTACAATTTTAGTGGATGAGTGAGCCAATTTATTAAAATTAAGTGAAGTTAAATTAGTAAAATAATACACATTAGCATAATAGAATTAAACAAAACATGTTAAAATAGACTAAAATAGACTCGTGTGTTTAGGACATTTATAAAAATGATTATATTTTCTATCACTTATATGGAAGAATTCTTTGTATGTATATTAGCACTTTTGGACGAGAAATTCCCTGAGAAGTTTTTTAAGCTTGACAGCTTATGACAACATTTGATATATTGTGGTAGTTTGTTATATATTTCCGCACAAGCATACATCGCCGATTCTTCATACTTGGTAGTCTTGTATGTGGTCATTCTTATTTCGGATCCGTGTCGTGTTGCATACCCGTGTGTGTGTTAGTATTTCATTTTGAATAAATATATGACGACATATTTTGGTTTTCTTTAGATCAAATATAAGTCTTACTATTCTTTTTTGGGCAGTAAATATTCTGTTAATATCACCCTTACCCCAGATTATAATATTGTAGGTCAAGTGTGTATAGCCAAGCGCGTGGTACATGTCAATTAGTGCAGTAATTGCAAATTTTGTTCTTAATTTTAATATAATATAATATGCACCACTTAGTTTAGATGCTGCATGATCAATTTGTCTGTCCCACTTAATTTTACATTTGTGTTATTGTCAATAAGATTCTCAAATGGTTTTCTGTTGTAAAATTGGACTATGACTGTTTTATTAGCATTTAAAATAAGATTGTTCTTTTTGCACTAGTCGGATATTTCCTTATTGGCATTGCCAATTTTATTAATTAATTCTTCTTGGCTGCTTGGTGTTAAGACTATAGCGGTATCATCGTCAAACTTGATCACGTACCCGTCACTTAAAAATCTCTTAGGTCGTTGATGAAGAGAACGAACAAAATTGGACCTCGAGTAGAACCTTGTACGATGCCTTTGTTTAAATAGCATTTGTTTGATGTCCATTGTCCGATCTGCACACCCAATCACTTAGAAATGACTCAATAAGTCTTAGCGCATTTCCCCGAATGCCTAGCGAAGACAGTTTATCGCGTACAAATTTCACCCCATACTCTAGAAAAGTCATAGAATAACGCCACAGCACACTTGCTCAGTGCTAGTCAGCAATTTTTTGAATTGATCTTTTAATTTTACATTTCCCAATCTAGGCATGGGGAATCTGGTTTGTTTAATAATATAAGTTTTATCATTTCTTTGATTTAAAGCCATTTTTAAATATTTAAATTTAAAAATTTTGTTAAAACTAAAACTTTACTTTCCGATCTAAAATAAATAAATATTTAACAATTTTGAACATTTTGTATTTATAACAAACAACGACAAATATGATTTATAAATAAAGACAGGTATACAAACCTAAACTCTAAACTACAAAAGTCTAAATTATAAAAATTAATTAATAATAATTAATTATTACAAAAATTTCTAAATGCAAATTTTAAATCTTAAATAATTTCAAAATGTATAAGATATACAATTTTCTAAATAAATACTATATTCTTATAAAATATATTCTTTCTTAAAATTAATTTCAAAATAGAAAATTATTGCTTTTGATATTTAGGGACAATTTTTAAATTTATATTATAATATTTCTACGGATACTTTTAACAAATTTTTGAGTCATTCACGTGATACAATTGAAAAAAAACAATACTAAACATTTTTATATGACAATCATAATTACTTTCATTTTTATTTGCATCGGTATACATTCACATGATTACTCTTAAAATACTACATTTTCGTGTAGGGTGTGTTCAGTCTAACCCTTATGTCAAATGATTCATGTAAATAACGCTTTGAAGATAGTTTTGTGTTTTTAATCTGCCCCCAAGGCTTTATTTTAGTTTATATTTCATGATTTTTAAGTTACATTTTTCACTTTAAAAAAAAAAGTCAAATATAATATTCTTGTCTTCAATATTTGTAGTATGTTATTTAAATTTATAAGTGCCAGTAAAAAAATGTTTTTGTTTTTAATACTGTAATGCTTCTCTTATTATGGAAATATTAACACCCTCTTATATATTTTTGGTTGTTAGACTCGGATATTATCAGTAGTTTTTAATGTGCAAAATTACAAAAAAAATATAAATTTAGTATTTTATAATATGACAAAATTGGAAACTATATTTTTTATTTATACTTGATCAAATTTGCTTCACAAATATAATAATAACACAAATAATTTTGCCAGCGAGCCAAAATAATAAGTTTACTTTTCAAGAATATTTTTCTACTTTAATCTGTAGGTCTTCCTTTTATTGTTTTTGTTACACACTAATTCAGTCTTGTTGCTTCAGTGTCTTTCTTTTTAATTTCTTACATTTAATATCTATTATATTTCTTACGAAATCTTTCTCGAGTTTATATTTTATTACAAATGTTAGAATTTCAATGTTTGCAAATTCGTGCCTTCATTTACTGTTAATGCTAGAAATTAATAAACTTAAGGCATATAAGTTATAAAGTGTTTCTATTTATACTCATCATGTATAATGAAGTAGAAGCCACAAAAATCAATAATATTAAAAATTATAAACAAATAAAAAGATAGATAAGGCAGATATTGAAATAACTATATAATAATAAACTCAGTAGAGTAATAAATCAATTTATAATATGGTGTAACCAAAACATTTTAATTATAAATTACTCAGTTTGCGTTGAATAATATAGCATCATAGAAAATAGGCAATTCACAACATTAATGGGCATATAAATTGGTAAAAACCTATCTACGCACATAATAATGAATAAATCATGCTTTGTATTATGTGGATTAAAACACTATTGTGGTATTGTCGTATGGGGGCATGATTTACTCTGTTAAACTTTTATATAAATAAAACTATATAAACACTTTGAAATATATATTTTGAAAGTGTTTATATAATTTTGTTTATATAAAAGTGAAGATGAACTTTCAACATCTGCTGCAAAGTAATCTTATATGAAAAAAATGGTATCGAATCACTATGTATGATATAATTTTAACTTGTACCTTGAATAATGCCTTACTTCTGTAATATTTTTTTTATATGACGAATATCATAATAAATAAATTGCATTGTTGTAAAATGTATTCATATAGAGGTTAATTAAACACTTGGTATTGTTTCACAAAAAAAACAACAACAAGTGTTTAATTAACCTCTAATTAATATAAGAATATTTCACCACAGGACAAGTGAGAATTTAATTCATCGCACTATATGTCGATTTCGTCGGTCATAATGACACCATTTTTTTCTATTACTAAATGTAATGATTTTGATGGAAAACGTTTATTATAGACTTAGCCCCATAAAACCCAATACCCAATAAATTTAATAACTCATTTCATCTAATTCATATCAATATTCAATCCATAAGAAATAAACTTAGTTTACTCGAAATATTTCTCAAAAAGTACGATAAAATTGATTTTCTCTGTGTTAACGAACATTTTATAAATACATACGATGAAATAAATCATGTAAAATTAGATAATATGTGTATTTCTAGTTCATTTTGTAGAACCACTTATATGCATGGAGGAGTAGGCATTTGGGTTAATCCTAAACTAGAAATTTCACCTTTAAATAAAATTTCAAATTTATCTGTAGAAAAAGTATGCGAATTAGCAGCAGTTAAATTTAAAAATATTATTATACTTACTGTATACAGATCACCCAATGGTAATTTTAATATGTATCTTCAAATTTTATGTCAAGCATTGGATATCATTTGTTCAATTACTAATGATCTCATAATTACAGGTGATTTTAATGTTTCTTTTAATAAATGTAATCAAAACGCACTAACTTTAATTAATGTATTTTCCTCTTATGGTTTATATCCGGTAGTTAATGATAGTACTAGGCTCGGAAATTGCATTGACAATATATTTACAAATTTCAATATATGCAGATATGCAGTATCGGTAATCAGGGATAACATAAAAATATCGGATCATGATGGTATTAGTTTTGATTTCGTGAATGGTCTTGATAGTGTTTCTCACAGAATTAATTACAGACCAATTACTCAAAAAGGTCTTCACTTATTTCATAATTACGTAGATGAAATTTGTTGGGATTTTATTTATTATAATAATGTAGATGTTAATAATAAATGTAATATGTTCATGCATGCACTAATAACCGCAATGGAGAAATCATTCCCGATTAAAACTAAATTGTCAAATGAAGCCAGACCACTTCATATTAATTGGTTTGATGATGAATTAAAAGATATGCGCAGCACTTTACTATTTCTGCAAGATTTTTATAAGAAATATCAATCAACAGGTATTTTTAATGAAATAAAACATTACAAAATAAAATACAGATATGCAATTGAGAAAAAAAGAAAGGAGTATCATGATAAATATATAAATGCTTCACAGAATCAACAGCGTGCAATGTGGAACATCATTACAGATAACACCAAACTAACTGAAAAAAGCAGTATTTCACCTGAAAAATTTAACAATTACTTCACTAGCATTGCTGCAAATATTGATGCCAACTTACCTAATTCTGTCATCGATCCATTAAACTTTCTATCTCATTTATATTGTCCGCCAAATTTCTACTTTCGGGAAATATCTTATAATGAGTGCAGAGATATTATTAATAATTTGAAAAAATCAAAAACAACTGATGCTTATAATTTCAATACCGCTATACTTTTTTCCATCAAGCAAATAATAGTGATCCCTTTGACAAATCTTATTAATATAGCAATAAAAAACAATCTCTTTCCCGACATATTTAAACTGTCCAAGGTGGTTCCAATATTTAAGAAGGGTGATATACATGCCCCTGAGAATCATAGACCTATTTCTATTATATCATTATTTGGTAAAATATTTGAATATGCATTAACAATTCAACTGTCAACATATTTTGAATCTAATAACTTACTCTGTGCGCAACAATTTGGATTTAGAAAAGGCCTATCTACAATCCATGCGATAAATGAGTTAATAAGTTCTGTAACAGAAAATTTCGATAATGGTAAATATGCATACTGTCAATTTTTAGACTTGACTAAAGCTTTTGATTGTGTTTCCCACGAGATTCTGCTTAATAAATTAAAGATATATGGCTGCAATGCTGATAGTATTGGCTTGCTAGAATCGTACTTAAAGGAACGAACTCAAGTTGTATCATATAATGGTGTAATATCTCAACCAAAAAAAATATTATATGGTGTTCCTCAAGGCTCTGTTCTAGGCCCGCTTTTATTCCTCATCTATATAAATGACATTCCAAATTGTTTACCAAATAATAAATTAGTTCTATATGCAGATGATACTACTATAATTAATACCAATAATAACCTTCTTGATTTGAAAATAAATGCCGAAAGAGCCATGTCAACAATATCTCAATGGTTTAATGCCAACAGACTATGTATTAATTCTACTAAATGTGAATGTATGCTTTTTACACTGTGTGATAACCAAAGTAAACAAAATTTAAAGTTTCTCGGGATTCATCTAGATCCGAAGTTAACATGGGAACAGCACTCAATATATATATGTTCAAAAGTGAGCAAACAAATTTTCCTCTTACGTTCGTTATCACAAAAAGTTAGTCAACGAACACTGCTGTCTGCATATCATGGGTACATACACTCTGTATTGTCTTATGCAATAATTTTTTGGGGCCATGCAAGTTCAGCTTCAAACGTGTTTGCTCTTCAACGTCGAGCAATTAGAGTTATAGCGGGTATAGGCTATAGAGAGGAATGTAAACCTTATTTTAACACGTTAAAAATTTTAACGTTACCCTCAATTTTTATTCTAGAATGTTTGCTATATATTAAGAATAACATACATAAATTTGAAACTTTTGCTGATTCTCATACTTATTTTACTCGAAACAGAGATAATGTTCGACCAGACTTCCACAGGATACACAAATCCAAATATGGTTGTAACTATTACTGTGTTCCGTTCTTTAATAAATTACCTCTTAATGTAAGAAATTTGCCAATTAATGTTTTTAAAAATAGATTGAAAACTTTTTTGTTAAAACACGCCTTTTATGATTTTAAAGAGTTTTTAACAATGAACTTAACTTCCTTATGATGTGTTATAAAAATTTATTGTATTTATGTTTTAACTATAAGATATTTTAATATATAACTTTTCTTACTTTTTATATACATACATACTTTTATGACCTGTGTAAGTACTTTGTATTTTAGCACAAATAAATATATTATATTATATTATTATTATAGAAGAAGTACGTTTTTCGGTTTACTTTTTATGCAGTACATTAAATTGCGCTGAAAGCGTTCTATTTCATCCTTTTGTATTTTTGCAGATTTTAGCAGTTATCTGCTATTTTGGCGGAAAGTTCTAACTAAAGTTAATTTAATGCAAAACCTTTGCTAGGGAAGAATTTTTTCCAAAGCCGATTGGATTTTGCGACTGATTATAATAATTTGCCAGGATTTACACATAACTTTTTGTGTCATAATGTATCAATTTTTTACAAAAAATACTTTAGACGATGTTTATTAGGTTGTTTTCTGTTGTTTCAAAAGTTGAATTTATGGAAAACCCATTTACCCCTTCTGAATCTTTCCTATTATATTTCATATATTGTTGGGTTACACCCAGCTATTATGCAAGCTATTTTTGCGTTTGTGCCGAATTTTCAGCTAGTATCTTCTCCAATTCATCGTTGTCGCACTTATTAGGGCCTCTAGGGAGTTGTTGGTCGTTCAGAGAGAAATCACTACATTTAAACGGCTTAAACCAAAATGCGCACAAATCGAACGATACAAAACCTTCGTCGAGAAAGGAATAAATCGATTCGAACGCTCTTGTAGAACTTTTTTCTTGATCCAATTTAAAAATTCAATTCGACTGTACTGAAGCGAATAACTGAATACGTTTAAATATTAGGCTTTTATAATCACTATATGATAACACTATATAAACGCAAAAGGATGGGAGAATTAATTGATTTTCAAATTAATATCGCGAAATCTTAAAATAATTTGAATTATTAATTTGTACACCTAATATGTAGTGTCATTTTTAGCAATTTCTTATGTTTAGACTTTTGATCTTCTTAGGTTTTATAACGCTAAAATATTTGATTACTGGATTTTAATGTACAAATCGAAGAATTCTCGTCTTCTATTATTTCATACTTCTACAGATATATTATGAATAATGGATAATATTGGCGAGTTTGAATAGTGGTCAATACGATTGAACAGTAATGATCAGTATAATCATTGGTAACAGACTAATGAGGGATCGTGTATAGGTAAACGCTATAATAATCGGCTATTCGGATACGTGAAATCTTGTCCGGTCCCCGCCCCCCTCGGTCCCCCTCATCGGCCACGCGGTGCCGGACGAGCAACATGTAAATAATGCAATTAGCGGTGTTGATGCAGAAAAGTTAATCGCACCGGCACGGCATGCGCACGTTTATGAGTAATTGGATTTCTCGCGTTTTGTGTTCCGTTCGCTTTTTTTGCCGATTCCGCAAATTTCGGCGATTTTTAAATCGCGAGCGCGCAAACAAACAAAATGTAAACGATCTCTGATTGGATTTGTCGACCCATTCACCTTGCTTCCACGGTTTGGAGGTCGCACACAAATGATATATACCGTACAACTAATGATATATAATTTTCGTGTCATCAATGCACATGCAAAAGATGATAAGTGAGGTGCAAGAATATATCTTAGCTCTTCTACTCATATTTCGATAGTTTCTTTTAAATCCAGGAGCATTAGCATTAGAGTGCAGCATCATTCGTCCGAAACAGCAATTAAATGGGTAACCCTTACAATTCGCTACTGGGATACAATGAATGGCACTTTAGTAGAAGGATGGGCGAATCTTTAAAGGATTTGACTATCGACCACGTGGTCCTTCCACCGTGTTATTTGTGTGCGTATAAATGAGCTTGTTACTACAAAGAATCGCCCCGTCATTCTAAAATATAATTTTTTATATCCTAATAGCCAAGAGCTAAAGGCTACCGGTCACTCATTCGATTGCATCAAGGGTTGTTTTTATTAGTGATGGGTAATATCGAGAAACCTTGCATATCTCTATATTTTTCCTTTGTTAGTAATTTCTCTTATTTTCTATTGTTCGTACTTTCTGTGCCACCTACCATTTTTTATTCCTTCTCTGTTTTAATTAAGTACATTGTTATTCGTCCAATTTGGATATTTTGTTTATTGTTTGCATCTTATCTCAATGTCTGTTATTTTGTATTTCTTTATGTTATTTGTGTATTTATGTTGCTTTAAATAATTTCCCTCGTTAATTGTATCCCAATCACAGTGGCTCATTAAAATGTAGTCTTTTATAAAATTTGTTTTCTTTTATCTGTTAATTATCGACTATCTTTAGTTTGTATTTTATCTATAGTTTTTGCATTTTGTAGGCCGATTATAATTTTTGTGTCCTTTAATTTTACCCAGCCCCTTCTTTTTTCTTTTTGCAATTATGTTTGTCATCTATGATTTTTAAGTTTCTACTTTAGTTCTTCAATTTTTTGTTCATTGTTTTTGTTTTTCTTTAAATAGTGTATCTTTTGTTTGTTCTTTATATTATTTATTCGACCTATCATAGTAAAATAATTGTTTATATTTTTCTAAGCCTACCATTAAAAAATATTTATTAACCCAGCATGGCCTTAACCTACTTAATTAAATTATGCATTATTCTCCCTCAAGGATATAGCCAATGCAATAGATTTTTTTGAAGAAGATTACGCTCAAAATACCGAATCTGCAGTACATTACGGTAGGTCAAAAGTACTTTAGGTCAATATATCTACTTAGGGTAGGTTACGAAAACACAACAGCTGTTTCATTACAGATTTAATATACAATTTAAAATTCATTCAAGTGTTTAAAAATAGAAAATCTCTTTGAAAAAAAAAAAACTTCACTTGATAATGACATTAAACCGTCGAAACTTAAGTCGTGCGTTTTTGTAATATATGTATATATATTACATAATTTTTAGTGGTTAAAACATAGTAACTGCGTTAGTTAAGTGTTTATCATGAATTATCACGTAGTAACGGTCACCACAATCCTTATGATGCGATCACTTTAGTTCAAAATTAAATAATCTGCAAATGTTAAAATAATTGTTAGACACTATAAGGATAATTAGTATAATTAGATGCGGTTTAATACATTGTGGTTATTTAAAATCAACTAAAAATGTATTAATTATTCAAAAAAGAGCAATAGGATAATTTTTAATGTAAATAAAAAAGATAGTTGTAAAGAAATATTTAGGAGAACATACATACTTATATTCTATTTAGATTAAATATCTATGAAATATTATCAATTTCAACAATAAACATGAATTTCGTACATTCATTTAAAATTATATTCAATAAACTTGGTATGAAAGTTCACCATTAATTTGTACAAAGGGGTTGTTTAATAAATATTTAAAATATATCACTAGAGGAAATTAATTTAAAATAAAATTCAGATAAAGTAGTGTAATTGTGTAATGACTAAAGTATTTATTATTATTATTACTTAAAAAGATAAAAATATACCCTCTTATTGAGATTGACTGATTCATTTGTGTATTCTACAAACCTGCTATTAAATAATTTTAATTTTAAAATTTCTTATTTTTGTTTGTTTAACAAACTGGTAATCCCGAAAATGAACACCACTTTTGGGCAAAGAGGTTTGTGTTCTTGGGAACCAGAATGTATAACTATGTTCCCATCAATATTATAAATATACCAAACTTACACAACTTTAGAAACCGTTTGAAGGAGTTTCCATATCAACAAAATCGTCAAAATGTTCATAAATGTATATATTTTAAAAGTAATTAATCAAGGAGCATTTAAAAAAATGTGAATTACTCCCATATCTAAATTATCGTTAATATAAATTTATTTTAGAATATTATGTCCTTCTATATTAAAATTAAGTTTAAATTACCATTACCCATACTTTTTATAGTTTAAATTACTTAAGTATACTGTACACACTTTTGCAATTGATTTTATATTTTATTTTTTGTCCATCACACACACACACTGCCTGCATTTCAGTGATCATTTGTTTATTGTTTAATCCATCAGTTTTAAAATGAACTTTTGTCTTTTCTTTAAATTTTTTGTTCGTAGCTCTTGTCTTAGTTTTATGAAATTTAATGAACTATAATATAATTTAATACTACACTGAATTAACAATAAACATTATTATTTTTATTATTATTATTTTATTCTACTTTATTAGTTCTTCGCGGGCGATGTTCAAGCGTTTAAATAAAATTATGTTCTAAATTAGTAAACTTCGTAATATCACAAGTGTTGAATCCTCTATAAAAAGAAAACATTAGCTTTACGAATACTCTCATGCAAATTTTTAATACATTTCAAACAGCAATTTCTGCAATAACTGCAAAAATTCTATCGATGCGTAATGTACCAAATAAATACATTTTTTAATTTTTTTTTTTGCCAAATTGGCATACTTGTACTATTATATATCATTCTGGTCTAGAAAAACAATTTTTATATAAGAATAAAAATATGATGTACACGTTGTTAACGGTGTAGGCTTCTACTTCGTTATACATCATTATTTACAAATGAAACACTTTGTATCTTTGTTTCTATAAGTGGGACTTCATTCGACAATTTTAACTTTTAGGTACTTCTAGTTTGAAAATAATAAGTTAAAATTTTCAAAACTATAGTTACTTCACTAAATTTCGGGTTGAGCAATGTGAAGTGTTCTATATTATAATGAACGAAATAAAATTCCTTACTGCATTTATTCTTTTATTAATACCAGATGAACATTTTTTTACTTTTATCTTTTTCATGGCTAACTATTTTTTATTTATCATAAAACTTAAAATTACTATAACTCACTTAGTTTTAGAAATAACTAAGTCATATGTGATATTGGATTAAAGAGAAAAAAATAATCTATCGAATTTTATTCGTCTCATAAATCTACATTTCTTTCCCCATTTAACCGTTTTTCTATCTCTTATAGTTTCCGAGATCCAATAGAGAACATCGAAAAAAACTCACCCTGTATAGGGAAAGTATTGTTTTTGTGAATGAGAATGCTGTGTGCGGCGTATCACAAATGATCCGTTTGAGATGAAACTTAAACTTAAGGTTTTATCATTGAAAACTAGAATTGAAATCCTTTTGGTAAACATTCATAAACAGGAAGTGGATGTTTACTCGAGGGGTTTTTTAAATTTATTTTTCTCGATATTTTTCTAAATTAGCAAAATATTACATAACTTTTCAAACAATTCAACAAATAATTATAAAGAATCCAAAATTGAGCAAATTGTTAATAATAGCCTGTTTGTATAAACCTCATAGTTTTCTAGAAAAATGTAAGGAAGTTATTATGATGGCCAGATCACCACTTTTTATGTTTCTTTACAAATTACAACTTTTAATTAAAACCGTCTCTTATGATTTACTGACTGGAGGGTGGGATAGAGACCACCCGCCCACCCTACATATACATAATAACTTTAAATACTAATCGATGCTGATTTTGCTCCAAAAAACAATAAAACATTGTATTTCAATTTAGTTTTAGGAAGTTTCAATGTTACAAATGGTATCTTCATTTGATATAACCTTCAAACCACATTATATAGAATCTCAGGAAATTTATAAAAGAGCTCTATTATTTGCAAAAAGAGAACACTACAACACTAGAATTGAAACCTCAAAAAATACGTCAAAAGAAATGTGGAAAGTAATAAATTATGAGAGGAATAAATTAAAACCTCAAAAACTACCCTCACATAAAAATGGGATTGATTTAGTTAATGACTTCAATGACTTTTTTGTTAATATCACAAATAATTTGCCGCAAATATTTGATAACAGACATAATAAGCAATTTTCTTTCCCTTTAAATAATATATCATTTTTCCTATATCCAGTTACCTATACCGAGTTATTAAATGTTATAACTAAAATGAAAAATAAAAATAAATTTTGTTCTGGTGTGGATGGCATTCCCATATATATTATTTACAGCTGTTATGAATACATAGCTTCACCTTTGTTAAAAATCATAAATGATTCCTTTTGTTCTGATGTTTTTCCGGATATGCTAAAGACGGCGTTAGTAATTCCAATATATAAAAAAGGAGATCAAAATGAGATGGGTAATTACCGACCCATTAGTTTACTGACATCATTTTCTAAGATCATAGAATCATTGGTTTTTCAAAGAATATTAGATTTTTTTCTCAAATGCAACCTACTTAACTGTCATCACGGCTTTCTCCCTGGAAGAGGTGTGGATACAGCATTATATGAGTGTGTGAATAAAATTTTGGAAATTCTGGAAAATAAGGAGCTTGCTTGCGGTATGTTCCTAGACTTATCCAGGGCCTTTGATTCCGTAGATCATAAAATACTAATCGCCAAACTTGAACGTTATGGTGTCAGAGGAACTGCTCTTTCATGGTTTCAATCATATTTAAATAATAGGAAACAAATTATTAGCTTGAATATCGATGGATCGACTACTCGCTCAAGTGCTAAAAGCATAGTCAGAGGAATACCACAGGGTAGCGTTTTAGGGCCATTTCTATTTATTGTATATATGAACGACATAACTCTTAATACTATTAACAGTAAGCATAATATCATAACATATGCAGATGATACATCCATCATAATTAGTGCAGAAAATTATATTCAATTAAAGTCTGAATGTGGGACTTACTTTAGCAAACTGCAAAATTGGTTTACGGAAAATAAATTATCATTAAATTGTGAAAAAACTAAATGTATTATATTTAAGACAAATATGAGTACTCCAACTCCTCAACATTTGACTATAAATAACGAAAGTCTTGCTCTCAGTACATCTGTACAATTGTTAGGGATTGAGTTCGATCAGTTTCTACGATGGCATAATCATATAGATAAACTATGTAGAAAACTAAGTGGAATATGTTTTAATATGAGAAAACTTAAATCTCTCCTAAGTCAAAACTCACTAAAAATTGTGTACAACAATGTGTTTGTGGCTAATATGAGATATGGGATACGCTTTTGGGGACAAAGTAAATATTGTTCACATATATTTGTTACTCAAAAACGAATTATTAGAATAATCTTTAACTTAGAGTTCAATACATCATGTAGGGGGGTATTTAAAAAATACAACCTACTTACCGTGTGTGCACTATACGTTTATGAATGCCTCATATTTGTTTACAAACATAAAGATTTATTTGAAGAACACAAAATTAATCACGAATATGCTACACGACATAAAAATAATTTTAATATTCCAAAACACAGATTAACTGCTTCAGAAAAATCTTTACGTTACAATGGGATCTTACTATTTAATAAACTGCCTGATACTCTTAAGTGTATTAGTACTATCAAGAAGTTTAAAGAAAATTTGTTTAAGTTCTTATGTGACAAAGAATTATATAGTTTAGAAGAATATTTTGATTAGTAATGTATACATATGATTTTATTTTCCTTGTATTTTTTCTTTATTGTGACGCACTTTCTTTCTTATTGTACTTATTGTAATTTAAGATAGTTACGGAAATCTCACAAATTCAGCATGCATTTACATATTACAAATACAAAAAAAAAAATAGGAACATATAAAAACGAAATAGATCCCTTAAAGTCAAAATCCACAATTCTTTCTCTTCTTCCTTTACTCCTGAGCAAGGACTCCCTCAAGGCTCTCCTCTCTCACCTCTGCTGTATAACATTTTTTGCGTTAATATCTATAACCCTGATCCTCTCTACTTCAATCCATCCAAATACCTCCTGCAATTCGCTGATGATACTGCCCTAATTATACATGCTCCCACACTACCAAAAGCCCTTCAATCCCTTCAAGAGCTAATTGACTCCTTTCAATGCTGGTTTGCAAAATGGCGCATTAAAATAAATCCTCATAAATCGCAACTCCTAATTCCTTATCATCGCACCAATAACTCACCTTACAAAATACATATTTCCCAAACTATGATCCCTCCCTCAGTTTCCGTAAAATACCTGGGCATAACCATAGATCAAAAATCAGTTTTAAAAAACATACAGCCATAATAAAAAGCAAAATTACTTCCAGGGCAAAATGCTTTAGAAGTTTAAGGTATAAAAACGGAGGTATTAATACAAGAACAGCTGTTAAAATATATAAGATGATCTGCCGTCCATTACTTGACTATGGTTGTGCCCTCTATCCCAACCCCACCAACCCAACCTCCCGCAACATCGAAGTTAGCGAGCGAGCATCCCTCCGTATCCTAACCAAACTCCGCCATCCTCTTAATCCTCTACACAATCCTTCTAACCAACTCCTCTATGATACTACTTTAGTTATCCCCATCCTAGAACGCCTTCGATTCCTATTAGAAAAATTCTCCAAATATCCTTTCAACTTCCACATATTATCCTTATATTGTCTTTCCAGAAATCCTAGTATAAACCCCAAATTTAAAAATCCTAATTCCACTATATTTGACTTCATTTCATCATTTCATCCCATTACGCATTAACGACTGACGCCATATGACTGGACAAAACAAGGCAGAAAGACCTCTGGTCGATAGCCTTTTGACGAACTAACTCACTAACTCATCATTCATTATTTATTATTTAAATGTAAACATGTATAAAGTTTGTCAATAAAAATGTGTATTATTATTATAAAAACGTTTAAATATAATACTTACAATTAAAAGCCCAATGGTTTAAAATAGGTAATCCAACAATATACTTCAATGTTACTCTCTCATAAGAAAACAATGGATATACAAATAACATTAAAACAACATATAAATAAATAAAATAATTAATAATAAATTTAAAAATACGAAAACATTTCGCGAATCTACATTTTATCCCAATCTCATTCAATCCGTAAAACATCATCAAAAGTTATTTGAAAAATTTGTTTAAATAAATCTATTAAAATTTGCAATAATATTGTGATCATTTACGTTTTACGACTTTTAATTAAAACCCTCGCTTATGTTTTACTGATTGGAGAGTGGGTTAAAGGCCACCAACTTACCCTTCACATAACTTGAATTACTAGTTGATGGATTCTACATCTTTTTATTTTCCCTATATAGAATATAAATATATAAAATTAACGAAATAATTTCTGGAAAAGTAAATGGTAAATATGTAGGGGAACTATTGCTTCCGTGAAAATATTTCGAAATTTATTTTTAACGGAAACATACCTTTAGAGGTCTCCTGAGACCATTCCACTAATTTCTAGAAAACACATGTAGTGTCTGAATGTGTATATATCTGCCTGTGTGTCTATCGGTGTGATTGCCTTGAACAGATGGACTTTATTGGAGAGGAAAAGCTTACTTTTATCGAGCAGTAGTGATTTTAATTGTCCGAACGCTTGTTTGGCTTTCGAGATTGTCATTTGGACGTGTTTATTCCAATTTAATCTTTAGTGGTCGACCCATGGAATGGCTGTGTCCTTGAAAGTAAGGTTGTCAATGGGTATCGAGCGACCTGGCAGAAATAGATGGCTTGGCTTTTCTCTGGATTTATTGAAATTTGTCATTCAAGTGTCCACTCCTCGAGTTCATCGAGGGCGGTTTGGATTTTACGCATCATGTGCGAAATAGATGTACCACGGTACAAGTATGCGGTGTCATCCGCATACTGAGCCGTTAGTATGTGTTCAGGGGTAGAATGTCATGTACATAGATGTTGTACAAGATGGGAGAGAGCACCGATCCCTGAGGGACGTCGGCAGTCATTTCTCTCGGTTCGGAAGTAGTACATTCGTAACGGGTTGAGAAGGTTCTTTTGGTGATAAACTGTTAGAGGAGTTTCACCAAATATGTGGGGCAGTTTAGGGTTAGCAGTTTGAAAATAATTCCATCATGCCAGATGCTGTCAACGGCTTTAGCAACATCTAGAAATATAGCTAGAGTACTTTGTTTACGATTAAAATCTTCGATTATGTAATTGCTGGTTTGTACAAGCTGGTTGTTTGTAGATAAGGCTTTTATAAAGTCGAATTGTGTGTTTGGGACGACTTTGTGATCATTTGACCATTCGGTCAATCGCACTTTTACTGTTTTTTTCGAGTAGTTTGCCCAGTGTGCAGAGTAAACTGATGGGACGATGGTTTTGTGGAAACTTTGGATTGGGTATAAGGATTATGGGAGAAATAACTTATATTCGTTGTCATGTGCTGATTGAAAGAAGAACAAATCAGGTTCAAGAATCGCCCTCTTCGATTGTTGGTAACAAGAGATCGATTCTCTATAACCAGATCAATTGGCGATCTATGGTTGGCTAAAGAAGGTCATTCTGTTATTATTCTAAAATAATGTATTGCATTGAAGATCATTTGTTTGCTAAAAATAGATGTGTCCGTATTTCAAAACCTATAAGGGTACAGAAATTTCAATGGACATTAAAATCTTAGACGAGTTGATATAATTAAAATTTTGGATATGTTTTTCAAGTAAAATATTATTTAAAATGTATTCCTTTTAGACTCGAAGAAAAGCATAAATTAATAAACAATGAAATATAATGTAACGGCCCAAACCAGAAGAAATTTCCTTCAATACCGTTAGCCCGAGATAGGGCCCAACCCAGAAATCAGGAGGCGAGGAAGGAAGGAAGGACCACAAACAGGAGAGTTACAAAGAACAAACTCTCGCATTTAACCTTTAACTTCTCATTAAAAAAAGTAGAAGCAATGTATACATTACAAAATAATAATCAATGAATTTCAGATTTTTGCATCCAAAAACCTAAATTATTGGGCATATTTTAAAGGACCACCAAATCTTTTTTTAATACAATAAAGAATTTGAGAATTAAAAGAAAATTTTAATTCTTGCATTACACAATGTGAACAGTTAATTCTAAATTCTAAAAAAAATCAAATTCAAAAGTATTTATAGCAACAGAATATATACATATATTGTGGTTCTACCATTTACAATATAAAATCCTAAAATTACTACATAAAACGAAAGAAAACATTATTTTACTTATTTTTAATTAGTATTTGTTTTAGTTCGTATTTAAAGATCCTGCGTGTTTTTACCGGTTTTAGTTGTCAGTAGGACATCACTCTATTGTGGCATTTTATGCCAATATAAGAGCAATTTGTTTTGTTTATGTCCAGTCTGATTTCAGGTATCTTAATTGATACTCTATGTAAAACCCTAAGAAATATGGTTCATCAGTAGCAACTTGTCCCGACCTTAGTAAGGCATTCGACTGAATTTTTTGCAAAAATATTTTGATATATGTAGATTATTGCTATATTTCATAGTAATAGATATCAAATAAATTTTTGCTGTATTCAATTTTAAATTTAAGGCTAATAGTGATTAAAATTGTAAATGAAAAATTGTAATTTGTTTCATATGCTTAATATTAGTTTTTATGTATATATGGAATTTTGAACAAATATTTAGACCACATCCAAATCAGTTAATATCAATAAATTTACAAATGTGCAATAAAAGAAATTATAGCAACACTATTTACATCCAAATTCTCAATTAATAAAAATATGTTTTCTTGATTTTTAGGGAATTTTGAAGACAAATTTGTATTTTTATGTAATAATAATTATCAAAAATGAAAAGTATAAAAAATTTAAAATGTTTTTAAATTAAACGCTTTAGTTTGATCGTAGAGAAATTTAGAATTCATAAAGATTTTGAATCATCAGCTTGGCGGATACATTTAATATTATTATCATTAATATTACATACTTTATTCTTAACATTTTCAAAATTTTGTTAGTGGTTATAATTAAATAAGTTGCATGAAATAAATAGGAATATAAAATATTTCGAAGTACGAATTCGACCAAAATTTTTCAACACTTTCAAAATTACGTGCCAAACTATTAAGTGGTAAACACTTAACACAGAATGAACGTAACGCTGGTGGGAATGTGTATTTGTACGTGTGTGAGAGTGTATATGCATGAGGTGTGTTATAGAGTGATGATTCAAGGTGAGATGGTTGGCGGCCCGATGAACCTAGTTCGGTGTTTTTATTGTGGCCAGACTGGCCATGTCTGCATGCATTAATTGCGTCCCGAGGCATTCTCAAATTCGGATGCTGCTGCAGCCACATCTCGCTCTTCCAAGGTCTTTCTCTCTCCGCGTCCGAAGACGACCAATCGACCGCACATACAACTAACTAACTCTCAGACAACACGTTTTACATTGTGCATTTTCCTCCGCTGAATGAAGATGTGACTCGATTTCTGGACGTGCCGTGAATGAAACGGCCGCTGGGGCGAAATTTTTTTAGAAAAGTGTGTCATCTTCTCGGGACGTGGAAAATTTTAATTTCTTGATGACTAAACGGTTTTGTTTTATACCGTAGGAATGTCTATAATATAAAGCAGTATTTCTTTATGAATTGTTTATACACAATCAAGATAAAAATAGCCATTATTACAATATAAACTTATATACCATTTAAAAACAGAGTTTTATGGTCCATATATTTTGGACGAAAGAGTTATAAAATTAATTAATTAAATTTTAAGGCAATTGATATTCGACACCAATTATATAATCACTTGACCTCTGCCCAAAAAAACCCAACATAATTTTTGGAATACTATGTCAACGTACCTATAAAAACGGATACCTAATATGACTAATGGGTTTGACGCGGTGGTAAAGCGCCCACTCACCACGATGTCCGCCGAAGTTCAGCTCCACAAACTTAGTGGTCGTCTCTGTGCTTGTTTTTTTTTTATATCAGTAACTACAAATCATTTGATCTTCAACCGATGGTCGTTCTATTTTTAAAATAAGACAAAAGATGACTAGACGGTAATTGTTTCGCGGTAATGTCAGTAATCTTAATCTACTGTTTCGCACGGTGGTCGTCATAAATACAAATTCTTGTGGTCGGTCTTGTTAGTTTGCAAAATAGCCTGTGCTTAATCAAAACTTTTTGGAATCGAGGAGAACGATTATATGTTTAATCACTGATTCATTATCTTTCGAGTGAATTGCAAATAGAAAAATAAGATGATGAATAATAAAGGTCAATGGTATGTTAATGGTATTTTCAATCAAATTGTATTACAATAAATTAAATTTCAACTTTTATAATAATTATTATATCTTACTTATCAAAATAATTTAACTTTTTTCACATTTATAGTTGTACCAATTTCTAGTTTAAAAATTGACACCATAATTTGGTAGAACTTACAGTAAAATCAAGTTTCTAATATAAACAATGTCAACTTAATATAACATTCCAGTTTATCACTATTAATTTTTATTTATTTTATTATCCATGTCTACGCTTGGCGCTCTTTTAATTTCATGCTTATTTGCGTGTATATACGCATGTAAGATTTCAATCAATTGTTGTCTTTTCCTGTCAGTATATGCATTATTGTTGTGTTGCATTGCTGTTCGGTTTGTCATTCAATAATTCTACGTAGATACGCTAATATAATTCTGGATTGGTTTTAAATTAGAACCAGCAGTTATGGTTTGGTGATCATCAAAACATATATTAATTGACCTGAGTAAACATCCATTGTTCGTTATGTATGGGTTTGAAATTATCAAAGGAATGGTGTACATATGTTCGGTTATCACAGTACATATTTTGATTTTGAGTGCATATATAATTTATCGAACTTTTAAATTATTAAATTATACGTCTTTCATTTTTTTCTATTATGTACACAAACATTTCTCTCAACTCTAAACAGAATGCTGAAGTGTTTAAATATTCACTGTTTCTAAGAAATTCACTATCTTCGTTTAATAGTGTAGAAAGAAAAAAAAACATCTTTATTTAATTGAAATACACCGAATTGCCTATAGAGATGATAAAAAACAATTTATACTTATTTTAGATTTTTATATTGAACAGCTATCTACATATTCAACCTTGGATTAACAGTCGTATAAAAATTATGATTGCCAATGAAATATCATAATCGCTAATATATGTATGAATCGATTAAGGGTTATTAAAGGATTTCGAGAGATTTAATTTAGCATATCTAAATGGTTTGGGTTTGTAGAAAACTTTGGGCAAAGGATTTTTGACATTGTTCTATGGATATAATATAGATATTGAGGTTCGAAAGGCTATTACTTCAAAAATCTGTAATTTTTTTTAGAGCAAGAGTCAAGAAAGTGTTAATAAATTACTTATAGATATGAACAGCTTTTTTGGTGAATAATTCTCTTAAATGCCAAGCCCTTGTATAATACTGGCTTTGATTTTTAGACACTTTTTTCTATGAAGATAACACTAGTTAAATAGATGGAGTACAAAAGAATAATACTTCAGAAAATTAATTCTTTTTATTATAGAGCAGGAGATCAAGAGTCAAGAAAGTGCCGGTAAATGAAATAAATATAAATTTTTTGTCGATAATTTTTAATTTTTATTTATGTAAAGCTCCTGAAATGCCGATCCCTTTTGCTAACTCCTTTTAGTTTTGTGTGTGTGTTTTGAATGATAATTTGTAATTGAATCTTATAATTGGCTATTTTCAGGAAGGTAATTAAGTATTTTATTGGTGAGAAGGAATAGAAGGAATCAAAAGATGAAATATGATCTCATCAAACTAATTTACAATTTCTTTACATCTATTTTGAGTTTCTATTTAAAATACTCACTTTTTTATATTTTTAAAAAATTATTTAAAATTTTTATTTCGTCAGTTGTTTTGTTATTTTGTTTGGTAAGTTATTTCTTAAATTAGTATTTAGTTTTAGAGAATAAATTTGTATAAGAAGGTTTGGATGGCAGAACAGTTTAAGTAAAAAAATGTTTTTGTTATTGCTTAAAGATGAATTTTGAACATTTTTGTTACAATGTAAAGTAGTTTATTATTATTACTAAATGTATTCGCTATTTTGCAAATCACACAATTGTATCAATATGATTAGTTCTTATAGTGTGGTAAGAACTTTATGAAGGGTAGGTATATATACTACCAGCACCGATTTATCTACAGAGAAAAGCAAAATTTATTGAGGTTATATATTTTATTCATATAGATATTGGTTAATATAGAAAAAAACATTTTATTGAGGAAAATTTTACGATAAGGTATATGTTGTGTGAATGGATAAGGTTTTGCATTTAAACAACAAATATCGATGCCATACTGAATCAAAGACCTTTTATATATCCAAAAATACTATAGCAGATTTTTCAGTTTTCAAAGTTTCCTCTTTTGTAGTATGAGCTTTAGTAATAAATAGGTAGAACACTGTTTTAGGAGGTCAAATTGGTAAAAAAAAATTTTGGATATTAATTCTGCTATTCGAAAAATTATGTTTAAAAACTATTTATTATTTTCCAAAAAGAAAGACGTATAAATATTTTTTGTACTAGAAATTTTATCGATCTGCTCGATTATTTATGCAAAGGAAGATTAGGGAAGTGAAAAAGTAAGAAGTAGGAGTGGTGATATAACTTTCATAATAATTATGACATAGATTGGCACACAAAATGTTCAGCAGATTGTCTGAGCATAAACAAGGGATGGAATGTTCTTAGTATTTTTTGTTATTTTTTTAAATATAAATGTACTTCTACAGAAATATATTGGCATAAATGTCATTGCATCAATCGAAATCACTATTTACAGAAAAATGTGGAAATTATAGGTGACTATCCTAAAGATAGCTGTTTCTATTATAGTTGGTATCGCCGTCGGTACAAACATTATAACACTGAGAACATCATTGAAGAATAAACTGCACATTTTTAGTTTAGTAATGAATCTATGATTGTTGTTCCAATTAAAAACTAAGGAAAAAGTATTGAAAGAATTAAAACATCAACATTAAAGGTGCTGGAGCAAAATTGGACATAAACAAAGAGCGGAAATGCGAGGGTTCATTTTATATTTGGGGAATAGAGAACAAAAAAACAAAAAATAAATCATACATGCGTTTACTGTTCTATAAAAATAACTATAATTACGCATGCGCTTGAACAAATTTTCGATGCCCTTTTTTCACATCTATGGAGGTATCCACAAAGCATGCTTTTTGAAGACATCTGCCACTTCTTAAGACGTCAAAAAGTTGAAATTGTAATTTATTTGATTTGATAATAAAAAGAAGTCATTAGGTGGCAAATCGGGGCTTTACGGTGGATGTTTTCAGTTTTCAAAATGTTTCTTGTTTGAGCCGATGTGCCAGAACTCACTTTATCCTGTGAAGAACCTTTGATGGTTTGTTGGTTTCCCGCATTTTTCCGAAGACTTCTGATGATCAAATGGTTCTATATTATTTAAACTTGACTTAAAAGGGTTATGTGGATTTCAAGGAATACAAAATTTCGTAAGGGATATATTTGATGGGTTGTTTACAAATTTAATAGTAAAAAACAGTTCGGCTGAAACAATGTATCTTTTCTAAAAGTGAGAACACATGTCTTCAAAACATGTCTAACAAAAGACTAAAACAAGCTTTATTCAAGCATTTCAAATATAAAAAAGATACTACAGAGTATTCTAGAGCAGTATTGATGGCATAGGAACATGGGTTTGAGTGGAAGATCCTTCGGTGAAGAGAACTCCGCCCCTCTTCATTTCGACTAAAATGTTGAGTTTATTTACAAATTTTATATTATAAATTTTGTCTTATTATGTTAGAAAGGAGTACAAAGATGTTAATAAATAAAATAAATAAAATAACCTTCTAACAATATGTGATAAAATTTGACAGCGAGCGGCCAATTGGTTCGTGAATTATAGCATTATGAGTAAAGCAACTTTTTTATTGGAAAAAGAAATTGGTAAAAAGGAATTTTGTGTGTTAATGAAACACTATTTTCTAATGAGAAAAAATAGTTCTGGAAGAAAAACTTGGCTTGATAAGTGTTATCAGGAATCTGCTCCAGCGCAAGCAACCATCTGTAAGTTTGCTAAGTTCTGTACAGGCCATATATGCATCGAAAATGACGTGCACAGTGGGCGTCGAAAAGAGGCTGTTAAAGACGAAAACATCAAAAGAATATTTGGGCATTTAATGATTTAGAGCATTATTTGAAACTAAGCGAAATATACAAAAGTTTTTGCGTAGGTATGTGACAATAGGTGAAACATGGATCCATGACCACACTCCTAATCAAGGGTCTAATCGGCAATCGGCTGAGTGGACTGTACGAAATGAATCCAATCCAAAGCGAGGAAAACCACAGTCACCTACCACGGTTGTGGCGTCTGTATTTTGGGATGCGCATAGTATATTGTTCATCGATTATCTTGAAAAGGGAAAAACAATCAACAGCAACTATTATTTGAAGAAAAAATTGTTTTCACCCAAACAATGCGCCGTGTAAAAAATCGATCAAAACTATGGTCAAACTCAAAAAATTGGGCTACGAATTGCTTCCCCACCCACTGTATTCTACAGATTTGGCCTCCAGGGACTATTTACTAATTACAGACCTTCAGAGAATGTCCGCTGTAAAGAAATTTAGCACCAATAAAGAAGTAATCACCGAAACAGAGGCCTAATTTGAGGCTAAAGACAAATCATACTACAAAAATAACATTGAAAAGTTTGAAGATCGCTACAATCGGTATATTGCTCTCGAAGGTAACTATGTTGAATAATACAATTGATTTTGCCAAAAAATGTTTTCTTATACGAACTTTTCAGCTTATTTGTTATACGCTGGGATATTGGTGTGATTTGGATAGTTTCATACAAGAGGTCTATAGAGGGATTATGGAGTGGATTATTTTAGTTTCTATGGATTGGACATGGGGTTTAAGGAAAGTTTTGTGTCGAACAAGATGTCTAGATATTTGCAGGTATACGTGGAGTGAATGGTGATGTTGTCGATTTTAATTATAGGGGACTGTTAATTTAAAAATACGAAAACATTTCGTGAATCTACAACAATGAGTTATTAGTTCATTTTCTACAACGAACTGGAGGATTTTAATATATTTTATTATAGAGGACTGCTGTGTGATTTTTTGGAAAGCGATAAACACTTTGGATTTACTGGGATTTATTTTTCTTCGCCAAGCTTTCATGAGAAATTTTTCAAGGGCGGAAGTATGGGTTATAAGGGCAGTATCGTCAGCAAATAGTAAAGAATATTGTGATGGATTAAAGTACACGTAATTATGTATGTCATGACAATATATGTTTTAAGGGAAGAGAGATAAGGAAGAGCCCTGAGGCACTTCTTTTAATATTGGGAAGGACTGAGAAAGTGTTTATCGGGTTCTTACTTGATAGAATCTATTAGAGAGGATGTTGTGTATTAGGATAATTAAATAAAAAGGAATTTTTACTAGATAACATATATTCATGAGCCGAATAGGCCAAACGGCGTCTAAATCTTTTTGGATGTCCAAAAATGGTATTGCCGACTTTTGACTTTAAAGATTCTTGGTTTGTATATTGAAAGTAAGAATGTAAAGTGAAAAAATGCTTGATCTTTTTGGAAGGAGACCAAATTAATAATCTAGGATGATTATTCGAATATTTTATGCTATTTTTAATAATCATGATTTATTAAGATAAATCAGTTTACGATGTTATTTCCTTTTTTCTTTTATAAAAAAATTATATTTCGAACTACATTATATTATTATTCATGTTTTCTAAAGTTTAATATTTTTTCAGTTTTTATGCGACTATTTTTGCTTTAGCATTTAATATATTTTGAAATATTTCTAAGGAATTGTAAATATTATACTTCTACTAACATTTTATGACAAAAGTTAATGTGTAAATGTGCTATTTTTTATTAAGATTGTATTGTACATTTTTAATATTTTAAAATGAAATAAAAATTAATATTTGTATGACTTATTTTTGTATTTATTCTAGGATTAAGTATATATAGTTGTATCAAATACATCGTAAAAGTATATTACTTAAAAGAAATGAGTCTATTTTGTTTATGCGTTAAATGATTTTTTTGAAGACAATTTGAAAGTTTTTTTAAAAGTATTTTTGCATTCACCTGATACTCAATGTATTGAATATTGGTGTATTTATTTCTAATTTGCGCTCTAGATTTTAAGGACAATAGTTTTAATAACCATTCAGCTAATTAAAAAGATAATTTGATTTAAAAAGTATTTTTTCGCATAATATTTCGAATATAGTAATTAATGAATTGTTGCATTTCAAGTTTAAATTAAATTTTTTAATTTTAATTAATTAATGTATTCCGATAAGGAATAAAATTCCTCTCTAATTGGTAGTCTCTTTATTTTATTTTGAATTTTGACATCGTTTTTTAATCAAATTTAAAGATATTTGTTGTAATTTTTGTAGTTTCACTATTTTACACTAAATAATTGTTGTTTTTTTGAATTTTGGACTTTTTGAACGTTTCAGCAATGTTCTATTACATATTAGGTGTTAATAAGTTTCAGAGCATTATAATTATATAAAATTTATTATTGTTAATAATTATAATTATGTACTCATGAATAATAAATTTTATTGAAATAAATTTTAAATACAATCTCCTGTTTCAACATTAATTTTAGAACTTAAGTTTTATTAATGTATTCTATTTATTGATTATATATTACTAAGTATTAAATTCAATAATACAGAATAATGTCAATTAATATACCAAAAATTTACGAAATTGATTTATGAAAAAAAATACTTCTTTATCTAATTATACAGTTAATAATACCCATAGATACACATTGAATTAGGTTATTTATATAAAAGCAAGAGCGAATAAGGAAAAAATATACTCGTTATAATTTTAATTGCTCGAGTTTCATGATACATCTCCTGATATAGCCAATTTACGTTACGTGTTACTGAAGAGCATTTACAAGATATTTCAATGAAACGTCACCGTTCATAATTGCATCGTAAACACAACGTACGGTTCAATTAGAATTTTCGAAATTCCTCAATCGGCTGTTCGCATCTCGAGCGGCTTCATAGCGCCAACAGATTGAAGATAAATTGAAGCATTTATCTCGGGGCAGAATCGTAAAAACTAATGGACGCCACGTAGAGATCGATCTCGAAAATTGCCTAAAATGTTCCCAGGTAGAAACGGAATTTGATTGTTCGTCGCCCCACCACCCCCCTTTCTCTCCGAGGGTGCGCACCCCGAAAAGCCGGAGATGCGACGGTGCCATTCAAGAATACAACAATCAAATTGAATTAGATCACAAAGAACATACAAACAAAAAAAAAAACAATCATGTTAATCGTTTTGGTTATAACTTTTATTACACTTTTTTTTAATGTTTGATGTAGGTATTATCATTATTAAGGGAGACTATTAACATTAATTTATCAGGTTTGATATAATAGTTTTTGATTTCTTAGAAAATAGAAGTTTATATAAAAATATTATTGGAACCCTTCCAACCATATTTGATTGATAATATCTACTCGGTTTTTGATTAATAACATTGTCATATAATAATTAGAAAAAACACGAAAATATTTTCGTAAAATCTACAACAAATGAGTCTTATTAAGACTACAAGAACAAATTACTTTTGAAACAACTACTTCTCTAGCTAATACTTCGACAGACATTGAATAATACAATTTGCGTGTTACAAAATAACAAGGCTATCAAAGCAACACTAGTTTGAACGTATTTCTTTCTGTAAAATGAACTAAAAATGATTGAATGTACGTTAAATAGTTTGTGAGTGACTATACTATGGTAATTTGGAACAAGAAATGAATTTAGCTTGATGTTTTATTTATTAGTGAATTTTCTACAACGTAAAGGACTTATATATTTTATTATTGTCATATAACTTTTATTACTTATTTTTAAATTATTACTTTTTATTGAATTACATTATGTATGCTTAGATATATCTTTAGTTAATTAAATTTAAATAAGCGTTTAAGGTGTTAACAAATTTCAAAAAGATAATACATCCACAATTACAAAATTTGAAAAAATGCATAATTTAGATGAGTCTGTTTTTTGAACAGCAGTGGCATAATCCAAAGTTATTAATCACGATTAATAAAGATGGATACTCGATTAAGTTACCACCCACACAAATATCCCCACAGTGGAATGTCGTTTCCTTATTTTCATTTGGATACGATGATGAGCTCTTAAATATACTTAATGTCACATATTTTCCTTTTAATTTGCTAAATAGAGGAAATAATTTTATAATTGTTTTGATTTTTACATTAATCAAAAACATTTTGTAAACAAAAATATTTCTTGTGATTAGAAATAATTATCTTTATAGAACAATAAACATACTTGATGAAATTAAATAATAGGTTTATTAATTTTTACTTCACTACAGTACTTTATTGCGCATCAAAAAAAGTTTTTTTTTATTTTATCCTGAGAAGTATAATATATCGTACAAATATGATAATCGTTTTTTTTTTCTAGATTTTTCAGAAAAGAATTGAGAATTATCGCCTAAAAAAGCATTAGCTTTGTAAATTCCCAAAAGAAACAATTGATTGATCAACAATTGATTATTTTGTATTTTTTTACATAAAATACGTGAATTGGCAAGTCAATAACTGATCAACTTTTCAATAAGTAATTCATTTTATGATAAATTTTATAAATTAAAAACACGAGCAACTTTTTTTAATATCACACATTTGAACGTAAAAAAACAATTCATTTGTGAATATCCAAATCAATAATTGAATTGAATCTTTGTTTATTTTTTAAATATTTTTTACATTTTTCATAAAACAATTAGGTAATTTCGTCTAAAAATAAATTGCATTTGTAGCCAAAAAATAACAATTGATTTTTTTAATCAAATTTTGCATTTTTAATTTTTTTTGAATTGGATTTTTGGAAAACTAAAGAGAATCGACAGTTGAAAAAGAATTAATTAATTAAAATTGTAAATTTTCTAAAAAAAAAATAATTTGTCAATTACCAAAATTTTTATTTTATTTAGTTTAGATTTTTAGAAGAATATTAAATTTTCAATTCTGACTATTGAATGAGTCTTTTTTCTTTACAAATTTTATGAATTTCAAATGTACATTTCGGTCACGATGTCACCATTTTCAATGATAAACTCGCAATTATGAATTGTCATCTAAGCAAACAATAAATTTGTCAATTCCCATAAAAAATAATTCTGTCAATTGCAACAAGGTAACTTCTCTAATCAGCGTTTGATTAAAAAGGAAGATTACGTAGAAACAATTGGGAATTGAGAACTGAAAGAAAATAAATGAACTTGTAAATTGCTACAAAAAATGAATTTGTTAGTTGACAATCAGAATAAACTTATGTAATAATTTCTTTTTATATATTATATATTTTATTCAGAAATCAATTGAGAATTTTTCCCCAAGGAAACAATTAAATTTGTTCATTGTGGTAAGTCGTCCTAAGTTGGATTATATTATAATATGAGAAGTGTACTTCCTTAGATAATATTATATTATTTACTTCCCTACCGGTTTCGGCTATGCCATCATCAGGCGAAACTGGAAAAGCGTATTCTTGTTACAGTTGTTGTTTAAAATAATAATTTTAAATTGAACAAGAATACGCTTTTCCAGATTTTTAAATATATTTTTCTAAAATTATTAGAAAACAATTGAGAATTCCCAAGAAAGCAGACGAGAAAACAATTTATTAATTGCAAAGAAGCATTTCATTTTTCAAATTAATATTTATTTTTTCTTTCAGAAAAACGTAATTAATGGCCAAAGTAAACATTTGAATGAGTGATTTGACAAAAAACAGTTCAGAAAACAATTGAGTTTGTGAATTGTTAAAAAAAATTGAATTTTTCTGATTAACATTTGTTTTTTTGTAAATATATTTCTATATTTCTTAGAAAACGCATTTACAGTTAAAAAAGCGGCTGAGAAAACAGTTAAATTGGTTACTTGCAATAAAATTAAATTTTTCAATCAACGCTTGTTTCGAATATATTTTAATATTTCTCAAAAAAAAAATTGTTAATTGCAAGAGAACATTTCAATCACATTTCTTTTTGTTTGAATATATTTCTTTATTTCTGAGGAAAACGTTGATAATGTATGGCGGAAGAAAGCATTTGGACTGTGCGAATTAGCAAAAAAACGCTTAAAAAACAATTTAATTTGTAAATTGCCAAAAAAATTAACTGAATTTTTGATCAACGGTTGTTGATATTTTTTATGTATATTTTTTTGTATTTATAGAAATAAAGATGATACTATATTTCTCAGAAAAAAATATAGCAATTACAATAAAACACGTTAATAATTTATGGCTGAAGGAAGCAATGAATTGTGCGAATTGACAAAAAAAACACTGAAAAAACAATTGAATTTGTAAATTGTCAAAAAAATCAATTGCATTTTTTGATCAACGTTTGTTGAATCTATATTTCTCAAAAAAGTTATGACTGAAAAAACGCAATTGAATTTGCGATTAAAAAGTGGCTGAAAAATAAATTAATTTGTTAATTGCAAAAATAAAATATTTCAATTTCTTTGACCAAAATTTGTTTTTTAGTATATCTCTCAGAAATAGTTGAAACTTTAGGGCTAAGGTAAACAATTGAATGTTTGAATTGATAACAAAAATGCTGAGAAATAATTGAATCTGAGATTGTCAATTTGTTAGTTAAAAAATTATTAATTATTAATAACAATATTTCAATTCTTTTGTTTTGTTTTTTAAATATATTTCTAGATTTCTTAGAAAAATCTAAGAATTAGCGCCGAATTAAACAATTAAATGTGCGAATCGACAAATAATTGAATTTGTAAATTAAAAAAAAAAACAATTGTAACTTTTTTATTAACATTTGTTCCTTTTTATATTTCTATATGTCTCAGAATGTACGGCTGGAAAAAGGAACGGAATTTGTTATTTTTCAAAAAAGCTGCGGAGAAAACAATTAAACTTGTTAATTGCATTAAAAAACAATTGAATTTTTTGAAAAAAAATTGTTTTTAAGAAAACAACACTTTATTTTTCAGAAAACAATTAGCCACTAAAAATCAGTTTGATTTAATCTCTAATCATTGTTTTATTGAAAAAATGATTCTTTAAAAAAATAATTGAGAATTGACGCTAAAAAAAACAAGAATTTGGCAATTATCAAAAAAATGAATTGTTTTTTTTTGTAATATTTTAGAATTCTTATTAACATTTAATACTTTTGTTTATGTTCTAGATTAAGTAAATAATTTAGAATTGTCTTTTGAAAAAAAACAGTTAAATTGGCGAATTGTTACAAAAAATAATTCGTTAATTGGCAGTTTTTTTAGAAAATAATTTAAAGTACAAAAAATTAATTTCTTGAATCGGCACAAAAAACATTTTTCAATGTTTAATTAAAAAAACAAATTTGTTAATTGACATACCAAAGAAAAAATATGTAAACATGTGTGAATTACTTTAAAAAATATATTTGTCAATTATTAACAAAAGACTTTTCAAATAACAATTAAAATGTGATAAAAATACTATAATGTCTTTATATTTTTGTTTTTTGATAAATTTTTCTGAATTTCTCAGTAAACAATTGAGAATTGAAGGTGATAATGAAATTACACTTGTTAAAATGATTAACATTAATATATTTCTATATTAAAAAAAAATTAATGAGAATTTACGGCTAAAAATGCAATGGAATTTGTGATTTGTAAATGCATTTGAGAAAACAGTTGGTTAATTGCATAAAAAAATATTTCAATTTTTTAAATTAACATTTGCTCCTTTTCAGATTTATTTCTAGATTTCTCAGAAAGAAATTAAAAATTAAAAAAATCCAATTGTTTCTTTTGACAATTCACAAATTCAACTGTTTTCTTCAGTTGAATTTGTGAATTGTCAAAAGAAACAATTGGATTTTTTGGCCAACCTTTGTTTTTTTTAAATATTATTTAAAAAAGTAACAATATATGACAAAGAAACAATGGAATTTGTCATTTTTCAAGAAGTAACTAAAAAATTAATTAAACATGTTAATTGCAAAAAAAATTGAATTTTGTGATCAACATTTGATTTTAATAACATTCTTTTCAGAAGAGGAATGACAATTAACGGCTGAATAAAAAACAATGACATTTGCGATTTGTCAAAAAGCAACTGAGAAAATAATTTGTTGATTGCAAAAATAACATTTCGATTTTTTATTATTTGTTTTTTTTAAATTTATTTCTAGTTTTTTCAGAACAGAAATAAGAATTTACTCAACGTCTGAAGAAAATAATTGATAGTACAAATTGACAAAAAAGGTCGGAAAACAATTGTATATATTTCACTTAATAAAACACTGACATAATCTAAGCTTTCAAACAATCGTTTTATTGATCTAAAGCAATTGTTTCGCCACACAGTGGCTTTATCAGGTACGTGACAAATATGATAATTAAGAATTGATAATATGGAGTTTCAACAAGTAATAGCCTCATCAATCCCATTGGGTATATAAATTGTCAAAACATAATTGATTTTTTAAATTTTCATTTGTTTTTCTCTAGTTTTTTCAATAATTTCCGGAAAAAAAGAAATTACATCTGAAAAAAAAACAATGTATAGTCCATCCGTTGGATCTTCCGTCCTACGTCACAAACTATCGCTTCAAAAAACGACGAAAGTTTTACAGTGCGTTCCTTTTCTAACGCATTTAGTTTACTTTATCAGACTGAATGTTTTTGTGTTGTTTCTCGAAGCGATATTTTGTGACGTAGGACGGAAGATCCAACGGATGGACTATATGTTGTTATTTCAAAAAGCGAGTGAATGACCTCAGTAATGTGTTAATTGAAAAAAAATAGAATTTAATTTTTGGATCCTTTGTTTTTTTTAATTTTTTCTATATAATTTCAGAAAACCATTTGCCATAAAAAAAATACCGAACAAAATATCTCTAATAAACGTTTAATTCAAAGAACATTTTTTTTTAGACAACAATCGAGAATGGGTTTTTGAATTTTCTTTATTTTTACATTATAACATATTTCTCAAAAAAATGAGAAGTAGCGACTAAAAAAACATGTTTGCGATTTTTTACGTGTTAAAGTAGAAAATATAATTTATATTGTAGCTATTCTGAGAATTTTGATATTAAAATTGCTGTACAATTTGTGTAAGACTGTCACATTATTTCCAGAGTTTCGAGCATTAAAACCATTTTGTAAATAGAAATAGAAATAAAATTTTATAATGAATTATTGCATAAAACGTTATTAGAAAAGAAATATTTATGTGAAACAAAAATGAAAAAAGGCGTAATGCAATTATGTTCTTTAAGGTAATTACTCTGAATAATTAATTTAGGAAAAATACTTTTCAATATCGTATATTACTTTATTAACGGGCATATACTCATAGTGGCCACCGACATCTTCGAATAATAAATTTCTTGTTACAATCTAATGTGGCTGTGCCAAAACATTTTTGGAAAAATTAATCCAAAAATGGAATAAGATTATCGAAAAATAGCAATTATTATTTAAAAAAATGCACATTACATCTATAAGAATTTTAAAACAACTAAAAAGTTCAAATTTTTAAATTATTGCATATTTATCTACCACACTGGAATGACTCAATTCTTCTTATTTTCGCCAACTAGTTATTGGGATTTTTGTAGGCTATAAATAGCAATTATATTAAAGTCTTCAGTTAATGCATTTAACGATAATCTGTTACTAAATTTTAAACTCAATATTCAGTTTTAACAATATTGACAGAAAATTTAAATGGTATAATATGCTTTCTTTAGGAATTAAATCTATTAAAAATAAAGTAAACCAAAACTATAGAAATGTTTATAACTACTATTCAGATTTGTTTTAAATCTCCAAATTAAATACCAATCTTGAAGAATCTACTCTACTACAAATAATACTAATAAATTACCTACATGTCAATAACTTTATTGTTTATTTATATTTTATTTTCGCGCAATCGAACTTACTATGGTCATTTTCGGCGTTCTCTTATGTGCAGCGCCTAAAACGCGGATGACGTAAGCAACAAAAGAATTGAAAACATGTATCCGTCTCCTTCCAACTATTCTCGTTGCACGCCGTTGCATCGGCGCGTCGTTTGTTGCAAGGGCAAAAGTACATTTACCTTTCTTATTATTTTTATGTACGCGAACTCTGTTATTAATTAATAAACAACTTAATGACTGTTTTCTCTGTTCTCTTTTTTTATTGCTCGGTGGGCAGGTCGTTGCGATTTTGGAAGGTGATGCCCGCCTAAAAGCCGCGCCATTCGTAATCTTCAAATTAAAAACCAATTTCGGATTAGTTTTACCACACGTGCGTGTATTTGTTCTTTGTAATTGATTACATTTATTTAAAATGTGTGCAATTTTATTATACACAAGGTCAAAAAATTTGCGACTGAGAAAATACTTTCGACAGATTTGTATCAAAAACGACAGATTTAAATATAGCCGAATGAAATAAATATAATTTAAAAAAAATAGATTGTCAAAAACCAATTCCCAAAACAGGAATAGTTACAATCACATATAGCAAGATAGAAAATGGGTATAGGTAGACGCAGCAAAAGATATAATTTAGTTACGACGGGACGTAAAAAGTTTTCTAAAATGTTAGAAAATGTCAAAATCACTTAAGTATAATATAAAATTAATTTTCTCACTAATCCTAGATATTGTTTTAAGAAAACAATGTACACACACACATACAAAGTTAGGTAAAACCTGACTTACAAAAAATAAATCAATAAAAATTTCTAACTAAAACGCATTATGATGAAGGACTTATGTGGATGTTACTAATCGATTAGAATAAATATATATTATAAATAAAACAAATGCACCAATAACTTTAAAATTCTCTATTAAAAATTAATAAACTACATGCAGATTACAAACAAGTTAAATATATTTCCTTAAAGTGATATTAGTAAAATATAACAGGTACGAATAAACTAATACAAAAGTCAAAATGGCTAATAAAAGCAGATTATTAAAACTTTAAATAAAATGGGAAAAACTTACATATTAATATTTGTGTGATTGTACAATTAAAGTTCGAATATTTAATATCGTAGAAAGACAATAAAAATATATGAAATAAAACATGCATTGATGATATTTTTAAAATTTCAATGAAGGCTAGTACTTTGTATTTATCTTTATAATCTTTTGAGTAACCTAAAGTATATAAATTGCCAAAAATAAATGGGTTGTTATATATTTTGTTTCTTATTCTAATCAAAAGAATCACTTACCAATTGGAAAAAGAGAAAAGCAAATACTCGACATTTCTTAAAATTCATAAAATAAAAATAATCGAAATTGTAAGTATTTTTTTTTTGCAAATTTTTCAAAAGCCCAACTAAAAATAGAAATACATGTTCAACTTTATGAATTATTTGATTTTACTTTATTCTTTAATTTTCAATAAACAGTTCCCCAAATATATAAACATGACAACAAAGGCTTGATGTTTAATTATTTTTTGAAAATCATTCTATAATAAACAGAAGATTGATATTGACTAATATATGAATTATTCCCTTCAGTCAATTCATTAGTTCGAATCATCTAGACAGTTAAGCAAGCTAGCAAAGTAATTTATTTCTTTACACATAATTAGAGTCAAGACAGGGCAGAAAGACCGAAGGTCGATAGCCCAAACGGACCCATTATATACCATTTGTAAATGTTTTTAATTGTATATATATTTATATGTTCGAATAAAGATATAATTCTCTCTATTCCTGTTTCAAAATCAGAAATTTAAAATTAATAAGAGACATAGTTAGAATTTATAAACTGTTGTTAGATCATTACCTTTTTAGGATAAAATAACAAATTTCAAAACGAATCAAAAGTCAGAAAACTATTTTTTTCAGAATAACTTTAGTATACCGCCAAAACCTAACGAAATTTATATTAAGAAAAATATTTTATTTCAAAAACTGTAATGTTCTGAAGAAAATAATTGCCAAAAAAATACGAAAATTCTTCTTTTCTAAAATTTCTGGAAATAAAATACATATGCACATTTTTTTAACATTTATATTAAATAAAAACAGAGAATATAAAATTGAAAAGAAGATGAATATGAAATAAAACCAGTTTTTAAATTGATTTCAAATTAAATTCTGGAAAAAGTTCAAATTTAAAATAATAATAAGTAGAGAGCGGATTTCTAGCATTATGCTTATCCATAATATTAATAGCATCGAAAAAATTTCTTAATATCTATACGAATCTTGAAGAATGTGATTACTTAGCGCTAAGTTTTTTTGGGCTTTTTTGCTTATTTTGACTTTTTGTGCTTATTTTGACTTTTTATGCTTATTTTCATGCTTTTTTTAGATTTTGATGCTTATTTGGAGCATTTTCTTAAACATTTAAAAAACATTTAATAATAATTTCACGCTGATATTTAATTAATGTGCTAATATAGAGAATTTTCGTAAAAATCTGTATCCCATCATTTATAGATTATATTTGTATTACATATTTTCTTCGTGTCTTTTGACAACATAATTGTTAAAAATCTTCATAATATGATACAATAATTATAATGAATTTTATTATTAATAAATATTAGTATAAATTACCAATTTACAATGGATTCGTTTATAAATAAGTAGATATAATAGACCGTCTCATTATTCAGATAATACAGACGAACGCTTCATAGGAATCACACCTATGATATTCCGGATGTAAACGTCGTTAAAAAATAAATAGGGGCCCCAGTAAGTATTAAATGTAAACAAATTTAAGTGATAGCTAATAATCAGGTGTTCTGCAACCGTATCAATTTCCTTCTCTCGGCAAAAGTACCGATGGGACGACTGGCGCATATTTACCGTTTTCGTTAATTTTCATATTCAAACTCGCATTCATAAACTATTGAATTGACATTCCAAAAACTTTGCTTATTTATCAAAAATTACTATATGCGTGAATCGTATTAACCTGGGGAATCACAGATAAATTATATTATATAATTCACATGTATATTTAACCCATAATGCAAAAGGTGAAAACCACAATACAAGAATTAATTAGAGGCTATCCAGAATTAATAAGTGAAAATTATACATTATTTTGTAAGGCATGTTTAAAAATAGTAAGTTTTATTTTAGTTCCCAACTGCATCCTAACTAGTCAAGACTTGTATGTAAAACATGTTATAACAACACTACGTCAAGAACGTTTGAAAAAGTTCAAAACTGAACTAACAAAACAGCACAATTTCACAATCTTTAGCATCATCTTCAATTAAATTCACATTTGTGCAAAATACTTTTACATTCTAATATCCCTTTAAGAAAATTACAAAATAATGCATTTAAATCTTTCTTGGGAAAATATTGTAAAATACGCATTCCCGAGAAAAAATTATGTAGCTCTTAGATACTATGAAACCATACAAAAAATTAAAGATATTATTAACAATAATTATATGTGGTTTGGTGTGGATGAAACCACAGACTTGTTTAATTTAATAATATGAGTTTAACATGAAGACATCCGACCAACAGTATTTTGATATATACAAAAGAATTGAAGAAAACTGATAATAACATTATAGCAAAATTCATAAATGATGGACTGACAAGCTTATTTTTGCCGTAGACAATACCAAGTTACAAAATTTTACTAATAATGCATTTTGTGCATTGTACAAGTTTAGCACATGAATAGAAACGAATTTCTGAAACTATAAGAATGAAATTTCCATTTGTAGATTTAATTAAATATGGAAAAATAGTTCTTATATTCTTCTGTGAGTACAATTATTCAAGAAGTCATTATCTGATATCTCACTGCCCCATAAACCAGTGCTAACAAAATGGGGAATTTGGCTATATGCTAAAATGTACTATGCGAACAATTTTGAAGAATTTAATAAGGTTATATACAACTTTCCCGAAACGACAAGTAAATCAGTTAAAGACTGTTAAACAGTTCTTAAGAAACAAGAGCTTCCTTCAAAACAATTGAGTTACATAAAATCGCGTTTAAATTTTGTGAGCAACACAATCAAATCTTTATAAAAGCAGATTCATTTTAGAAAATACCTGCATGCATTGGCCAAGAAATCAAAATAATATCGAAAGAAGTATTCGTTGAAAATGAAGGATTTTTAATATTAAATAAATTAAACTTGATTTTGAATGGCAATTTTCAAATGGATCCAGCTATAATTTAAAATAAAGAGAAGCTTTTCTACTTTCAAAAATTTATTGAGCGTCAGAAGTAATAATTTTTACAATTAAACCCTTAGAACAACATTTAATGATCTACTGTTTTTAAGAATAGATTTTAGTTATTTTGAAACGTATACAAAATTACAATTTAATTTTTAAATACTTACATGATATTATATATTGCGTAAAGAAAATATGTTTATTTTAGTTTTAAGCCAAATTTCTTTGTAAAATATGTTGATAAACGTGTAACATATCAAGAAAATATAGTTTTCTTTAGTGCTTTTTTCGTGTTTTTATGCTTTTTTTTATGCTTTTTTAATGCTTTTTTTCTCTAAATTTTGTGCCTTTTAATGCTTTTTTAGTGCTTTTTTCGTGTTTTTATGCTTTTTTCCTGTTTTTATGCTTTATTAATGCTTTTTTTCTCTAAATTTTGTGCCTTTTTAAGTGCTTTTTTTCACATTTTTTAAGCTTTTTTATCCGCTCTCTAATAATAAGTAATGAAATTCATAAACACTATTATAGATTTTTAGAAAAACTTTTAAATAAATATAACAAAAACCAATCTACAGATGCAATTTATAAGTTTATAGTTTTATGTATTACCCAAAAAATAACATACCTTTAAAGAAGGATATTTCTGTTATTTTGAACTATCAAAATTTATCACACAGTGATTTATTCTGAGATATTAAGAAACATTGGATAAATGAAAAGAAAGTTTAATGGCAAACTGAGAATTTTTAATTCACAAAAACATTATTCCTAAATAGTAAAAAAGTTTTCATTTATTTATTTATTTGAATTTTATTTGACTTCTAACTGCATTGTTAAAATAAAACATGACTGATTGTTTTTAATTTTAAATCTAACGTTTTATATCTAGTAAAAATTAATTGGATCTCCATAATAGAAATTTGGAAATTGGTTGTAAATGACACAAAGTATGAAAATTGCAAAAATATATAAAATGTGTTTTTTATACTATCTTAAAAGAAATAATATTAAAAAAATGGCTATGGTAAAATAAGGGTTTCAATGTTTTCTTATCAAATTTATATTTAAAATATATTAATTAAATAAAAACAGTATCAGCTTATTATACAAATGTCACCTTCTAAACACCCCTCCTTTTATTATCTTTATTATTTAACAAATCCTTTCTAATATATTCCTTTAATTTTAAGTACACAACCCATTATCTTCTTCCTTTACTCCCGAATAAGGCCTGCTCCTAGGCTTCTCTCTTTTATATAACTTTTTTTTCGTAGATGTTTATAACCCTGATCCTTTCTACTTTAATTCTTTAAAATATCTCCTGCAAATTGCAGATGATATTGCCTAAACATATATGCTCCCACATTACCCAAAGCCCTTTAATAAATAATAATAAGATTATATTTAATATATACACATACAAAGACAAATTATGCGTAGTTCGTCGTCTGAGCTATTGACCTGCCATTTTTCTGCCCTGACTGAATTAATTTAAACATTTAAACATAAAGAAAACGTATACTTGCTAGATATCTTAAGTGTCATAATTCGCACAGATTCGAGAAGGAAGCTGATACAAAAATTTTGGATTTTGAGAAATACAAAATTTGGCTAGAAGAAATAAATTTGATGGGTTGTTTGCAAACTAAATAATATGATTTATACACTGGGATTTTTGGTTACGGTTCTTCGGGCTAATCTTTTTGCAACTTGGATGTGGTGCAGAGTGGATGGACGGAGTCTGGTAAAGAGGATTAAACCATAATTTAGCAAGGATCGGTATATCGATTTATGTATATGTGTAGCTGATTTTATTGATATGCCCTCTTTCGTATATGTTAGTGTATTCAAATTCAAATTCAAATTTCTTTATTAATGTATTAACAGAAAAGGTTTTACATACGTCAGAATATAATAAAATGAAACAATTAAGTAAAATAAAATAAGTGCTTCATAAATAATAACTAAGTAGATAAAACTTATACTAAATTACAAAACAATAAAATTATATTATAAAACAAAATCATATCGTGCATTAATCAAATATTCGTCATAAGAATAATACGATGCATGCAATAAAATACTTCGAACTCTAAGTTTGAATTTAAGAATATTTAATCCTCGGAGGGGTGTTGGTAATGCATTTACAAGCCAAATATCTTGCGCCACTTCTTGTGGTATCTAATCGTACATATTTAGGACAAAAATCTTTTTTATGACGAGTATTGTAATCATGCGTATCCTCATGTGTTGTATAACTATCAATATGTATATGGACATGGATCAAACATTTTAATATATACATGCAGGGGAGAGTAAGTATGCCAAGGTTGGAATATATTCCTCTGCAATCATCCCTGAAACCAATCCCAGCAATAAACCGAATAGCACGTCTTTGGAGAGCAAATATATCATGCCTGATAGAGGAATGACCCCATGATAAAATACCATAGTTTAAGTGAGTATGAAATATAGCATAACAGGCTGTTTTTAAGACAGCTACTGATACATTATTGCTATATATATATGCAATATTTGTGCTAATGAAGTCTGATGTCTGATTTCCAATTGATACGCATTGTTTCCTGTATGAAAGATAAGATAATAACAGTCTGCAACTTAACGGATGTATATTATACATATATAGTTTGCGAAGCAATATTGAGTGAGATACACAATCGAAAGCCTTAGACAGGTCTAGAAAGGTAACGTTTTGAAAGGTTTTATCATCCATACCAGACAAACAAGAATTCAATAAGTCCTCTATTGCGTCACACTTAGATTTGCCCTGCCTTAAGCCATATTGTGATGCATGAAATAAGTTATTCCTGTCAAAATGTATGTTTAATTGTTCGTGTAATACTTTTTCAAGTATTTTGGATATTATTGGCAGTAAAGCAATAGGACGGTAGTTATTCGGGTCTTCCTTATCCCCATTTTTAAAGATGGGAATAACGTTAGCAATTTTAAGCCAATCAGGAAACGTACTGGTTCTTATGCATTCATTTATTAGCTTGCAAAGAGGAGATATTATTAGGTTCTTGATGCATAGTAAAAGATCGAGTGTTAATCCATAAATGTCTTTAGCCTTAGAGCGCTTAAGTTCATGTATTACATTCCTAATAGTTATTTCCGATACACAATGAACATTAAAAAAAGGGACGGAACAAGACACATTAAAATTACTCAAGATCTCGAGTGGGTCAATGTCACAATCAGGGATAGATGACACAATATTATCTGCTACCAAGCTAAAAAAGTTATTAAAATCACTTGCACTTTTGTTACACGTGTTGGAGATATGGTTGATGTGAATGGATGAATTTATCACTTGCCACATTGCTTTTGGGGTGGAACCCGCTGACTGAATAAAATAATCGTTGGCATTCATTTTCGCTGCTTTAAGTGAGTTACGATGCAATATTTGTATTCGTTTTATTTCGTTAATAACAAAATTGCTATTTGGGTGTCGCTGTCGAACTTCATCTAGGAACTGCAAGGTTTGTCGTTGATCATCTAATTCTTTGTTGAACCATTTAACTAGGTGTGACCTTGGCTTGCTGTTACAACGTTTTATCGGAAACGCAGATTCCATTGCTATTTCAAGATACTCGAGAAACAATTTACACTTATCATTCACGTGTAAGCTTTAATCCTCCATGAAATCTCATTTGAATGTCTCCACTAATTTGTAATATTGAAACTTGCCAATTTGTGTAATGGGTCTGGTGAAATTATTTTTTAGAGCTGGCGTGGAGTCTGTGCACACAGATATATCAACGCCGATTCCTCAAAAAAACGGGATATACGTGCAAGTCATCCTCATTAGAATTAGTGAAAACGTTGTCGAGGCGATTATTGTCCCGTGTGTTGAATTCAACTATTGAAGTTAAACCATAGCTAAGCAAGAGACCATTGAGAATACTTGCTTCGTTCTCGTTTATTTCAATAAAGCGAACTTTAAAGTCACCGCCTAAAATAAGTTTGCTACGTACGCAATCAATTTTATTTAAAATGGAATCCACTACTTCAATAAATTTTTTAAAATCGCCTGCCGGTGTGCTCCTTTATTTTAGTGATTGATAATTCACAAACATGTTCAATCTTTTAGATTTTGCCTAGTATTAGAAACCGTCTGCACTTCAGCTATCAACTATCAACTACTGTGTAATTTTTAATTTTGATGAGGTCCATTTCGTGTTTCTGCAACCAGTATTCTTGTATTGCGATGAAATTGAATGGAATACTTTCACGAATAATATTTGCCTCTAATTGTAATAATTTATTTCTTATTGACCTTAAGTTTATGAATAGAAATTTTAATTTAATTGATTTAGCAATATCCTGAGGTAAAGTAATTTTAGTTGTGTTAAACGGTCTCAAATTTTGGTTTAAGCTTCCGAAAAATATAGCGGTCTTAAATAATATTTTCAGGCCAGTTTGAAGGATCCATAATTACTTTCTGATCCGCTAGTTCAACACCTAATCTGAAGCTTGCTTTGCTAGTCGAATAAGTGTCCAGTTTTTCGCAAACAAATTCATCATGTTTAATCAAGTTAGAAATATGTTCACTTATTTCCTTAATGTAAGTTGATTTGTGGACGTTGCCAATAAATATCCAAGCCTTTTTGGATTCCGCCTTAATAGACGCGTTAATATTACTACCTGTGCACACGATTCGGTTTCTATTCATATTTTTCTTCCGACGTACATTTATCACAGATTTATCGTGACTAGCAGTCATCGAACGTTTTGTATCCTTTTTTATAAATTCATGGACAGCGTTATTCCCGTTCTTATTAGAGGGAATATTTAGGCACGTGTGATTCACTTTATTAGTTTGATTTGGACATTCAAGTGATTTCTGTTTATTATTTGTAGAGAGCATTGGCACATTAACTACTTGTTTATTTTACCTCAGGAGATGTTATTACTACAGTATTTCATATCTGTTGTTTATTACTTGTATTAACAGCAGATACCTCTGTATTCTTATTTGTGTTTACAGCAGATATCTCTGCATTCTTATTGCAATAACCTGCGATTTCGCTGAGTAGGTTATGTGTTGTTTATTTTCGATTGAAATAGTTGTATCCTTCAGTAGGTCTATATTATCCAGTAGAATTTTATTTTTATGTTCCATTTCTCTCACGAGGAAACGTAGAGTGTCATTTTCTCGCTTAAGATAATGAATTTCCGATTCCAAAGATAACACAGTTAAAACGGACTCGCCGGAATCATCTTTTTCGGATTGTTTCCGTGTAGGACATTTTCCTTTCTTGTGTGACATGTTATGTATGTCATGACAAAATATGTTATAAAGAAGAGGATGAGTGATGCTTTGTAATGTTGGGAAGGAATGAGAAATTCTTTTACGGGTTCTTACTTGACAGGATTTATTAGAGATCAAGTTGTGTATTAGGATAATTAAATGACAAAGAATTTTAACATTTATACATTTATACAAGAGAACTTTTGTCTTTGAAGATGTTTGGTTTGTATATTGGAGGTAATAATGGAAAGAGGAATCATGGTTGATTTTTTAGGAAGGAAGCCAAAATTTATTATGTGGGATGAACTTAATGGATGTATATAAGAGTTTTTGTTTTATGAGGGATTCGAAGAGTTTGCCTACTCTTCGAATCCCTCATAAAACAAAAACTCCGAAGAAACACTTCTTCGGACTAAAAAATTTTAAAAGACAGAGGTGTATATCGTTGGGTGAAAAATGTATTCGTTTGTTATGCATTTTTATAATTTCTTGATCAAAAATTGGCGAAATAATAAGAAAAACTAGATTAATTTAAAAAAAATGTAAGGACATTTTTAGATTGTTTCCAAACTGAATTTATTAAAAATGGTTTTATTTTTTATTTATTTTAATAAGTTAAGTTAATTATGTTTAACATTTTTGTGTAAAGTTATAAAAAAGCAAAACTAATAATTGAAATAAATTGATAAAGATTAAAATCTAACCTTTTAAATAGAGTAATAATGAGTTAATTCAGAAAAGAATAACAAATAATATTGTATAAGAGCTGAAATATATTTTTTTTGTGTTTTCTTTATAATTTATTAAAAGAAAAATAACAATGTAAAATTGATTTGAAGATTTTCTATCAAATGTTATAAACGATAAAAATAGACATAAACAATTTATTCAAAAGAAAGTCATAAATATACTACAAAATATATATTATATAAAATGTAACGGTTCGATCTCTCGTTCTTCATCTCAAGAGCCTGGATGATTCCTGTCCAGGTTAATGATATTGAGGGATATTTGGTTGTTTTGTATAATATTGTGCCGTATTGTGTTACTCTATTTTATTATTTAGAATTAGATTTTTAAGTTTTATTTTAAACTGTATTAAGTTTAATTTTTTACATATGTTGATAGGGCATTGTATTGATTTATTGCCGTTATCGTTAAGTTTCTCAGTTCTTAGCATGGATTTTCTTCTTGTTTAATGGTTGTGTATTTGTTTGTTTAGAATTAGTTTTATGTTCGTTTTTATGTATTTGTGTTTTATTTTGTATATGAGTAATACGTTTTTTAGTGTGATTAGGTTTTTTTAGTTAATTCATTTGTTTGCTTGTATACTTCTTCCGTTGGTGTTCTTTTATTTAGTTTATATAGTATTTTTAGTACTTTATTTTGTTGTATTGGTTGACTTTGAAGGTTTTTCTGCATATTTCTCAAAGTTGATATTAGGTATGTGTTTTTCGCAACAAATAGGATATTTTCTGTATGATAAGTTGTTAACCAAAAATTCTCAATACATTATGAAAAGTTAGATAAATATAAAAATGTTTTATTCCAGTATTTTAAATATCTAAAAGAAAAATTATTAAATTTTTCTAAAAACTGCTCAATGCAACAATTATAAAAATGAATTAAAATCTGCCAATTTTGTTAGTGAAGGATAATTCTAAGAGCCCTTCTACATTCAGTTAAAAATATTTTTATATATTTTGACTTATATTATTAGTAAAATGTTATATTTCTTTATGTAATTCGTGATAGATAATATTAAATACGTTTCAGTTCAATACAAAAAAGTAAAATTATGAATTGAATAAAATTGAACGATCAAAATCTTTAAATGTTATTTTTATTCTAAATTTTGGAAACACCTGTCAAATATAGTAAAAATAAATCTGCAAAACCATCAAAGCAGCGTTATCATCTAGCACGTGGTTTCTTAGCCGTATATTTTGTGCAATCATGTATCTGTAATAAAAAAGTGAAGCCAATGGCCATGTATTATGTGAAATCTATATAACGAATAATTATAGAAAATAGTACAGTTTAATTTTTTTTTTGTCAAATATTTATTTTAAGTTTTAAAGTTTTCTTCGAGAATAATTTACATTTTAATAAATTTGAATTTACTTGAATCCTTTAATACCGTTTACACAGTTATTACAAATTAGAAAAAATAATTAGAGGTTAATTAAACTGTATTTTACAATTTTTATATATTTCTCCGACAATTTTCGACTATTGGTCATTCTCAAGGAAATTCTCCTTAATTAATCTAAAAATGTTTCACCTCGGGTTAGGTGAGAATTTAATTCATCGTAGAAAAAATAATATGTATTACAATTTTATGTAAAAAACATTGCTTAGAGTAAACAAAAAACACATGTTTATAATATGTGTGGTCTTAGGTCTAAGCAAATCAACAACTCAAATTTAGCTGTGTAATAGTAATTAACCCCCTTGACCGGGAGTGACGAGTATGACGCGAGATGTTGCACATGTGACATGCCGGACAATAACGAGAAACAAACGTGACACATTTCAAAACATGCTTAGTTTAATTAGAAGCATATTTCTCCTACAGTAACTACAATATGCTTGACATTGATAATGACACTGATAATGACACTGATACAAATGAAGTTATTAGTGATTACGATGTACATGTCGTCGATGATAATGAAGAAAATTTGCTTTTGGCGAGTAATGCTAGCGATATACTGCCTATCCATAGACTTGTTAGGCCACTTAGCAGTACTGATCGTGAAGAAGGTAAAACCTCTTACAAAAAATACACAAGATTTATATAATAATGCCACTATATATCGTTTCTCAGGAGTGTCTAGACTAAATCCACAAGTTTTGGATAGATTAAAAAATAAGAACACGAATTTAGATATATTATATGAAATACCTATCGATAATTTTTGACAGATGTTAGCACCAGAAACTAATCGAAACCAACAACAAACAATTGAAAATAAATAATACAGCGATAAGAAATTATAGAAGTCTTTAAAAATTAGATCTAAATGTGCCAGAAATGGCTAAAATATTGCCTTAATGGCCACATAAGAATCATCAGCACCTAACAAGTGTAATGGGTGGAGTGGAAGAACACGAAAAACTGTGAACTCCGCCTTTAAGATCTATGCTCGAAATTTCAAAGTGATTAATTATATTTATGTATGTATTTTTGTATAATTTTTTTAATAGATCTTGTAAAGTCAATAAACTAAACTAAACTAAATTTGATTATAAGTATGGAAAATACTAATTCCGATTAAATGAAAGCAATTTTGCTTTGTCCATAATAATATCCCAAGTAAAATAATCAACAATTGAAAACTATTGGTCGCAACGTAGATCAATTGAAACCTCAATATTTTGAGAAACTATGCCATTATTCAGATTTCTTTTATTGTCTCGCTACTTGCATTTTGCTCATAATGTTTATGCAGACAGAACGGATTGACTTTACAAAATACGAAGTGCAATAGAATATCTGAATACATTTTTTTTCAAAATTTATACACCATAAGAAATAAACAAATGACTGGTGAAATTCAGGTGTCGCCTCTCTTACGTACAGAATAACCCAATAAAGAGAGCACGATTTGGTATAAAATTTTATATAAGTATATGAATCCAACTCTGGATTTTCTAATAAATTTATACTGGACAAAACAGTTCTACAATTCATTACTTATACAAGTGCATCAGAAAATGGTACTATAAAGTTAGCAACTTTTATAATGAATAAAGGATATACTATTTATAGATAACTGGTACTCTTCGCCACAACTGTATAATAATTTAGTCGCCAAAAATATCAACGTTGTTATGTTCCAACAGAATATAAAAAAATGTGCCGAAGGAATTAGTTTCCAGAAAGTTGAAGAAAGCGCAAATAGAGTGCAGGTCTGCAAGAGGATGTTTGTCTCTAAAATTACTGGACAACAAAAATGTTTATATTACGGACAAGAACTTTTATACACAGAAATATTGAAGTTGAAAGAGTACTAAAACCATAATGCGTTTTAGAATAAAACTTCGGTATAGGAAGAGTAGATCGTCAAGATCAATTTTTAGCATGCTTTCTAATTATGCCAAAGTACATGAAAAGGTATTCAATTCGTACGTTTTATATAGTCGATTGAATAATAAGCACTATATGAATTTTCGGTTGGATATGTTAAGTAGTGTCAATTTTCCCAATTACAGAATCCATGGCAAAGACTTGGGCACATTTCCTACGACCAACAGCAAGAAAAACAATACCTTCCAGAACACATAAAGTATTCTCTAAGATTTTTTTACTGTATGGTGAAACATTGTCGCAGTTTAATAAAAACATTTTTGAAACCTATACTGTGTCAGTATTCTCTAAGAAGCGAAACAACCATGGGAATGTAAATCATGTCTTGTATTTTTTAATTTGTTTTATTAAACTCTCAATTTTCCAACTTTCAAGCTTACCAAATACTTAACACATTTGATTGACATAAAACAATGGTTACAAATAAGTTTTTTAAATTTATTTTTACTGCTCCATTTTAGTAAAGTAAGAGAAGTAAATTTAAACATTGTTTAATTTGCTTTACGGATACTATTAACAAATATATATTCAATTAATTATCATTATTAATACTGCACTAGATATTTCAATATTTAATGTGCTAATATATATTCCTTCGCCCTAGATATTCAATTTTTCCTCTGGGTGGCCTCTTAAATAAAGAATTTATATTGTAATTTAGATAATTACCCCGTGTGGTACTATAATTTTTTTTATATTGTGAATCGTTGGCCTCGGCCCCCCGGCCCGCCCCGCTAGCACGGCATTCTCGATTTTCTGAGCGTATCGAAGGGTGGCCGATACCGTGTAAAATCCACCTTTCAGGTGTTTCGGTGAGCCCTCTCACCCCCGTGGGGAGCGCGCAGTGGTGTAATCGTAAAATTCAGACATTAAGTCCTCGACCTGAAGTCCCGTAAATTAGTTTTTCGTTAAATCCGATTAAAATCTACGCGAGCGATGCACTTTTAATGAACGGGAAAAACCCGCAGTTAGAAGTTCTAAGAAAATTATTATAAAATTGCAAATACGGGCGTTTCTCTGGAAATGCACTTTATTAAGCGCGTCTTTCTGAAGATTTTATTTTCAGATTATTACGGGATTACGATTTGTGAGTAAAATGTTTATTGAATACACAACAATATAATATTTTTGCAAATAGAAAAGATTTTCAAACTAGTAAAATCGAATTTATTGGAAAAAATTTATTAATTGATTAAATACTGAAACTATAACTTATTGTTTTAGGTTTATCATTGAATCTTAATTATTATGATCATCAATGTATCTTTTTATAAACAATGAATAAAGCATATATTATTATAAGATTACATTCAGATATATTTTTTAAAATTCAATACTTATCTCAATAACTAAAAATTAAGAAAGTTTATAAATACAAATTTTTAAACAGAATAAAACCTAAAGCTTGATATGTAGCAAACGAAATTCTTAGAAATACTGTAAAATCATTGGCTATTTTTTCAGATAGCAGTTTTGGTTTTCATATTAGATTTTCTTACCACTTACGAAATTTATATAAAAGTCATCTCCGACCTTTTATATTAATTTGCAATATTTCAATCATAATTTTGAAACTAAAGTATTTATTTCTAATGCATATATTTTGAATTTCAAACTAATGAAAAATAGAAACTGAAAAGAATGGAAAATATCATTAGTAGATTAGTAGAATAAAGAATTAGAAAACTGGGTAGACAAAATAGTGGAACTTTTATCGGTGTGCTATCAGAATCACTAAATTTTTGTTTTTTTTTACTCGGAGTTTAGCCAGTCAGTTGGTATTTTGATAGTCATCATTTGACCCAAATGATCCGAGAGATTTAGATTAACATTGTGTGATGTGAAACTGTCAACATTTTTTTACAGCATAATCAATTAGGGATTCCGAGAGGCCATGTTGGGTTTGTTGAGTTCTTTAATTTTATTGATTAACTTGAAAGAATTGAATATGTCGGTCAGCATTCTGCTATGTATATTATTTTCCAACAAATTTATATTTAAGTCCCCACATAAAATTATATTATATAAGAATAATTTTCAAGCTTCTCAAGCTGTTTGTTAAGTTTAGTATCAGCATCATTTTGTGCAATAATCTCAGTATTAGCGTATAGATGTCCAAAATTTAAACTCTTCGTTTGAACTAGTCTCACCCTGTATCTTTGGTATCAGCTCAAAAACATCGATAACCTATAATAAATTCTCGAGTAAATTATTCATGTCATAATTATCATTATTCATCAATTGTATATTTGTTTTAAAATTCAATTTCAATTCAATTTGTGGCATATTTGAACTAACCTATGTGTTTTGTACACTTTGATCTTTTGTTAACTTATGTTCGATTTGTTGGCTAGTTATTAATAAGTTAAGGTCAATGTAATCAATAAGAATATCATGTAATTCATTTTGGTTTTCATAGTATACTAAATTATTAGTATCAAATTGCAATTTTTCTTCTGTTTCTCTAGATATAATAACAATATTTAATATCAAAGATTGTTAAGATATTAAATTGTTTATACAGTATGTTAAATTACAGTCCCAGAACAAATCCACATCATCTAAAAACTTCTGTGTACATAAAGGAAAACTGGACTGAAATCACTGTCTAATCAATTTTTATGTTCATTGTTATTTTGTTGCGACCTTGCTGAAGAGTGGTTGCTATTCTTTTAGTTTTTTATACTTCTTTTATTTAGCTTTGATTAATCATATAATGTTTCGTTAAGATTTATTTATACCCTAAATTTATCATCGCAAAAATTTAGGGTGTAATTAAATCTTAACGAAACATCAGTTGTATTAAATAAATACTTATTGTTACAATTTGATTCCCTTGTAGTTTTACCTCTAATGATTCTAAGGCAATATCACTCTAATAAATTTAAATATGAATTAATCTAAGTTACAGATGTAAAGAGAAATTGTAAAAACTATTATGAAGATGAAAAAGCATGAGATGGAGAAATTAAATGAATAAAAGAAGAAAGTTCGAAATAAATGTGCACAATTAAAACTACTTATATTTTTTTTTATTAAACTTAACAGAATACTGGCCAACAATAAAGAATTATGATAGAGGTTGAAAAGAATGTTAAGGAAACAAATAAGTAAAAATTATTTGATTTCAAAAACATAAGTTATGAATATATAGAAACCGTCAGAGCTGAATTCAACAAAAAATAGAAGCAATTTCATATTGTCTTAGTTTTTTCCCAAATCTTCGGAAAATTTGAGAAGAAAGTTCTTTGTTTTATTATACACCTTTTATATGCTTAAGAAATTTTGACATTCTTACGGATGCTCCTTGTAAATAATTTATTATTATTTAACATTCTATAATCAATACTATAAATAAAATACGAAAATCCAAATTTTAATATTAGGACAAATCAATTTAAAACTTAATTATATATTTCAGCCTTAATTTAACATAAGCAATTAAAAAAAAACTTAATTGAATAAAAACCATTTGCATCATTTAAGACCTTTCTTTTAACAAAAAAACATTTAAAAATTCATCTTTACACTCTTTATAAAAAGGCAAATATTATTAAATTATTATAAAACACATAACAAATATAATTATTTAAATTTTTGTACAATATTTTTGTATTCTTCTATGAATTATTACTTGCTATAATGATATGTATAACTATCTACGTTATTTATCTTACAAACAATTATAAATTTAAATATTACATCTCGTTTTTGTTGAACAGTTTCAAGCCGTTGTATAATGGTGACTTTTTAAATATTGTCAGCAAGTGAATATTCTTCTTCTATTCAGCGTCTCGGAGGTTGATTATCAACATAACAATCCTTATTTTAGAGATGGCTGCGCGGAATAATTGGATGATGGTTTAATTGAATTGAATCCCGTAGGTTGCACAATTGCACAACCAGAAGATTCTGCGACGGTCTGTGCTTCTACGTCTCACAATTTTGATCTGTTTAATTGCATATTTTGATTTTTGAGCTATTATCAAAAGCTTTGCTTATTGATTTACATCCAGACATCTCTGTGCGAGGACATTAAAGGCTTTGCCTTTGGCTTTCCTGGTTCCCATTCTATTTTGGAACCCAAATTGTGTGTCTGAGATCTCAGTCTCACATTTATTATATATTCTGGTGAGTACAATTCTTAGCTTATTAGGCCGATGGTCGTCACATTTTTATACTCGGGGTTTCCTCGGTATTGGGATAAAGAAGCAATTCTTTTGGGATTTTGCCTATTCTATATATATGGTTGAACAATTCAGTGATGAGAGCGAATGAACATTGGTCTAGTGGTTTTAATACTTCACAGTACACTTCATTCGGTCCTGCGGCTTTTCCATATTTCGCTAGTTTTATGGCATGTTCGACCTCCACTGTGGTTATCTCTCGTGCGTTCTCTGATACTGTTATTTCGCACTTTTCTGGTCTCTCATCACTATAGAGGTAGGCTATGTATTTTTTCCGTAGTTTTGACTCAGGTCCTGGTTCGATAGATCTTTTTGGGTAAATTGAAACTGTCATACTTTGGGTCTTATTCTTCAATCTACTTGCATCTTTCTGTCATTTAAGTCTCTTTTGCGGCTCTTATTAAGTTCTGTGTTTCTTTATATTTATTGTAATTTCTGGATTTATATTTCCTTCTTTCTTCGATTAGTTCTAAGATGTTCTGCGTCATCCACCGTTCATTGTCTTGTTTCTCATTCTTACTATTTTTTTTTCTCTTTGATTATTGATTTTTCACCATTTCGTCTTGTTGTTGATGTTGTGTTCTTCTTTCAGCGTATGGACTTTGATTTATATTTATTTATTTATTTGTTGATATTAATGCGGCTGTTTTGTCTATGGCTCTAGAGTTTTCTCCATTTTTATGTAAACGTCTATTACTGCCTTTTCCAAGGTATGTTTTCATTGCTTTTAAGCATTTCGAAATCTTTTTTTGAGTAAGACCTAGTCGATTTCATTTCTAATTATGTTATCTACTTTATCACCCGGCAATTTTAACATGGTATTTCCAATTATTAGTTGCCCCTCTATATTAAACTCATACGTTTACTACGCTCATCCATGATCATCTTCTTTATTTTTTGTGTAATGTAATAATTACTATTGTCTTATGAATAGACCATGAAATTTAAGTGTAAGGCATTATCATTTAAAGCAACCGAAAGGGAAAATGACAATGGGCTTAGATCGAATTCACTAGTGATGCCTATATATAACCTCATACTAATGTATGATGTTTTTCCAGAGGTCTAGAAAAAGGTCTAGTCTTCAAGAGCGGAGAAAATGATCAAGCGGAGAACTTTTGTTTAGGTAGCAATTTGTCCAAGGCTTTTCAGACAATTTGGAGTAAACATAAATTTGTACGTGTTAAAATAACATAGAGCAACATTATTTTCTTTCTAGATAGATATAGACGGCCTCCAATTTACAGATATTTTACACAATATGTCTCCTCGGCACTGGATAATAAAGGCTAGGTGGATTTAATCTACACTGATTTAAAAAAGCATTGATACCATATCATATCAAATTCTTATCAAAAAGCTAGCAAAGTATGATATTAATTTAAACATTATCAGTGTAGCTTACTCTTATCTTAGAAATACGTTTTCCATGAGAGTTGTATATCTAAAGCTTATACCCCTACTAGTGTAATTCCGCAGGGATCTAGTTTGTGTCCTCTGATGTTCTGATGTAACAGAAAAAATTAATTCCTTGAGCCTAATTTATGCTGATGATCTGAAAATTTATAGTAATATTACAAAGTTAAATGACTGTGTTAACCCACAAGAGGATCTCAAAAATTAATTGAATGATGTAATGTAAATAAAATATATTTGAATATCAAAAAATGTTTAATATCGACTATCTCTAATATTGTTTATGATTTTGTGCTTGAAGAACAATTGTTACCTAGATTAAACGTTATGAATTATTTGAGGGTAGCGTTTGACGAAAAACTTACATTTAACTCTCATATAAATAAAATCACTAATTCATGTTATCGCCTTTCTGGTTTTATTATAGGAATGAGCAAATATTTTAATAATCCATTAACCATTTTCAAATTGTTTGAAGCGTTTGTTTAAGAAAACTGTATTATCGCTGTGTTATTTGGTCACCTACGTACAGAATACATATATATCGCCTGTTTAAAAAAAAACTTGTTAAATATTTATTCTTTTTAATATATCCGGAAATGGGGAACTACTCTAATCTTTTACAACAATATAATATGAAAATAGACAAAATATCCTCATTTTTGCAATTGTACAAACCAATACATAATAAATACTGAATTAATAAGACTTTTACTTGTTTAATAATATCGAGGATATGTGCATAATTAACTCTCTCAAATTTTACTCACCTAATTTCTAACTCCCTAACCACAGTAACTCTTCTCTTCTGAAAATAATTTTATTATGTAATGAATTAGTACTTAATAATGTTTGCGATATAACTGGAATTAAATTTAATATACTACATTGACGTAGCTACTATCAATAGCAAAAATATTACTACAATGGTAATAATCACCTGCAGATCATTATCGACTATAAGGAATAATGGTTTGGGTGGAAGAACACTGCCATGTGAACTCCGCCTTCAAGTCTTTTTTTTTTCATAGGTATTGTTAATGTATGTAATTTTGTAATTTTTTTATAAGGCTTTTATAGTCAATAAACTAAACTAATAAATTCAAATCATTAGAGTAAAATTCTTTGTAATATTAACTATTAGATTTAAGTGACATGTACTCTACAATTATTTTATGGTAATTATAAGAATAAAGTTAGGTTTTTAGTTATTATTTATTAAAAATTAATCTTTGAGTTATGGTTGAATTCATTTTTATTTAGATATAAGATGTTGCTCTGTCATAAGACTGTAATCTGTTAGGAAATAAATTTATTTATTTATTTATTTAAGACCTCTATTACAGCAATGATTCTGGCATTGCATTTTATTTTATATTTAAAATTGAAAATCAACACGTCATAAATATATAGACGTAATATATTAAGTTTACAAATTTTATTCTTTTTTGAAGAATAAATAAATTATTTGACTGTTTCCATAAAAATATACCATATCGTAGGTATGACTCTAAGTTAGCTTTATATACCATTATTAGCGTCTTCGAATTGACAATCGGTTTGAAAATGCGCAAAGTAAAACACATTTTAATTTTGAGGTTAATTCTTTGCAATGAGCTTTCCAATTTATTTGATTATCATTTCCAAAACTTTTTTCTTTTGATTTTGCTTTTTGCAATCTTGTTTGAAGCATCAACTGTTTGCTTTTGTTTTTATTTTAGATTAACCTGTTTCCATACATCAATCTCTGGGTGCTTGAATAAATTTGATGTGTCTTAAGTGAGAGAGTCTCAAAGTTTGAACTGATAAATAGTATGTTTGCGTCATATGCATACATTTTAATATGTCCATTGTTTTGGTAAATTACATTGAAAAAGTCAATTACATATACAGGGTGACTGACGAAAAACCTTTGGTGCTGTATCTTGCTTATTTTTGATCCGATTTTAATAAATAAAACATCAAATTAAATCATTTTTAAAGGACTTTAATATGAACTGAACCGATATTTTTTCGTGTATCCTGTTTTTGACAAATGACGATCAACTTTTTTTTCAAATTGCACTGTATATATATTTTTATTGATCCGCAAGTAGATTTTTTTCTGAATATAAAATTGTAAACATTTTTATTCATTCAACAAACCAAACTCCAGAAATTGAGGATTAAAAAAAAATAAAAATCAAGTACCCATAGTAAACAATATACAAAGTCTATTCCAAATGTCATAAATGACAGTGCCAGTCATTGGTATAATGTGATTTTTAATAATTTCACCATTAAAATAAATGATGAAGTATTTTTTAGTATTTATAATAGAGATTTTTTCGAATACGTCATATAGAACAACAAAAATGTATTTTAAAAGGGAACAAAAAACTAAAACAAATAATAAAAAAGTCTAAATATATGTGTTGTAGCACCGTCCTGATACAACCCGATTATATTCAACACTTTTATTAACAATTCATCCAGAAAATTATTTATTTCATTTGTTAGGTTACAATAACATTTTTTTTTTAAATTAACACTGCCTTTAGTAAAAAGGTGCCCTTTTCTCTGCCTCCTAATATACGAAACGACACGTTAACACTAAATAGATTTCGGAAAATATTTTCCACAAAAACAATCTTTACGCACCAGTCTTACAAATTTGTCGGCACATGGAATTACTCAGAAAACCGATTTCTGTAGAGGCATAAAATTCTTTTACAGTAGTACTACTGTGTTAGAAATCTTGCATTTTAATTACGAAATTATTAAAAATAGTTGTAGTATTGTATCAATGGCTGACAATGTCACTTTTGACATTTAAAATAGACTCTGAACATTGTTTAATTTAACTTTTTGACTTTAGTTCGGTGTATCGATAAAATTGTTTACAATTTTATATTCAGAAAAAATCTCCTTGCGGATCAATACAAAATATATATACAGTGCAATTTGAAAAAAAATAGTTGATCGTTTGAAATAAGCAAGATACAGCACCAGAGGTGTTTCGTCAGTCACCCTGTATAACAAAATGCAGAGGACCCAGGATACTTCCTTGTGGCAGCCCTATGTTAGTGTGTCGTATAGATGAGTATGTGTTATTTATCTTTTTTTGTATGATTTGTTGTGTAACTGTAAATTGGCCTCTTGGGCAATTAATTATTCTTATTATTAATGTTTTTTTGTGGGCTTTCTATTAAAAAATGAGCCAATAAGACTGAGACCTGTAATCCTCATATAATTCCAGGTTTTTTAACAAGATTTTGTGGCTCACTGTGTCAAGAAGAAATACTCCTAAGAAATTTATAGCAGTATTCAAAGAATCAACGACAGATTTTAAATAGTCTGTCTATGGTTTTGGTGTATCTACGTTTTAAAAACCCATGCTGAGCTTCAATGAATACGATATTTTTATTGAAGAAAACTAGAAACGTACTCTAAGAATAATTCTAAATCTTAAAATATACTAACTTTCCATAGCCTGTTCATATATGAGTTATTTCTCTTTAACTTTAAACACAAAGAAAACCACACATATGATACTCAAAATATACGAACAACTATACCTTACCAATCCACCGACTCGCTACTCTAAACATCATTCATATGTTGCATTGAGGTTGTTCAGTGCCAAAAAACATTCAAAACATATTCAGTGTACATGTATTCAAAAATGAATTAAAACTTTTCTAATTTAAAATGAATACTATTATATGTAAGATGAATATACCAAATGGCATCTCTACTATTTATGGCTATTCTCTTTTTCTCTCACGTGACGTGTTCATTCAGCTTTGAATGGGATTTAATTATATAGTCTGTTCGTTGGATCTTCAGTCGTACGTCACAAAATACCGCTTCGATAAATGACACAAAAACGTTCAGTCTGATAAAGTAAACCAAATGCGTTAGAAAAAGAACGCACTGTAAAACTTTCATCGTTTTTTGAAGCGATAGTTTGTGATGTACGACGGAAGATCCAACGAACAGACTATAGTTATTATTATTATAATTGTGTCACTTGACATCTGTGTTTATTTATTTATACAGTTGTGTTATAATATAAAATCTAGTTGGTATTATTTTTGCGAGAATTTTGTTAAACATAAGTCTGTAATTATTGATATAAGATGGATCGCCTTTATTGGGATTATTAATGTCATTTTTTAACAATCGGGGAATATTCCGGTTTCCAAGACAATATTAACTAGAAATGTTAATGATAAAATTAACATTTGCTGCTTTTTAATATTTTTAAATTGACTCCATCGTACATGTCATAGATAATATTAAAAGCTTCTTAAAAATAAAGTATATTAAAGTGTAATAAAGTCCTTTACATTTTAAAAAATAACCAATAATTAGAAAAACACGAAAAGATTTCGTAAATCTACGACAAAGTTCTAATTATTAATTAAAAATTTCTTTGGGCGTTGTTGGTTTAAAAAAAAAATAGTTTTACAATTTCTGGGGATATTTATATTTGACTTTTCTAGACTCATTGTTGTAGGTTTACGAAATATTTTCATTTGTCTAGTTATTAGGCAATATTTTTCCGTTTTGCATCTTGCAATAACATATTATATTTATTATTTACTTCATTATATTGATATTTTGCATCCTCATCAAAATATCTCAAAGCGTATGTTTGCACGCAGCTATTTCCAGAGTTTTTAATTGTTTCAACTTTGTTTGTTTTGGCTTATTCTTAGTTATCACTTTATGACAATCCAATATTTTGCCTATAACTTGCATAAACATAAACCAACAACAATTTATTTGGATGCATACACTTCATCCCATATGTTATCATATTTCAATAAGGATACAAAACGAGTTTATTTATATAATGTTCTTTGGGTATTCGATGGCTTGGAGTGTGGATCTATATCCCATCTCAATGGTCAAACATATGATACATAGTTAAGATCTGAATTTGCTATAATTTTATCAATTATTGATGATGTTGTATTAGATATTCTTGTAGGTGTCGAATTGAAAGTATTGATCATATTTAGAAATTCGTGAGTTTCCTTCGCATGACTTATTTAGATCTATATAAATGTTTCCACATATTAAACATATTAAACAAATCAATTAAAAAAAATGTTTTGAGTATTTGGGGTTCTGTAGACAACAACCCACACTCATTTTAGTTCACCGCATACCTAATACTGCACATTCAAAAATTGACATTCCGTTAGTCTATCGATATCCTTCCTCATGTGCTTAAATTGATGCTCCCCATCATGTGGTCTCATGGGTACGTACGATGTGATGACCTACATTAGTGAGTCGCCAAGTAAAATTTTTAATACTAATTTTCCCTAAATTATTTTCGTTTTGCCAAAGTTTAGTAATGGAAAGTAATTTACAATTTAAGTGGTCTTTAAGCATTTCCTCCAGTTTTAAATTTGTATTATAAGTTGATATTATATTTAGATTTATAATTAAGATATTTTTATCTATTTTAGTTTTGATGAGAATTTGGTTTGTTACGTTAATCTTTTTCAGTTTTCAGAAATTCAAAAGCTGATGTTTTCGATAACAATTTCTCACATTTTGCATTATTAGTTCCGTTCACTGCTAAGAATGTAATAAATTGATCTGCAGTTGCTTTAGGATTTAATTTGCATACCTGAAATTAAGCTCTTCTTATTAACTCCAGTTTACCTCCAGGTGCATTTACGTTAATCATGTGTTTGTTTTTGCTTTTTCTTTTATACTTGTTTTGGTATTTGTTTTACCAGATTCGTTTTTTTTTTGCAAAATATCTATTCGGAATGTTTTTATCGGTGACTGTCACTGTTAGACTCCTGTACTTTTTCCAAACTTGGAAATGTTTGGAAAAAGTACAGGAGTGCAGTTGATTTTTCCACAGTTGTGTTGTAGATATGTTGTGGGTGTCTGGCAGTGGTTTGCTTCTCAGCCTCATTTACAGTTATACTTAAAAATCTGTTTAGCTTCTCCTTTAGAGATGTTGCTCAGAATTATACTTTACAGTACGGGTGAAGTTTGATTGTTGTTTTGATTCATTTAGTTGGACAGTCAATGATTGAATATTTACCTACTGAACTTGATTTAATAGGTAATTAATTAAAAACACTTGGTTTGTTTCACTAAATTTTATATTCACTCGACTAGTTTCGCTTTTTACAGCTTTTTCAAGAGTAAAAAGCGAAACTAGTCGAGTGAATATAAAATTTAGTGAAACAAACCAAGTGTTTTTAATTAATTACCTATTATTCCACAATGTTTCACCACGAGGTAAATGAGAAAATCATTCATGGAACTTGATTTATGTCTTCTTTATCATATATAATATTCTTCAAGAGTTTAATCTTCCGTTTAAGGACCCGTTTTTTTCGATAACTAGTATATCATTGTTGTCTTCCAAATTTTTGATTAGAGAGAATTACTTATTTTAGTCTAGTATGCGAAGTTTATTGTAACGTTTAGTATATCCACGGTGGAAAGCCTTAAAAATAGTTGCGGGATGACTGTAGATCATATTTTAAAGAAATGTGAATTTTAACTTTACATGAACCATGTTAATTATTATTATATTTTTTTCTAATCACCGATATCAGAACATTTTGAAATGCCAAACACTAAATTCGTCTGTATATAATAAAGTTTTAATTATAAATTGAATAGTATATTATTTGCTTCATTGAATATTTTATACGTTAGCAGAAAATCTCTTTATTTATAGTCTTACATGCAAATAAATAACAATTAATTATAAAAACGACAAATGCATTAATTGATTTAAATGTGCTGCAAATGGCACACTCGCACTTTAAGCCTGCAATGATAGTTATTCAGTCGGTAATCCTTTTTGATGTCTACCGGACGGTATCAAAAACACATAAATAAATGAATCGGGACCAATTAAAAGTGGATGTCTGGGCCATGTGGTCAGCATGCAAATCTGAAATCAGAATCTGATCGTGAGTCTCGACTTTTTTTTTTTCACTGACGCGGACAAAAACATCGCGTGCGAAATTCACTCTGTCCGGAGGACTTGGAAATTTTAAGAAAAAAATTACACCCCCGACGCAATTAGCTCGACCAACAAAACGTGTCTACTTTATAATGTGTTATTAATTCTTGTGTTTGATGATGATTTCAAATTCTCGTGTTTTTTGTAACGGGATAATAAGCAAAAATACGAATTATTACACAAGCGAAATAAAATTTTGTTACAATAACTATTGTTAACTTTAAGCACATGTTTTATTGCCAAATAATATTGAAATATGCGATTGTAAATTATTTGCACAAAGAGATTTTTTAAACAAAGAAATGGTTTTATCCCCAATGAAAAATTAGAAAGTCAAAAATATAAATCAATATGTTGCAATATGTCACCAGATATTATTCGAGAGATCTTTTTAAAATAATTAGTATAAATCTAATTTTATGCCTCACAAAGTAAGACTTAATATTTAATATTCAGGAAATTGAGTTATAATCATTATTATTATTATTAGGCAAATTTAATTTGAACTTTACAAATAAAATATTTTTTTATCACATTCTATTTGATTTTTATTCATTATAAGTTTATAATAAGGTGATCATATGATATATGCATATTCAACGTTGGTTATAACAAGGCTAAGTATCGTAACTAAAATTTTTACTATGGCTCAATATAAAATCTATTAATTAGAGAGCTGTTTTAAAGATAAAATCTATATGTATAAATACTCGAATCAAAATAAATCCCAAGGTCCCGAATATAATTAACTCTTTCCAAATCTATAATTGGCGATATAATACTCATGCATAAAGGTAAGTAAGCAAGAACGTCTACTGTAGGTAGTAACTATATATTTCCCGATGTTAAACGGGAGTTCATTGTAGTCACAACATTCTTGTAAATTATCCAAATCATTTAAAAAAACTCTTTCATGTTATGTGGTTTTATTTTGCCTATTTATTATATAATTTTGATTTGGATTCTTTATAGTTGGTAATATAGTTAATTTCTATAAGGTATTAATTAACATTTTATTTATATGTGTTGATCATCCGAAAAAAGTATTTCATATTTCATACGAGACTCAATGTTCGCCTGGTAGTATAATAAATAAATAAATATGCCAAATCATTATTCGTATTTAAAGTAATAATTCAACCATAGCAAGTCTACTTAATTTAAAACGGTTTCATTAAATTTGAGAGATTAAAGTTAAAAAAAAATACAGAGGAATAGAAGGAAGAAATACAAGAGATAAGAAGGAAAATGAAGAGGCAAGAGGAAAAATGGAAGCGACAAAAAAATAATGAACAAGAGGAACGAACAGAATATAAATTATGGAGAAAGATAAAAGAAGAAACAACATTGTGATACAAGAAAACAAAATAAGAGAAGTCTGTAGTAGAGAAGTTCTGCAAGTAGAAGTCAAAGTAGTCAAGGCCCACAAAATGAAAAAAAGCAAAAGAAGAAGAGATTATAATAGCGGAAATTAAAACAAGAGAGGAAAAGGGGAAATTATGAAGAGTAACAAACTGAAGAACAATCAAATATATATTGACAACCACGTGACCAGAACTGATAGAGAAGAACAAAGAGAAATTTGAGTCATAACCAGGGAGGAAAGAGTCAAAGGGAACAAAATAAGGGTAGACTGAGTAGGAGAAAAGACTCGTAGCAGGGAACCAGAAACTTAGGCAAAAAGACGAATAATATAAGGAAAAGAAAACAGAAAACACAAAAATTACCCAAGCAGATAATAAGAACACACCTAAAAAACAAAAACAAAGAAATACAACCACATGGATTGTACGAATGGAGAATGGTAATAGGGAAAAAAACGAATTGAGAATGTAAGAAGCCTTAAATAGTAGCACCAGGCAGGTTGAAAGACATTATAAAGAAAAGACAGGTGAATGAAAGAATAATGTCAGTAGACATAATGCTAACAAAAGAAGAAAAGGGGACCATAATAGCAGCATATGGAGAAAATGAAGATGCAAGAAACGAAGACAAAGGCAAGTTCTACAAGGATCTACAAAAAGAAATATACAATGGAACGGAGAACACTGTATGCATAGGAGACCTTTACGGAAGAGTGGGCAAACAAAACGAAGGAATCAAAGAATACATGGGGAAAGAAGGAGAAGCAACAAGGAATGATAATGGAGACAGAATATTACAACTTTGCATACAAAATAACTTAATTATCACAAACACAAATTTAAATACAAAGATATATGCACTTATAGAAGATCGCAAGTAGCGAGGAACGAAAAATCCCTAATCAATTAAATGGAAAATCGTGAAAAACGTAACAACCGAGATAGGAAGCGACCACTCATTACTCATTACTCAAAATAGACATAGCAAGAAGACAACAAGAACAAACTGACAACCGAAGAGAAATAATCAAGGAGAAACTAAAGACGCACAAACTTAAAGAAGAGCATTACCGAAAGACATACCAGGAGATAATAAATAGATAATTCGCCAAAGAAAAAGATAATAAAGACATTGAAGAAAAATGAACAATATTAAAAAAAATGTTTGACAGAAGCAGCAAGGAAAAGTTGCGGGATAACAAAGATAGGCAACAAATATAGAAAGAAAACAGTGGTTGAGAAAATAAAAGCAATAATCAAAAAAAGAAAAAATTTGGAAAAAATATCTGAGTACAAACAAAAACGAAGATTATGAAGAATACAAAGAGAGAAGAAAAGAAGTAAAAATAGTCTGAACAAGATCATGGAAGGAATATCGGGATAATCAGAAATTATTCTACGGAACATTAATACAATTAAAACAAAAGAAAGAAAATGGTGATGTGGCCATCATAATATTTTCCCTAGATTCTTAATTATTTGCTCAATTTTGAATTCTTTATATTTACTTAACTTCTATAGTTTATTAGCAATAAGCAAACAAAAATCAAAATTTTTAAATTAAGAACAAAAAGATGTTTCAATAAAACTTCTTCAGTTATTCATTCTCTATAGCTTTTGTTTGAAAAGTTATGTCGTATAAAATTTCTTAAATTTCAAAATTTATTTGAATAAATCTATTAAATTTTGCACTAATATTATGTTCATTTACGTTTTACAACATTTAATTAAAACCCTCGCTTATGTTTTATTGACTGGAGGGTGGGTTAGATGCCACCCACCCTACATATACATATCAACTTTAGTTACTGGTCGCCTCACGGTTTGTAATAACTTTAATTACAAAATTTGAATAAAAGAAAATTGACAAAGTAAAATTGTTGATAAAGAGAATGGTTACGACCGTTACTACGTGGTAATCCACACGTACTTACAATAATTTGTGGTTAAAATATATTGAATTTTTCAATTCAGTGAAAGAAGATTTATTAGAATTTTTGAAAAAGTCTATATTTCTAATAAAATTTAAAAAAAAATTAGAGCTTCCAATAAAATCTTCACAATTTAGAAAGCGAGTTAAATTAAAAAATCATGAAATCTAGAGAAGAAATTAGTGAAAATTTCTTGAATTCTTTAAAAAGTTAGCCTAGATTTCAGAACCAAATCCTAAAAATCTACTGCCTCAAAAAAAGAGAAATTACTGAAAATTTCTTGAACCCTCAAGAAAAGTCTAGATTTCTACAAACAAATTTTCTAAAAAGTTCTAGAGCCTCCAAAAAAATCTTTGTAATTTAGAAGATAAGAAGATAACCTTGAAATCTGGAGGAGAAATTTCTGGAAATTTCCTGAACCCTTCGAAAAAAAGTCTAGATTTCTAAATGAAATTTTCTAAAAATTCTAAAGCCTCCTAGAAATTTAGAAGACCAGTTAAAAAACTATCTTGAAATCAGGAAGAGAAATTACCGAAAATTATTTTAAATTTTCTCGAAAATAAGAAAAGATTTCTAGGGGAAAATTTTCTAAAAAAGTCTAGACCCTCCATGAAAAATTCCGCAATTTAGAACTTAGAATAAGTTTATAGCTTCTAGTTGAAACAAAATGTTGAATTTTAGAGAAGCAATTGCTAAAATTTACCTGAATTCTCGAAAAGAAACGAACTAAAAATCATTTAGAGCCTTCACAGTTTATAAGAAAAGTTGAAAAAAAAATAATTTTGGGAAGAAGTTATTGGCCATTTTCTAAAGTCTAAACTTTTAGAAAATTTTCTAGAAAATCCGAATGCCTCATAGAAAATCTTTGCAATTTAAAAGACGACTTAAAAAAAACTCTCGAACTCTGGAGAACAAATTGCTAGAAATTTCCTGAACCCTCGAGAAAATAATCTAGATTATTACTAGAAGTAAATTCTAAAAATTCTAGAGCCACAAAGAAAATCTTTGCGATTTAGAAGAGAAGTTAAAAATATCTTGAAATATGGAGAAGAAATTACTAGAAATTTCCTGAACTCTCAAAAAAAAGTCTAGATTTTTAAAAACAAATTTTCTCAAAAAGCCTTCATTTAAAATTAAATTTCTTCGCAATTTACTGGAAATTTTCTGAATTCTACAAAAAATCTACATTTCTAGAATTTTTAAATTCTAAAAACTTAAACAATTTAAAAGACAGCTTGAAAAAAAAACAATCTTGATATCTGAAGAAATGACTGAAAAGAGTTTTTTAGGAACAGATTTTCTAGAAAAATCTATAGCCTCCAAATCTGAATAAAAGTTACTGGACATTTCTGAACTTTCGAAAAAAGTCTAAAGTTCTGGAAAAGATTCTTTTAGCCCTAAAAGAAATCTTTGCAATTTATAAGACAATATTAAAATCTGGAAGAAAAATTACTGGAAACAGCCTCAAAGAAAATTCTATAAATATTGAAACGAACTTCCTAAAAAAACTCCCGAATAAGACCTTTGCTAAAAATTCTGGAAATATGTAGAAGAAATTTTTTATAAACTTTTAGAACCCTCCAAAAAAGTTCTAGAAATCTACAAGAATACTTCTAAATTCTAGAATCCTCGATCAAAATTCTTTGGAAATGAAGATGCAAAAAACTGAACATATGGAGAAGAAATTCCTGAACCTTCCAGAAGCCTCTAAGTAAGTTCTAAAAATTTAGAAAAAAAAATCCTAATAAATTGTAAAGTTAAACAAAATCTTGAAAGAACTTTCTAAAAAATCCAGAACTCTCGAATAAAATCTTTGCTAAAAATTCTGGGAATATCTATTTATTTATTAGATAAGAAAAAGAAGTTACTGTACACTTCTAGAATCCACAAAATGTTTTAAAAATCTAAAATGAAATCTTGTGAAAAATTCTAGAAACCTCAATGTAAAAAAACAAAGTATGGATCATCTGAGAAGATTATAGAAAAAGTTGAACAAAATATTCTGCAAAAACCACGAAGAAATTTCTATAAAAAAATATAAATAATGACTCTCTGAAAAATTTTGAAACTCTTGAATAAAATCTTTGCTAAACTTGTAAAAAATTGTAGAATTCTCGATGAAAATTCTTTGGAAAGGAAGTTGCAATTAAAACTAAAAGTGTGGAGGAGAAATTTCTAAAATTTCAAGAATCTTTAAAGAAAAATTTATAAATTTAAATTAAATGTTTTTCTCACAAATTAAAAATTTTACGAGAAACATGTCTTAATAAAACTTCTTCAGTTTCTATTACCTTTAACCTTTGTTTGAAAAGTTATGTAAAATTTTTCAAATTTGGAAAATATCGAGAAAAATCAAAAAGACGCCTTGAGTAAACATCCACTTCCGGTTGATGAATGTTTACCAAAAGCTTATCAGTTCCAGTTTTTAACGATAAAACCTTAATTTTAAAGTTTCATCTCAATAGGATCATTCAATTTTGAGATACAGGGCCCACAGACATTTTCATGCACGAAAACAATACTTCCTCTATATATACTATATATACTATATAGGGAAAGTAAAAATACAGTATGATGAACATATAGGAAAATTACGGAAATATAGTGACAAATGAGGACAAAATAATGCAAAGATGGAAACAATACTTTGAGGAACTTACAGGTACAAAAACACACACCAAAGGAAAACCGGGAAATGAGGACAAGCAAATGGACCACGCTATAGACGAAGCTGAAGAAATTACGGAAGAAGAGACAAAAGAAGCTATAAAAAAACTGATGAATGGAAAAACACCAGGCAAAGATGAAATAACACCAGAAATGATTAAAACATGAGCGAAGTGGGAGTTAGAAAACTGACATAATTAATTAATGAAGTATTAAAAAGGGAAAGATACATACAGAGTGGAATATAGTAATAATTCTACCCATATAATGGATATATAATATAGAAAATTTTAGAAGATAGGGGAATAGGAAAGAAAATAATTAGAACATTCCAAACAATGTAGGAAAATAACAATAACATCGTAAGAACCAATAATGATGAATCAACAAAGTTCACAATAAGAATAGGAGTTAAGCAAGGATGTATTCTAAGCCCCCTCCTGTTCACTCTAGTGCTAGATTCTGCAATAAAAGATGCAAGAAAAGATAGATAATAAGACAAAACTAGACAGGGTAAAAAATGAGAAGACAGAACATACACATCGATCAAATCAATGAAAAAACACTAGAGGGACAGATGAAATGATTTGGACATATAAACCGGATGCAAACTAAAAGAAACACGAAAATGATTTATGAAACAAGAGTACAAGGAAGGAACCAGAGGGGAAGACCGAGAAAAATATGGAATGATGGAATCAGAGATGCAATAGAGATAAGAGGAATGAATTGGGAAGACGACAGAAAAATATGGAAAGAGACATACCGATTAAACGGACGTTAGGATACAACTATGTATGAATATGTAAACCGCCTTACACCAAAAAGTAAAAAGGAGTAAGATTAAATAAGAATAAATAAATATTTAAAATAAAGTAAACTTATTGTCAAAAAACCATTGCTCGATGAATCATATTTTCATTTCCTGTGTTAATTAAGTCAGGGTTTGTACCTCCTTCTTGTTAAGTTTATGGCGTTTGTTTGGGTTAAGTTTGATAATTTTGTTTCTATCTCGGTTTAAAGTAACATATTTATAAAAACAATTTTTGGCCAGAAATTCTCATGAATGATAATATCTTCAACTGCAGTTGGCACTCCTATTTTGAAAGACGGATTAAACGCATCTTCATATTTGAGTTTTTCCACAATATAAGAATAATCGTATGCTTTTGTAGATGATGACTTTTTGTTCGCATTTTTCATCCTTATGTAAAATCAATTTCCTTGTTTGTATATCAGCTACTGGGAGACCCACGGGCGTAAATTTTCCTTTTAAAATGTAGAACTTTTTCTTTGTCTTCCCGACATCAGTCCATTCAGTGTTCCCGACATCAATCCATTCAGTGTTGATAATTTTTTGATTATTTTGATTCAGGTCAGTCCCCTCTGATGTTATCATACTTTTTGTGTCCTTTGGCATTCCACTAATTTTGTTGGATTTTCTATTGAAATCCTTATTAGTAACTCCATTTCTCCAGATGAAAAATTAATTGTTGTAGCTTTGGGTGTTGATGATATTTTCTTAATAGCTATTGCCTGTTGGTTTGAATCCTTGCTAGATTTTATTTTGTTTATTTCGGTATTTAAGGCTTTAAATTTCCTGTCTTGATTATTAATCAAATTAGTTTGATGACTACTTTATTTGTTAATGTTGTACGTTGAAATTTGAAATAATGCTAACATTTGTAATGAGCACTTTTGTATTCAATTTTTTTGCACTTGGTGCATGCTGTTAGCCCAAACTTGCCATCCGATTGTGCGCAAATCGAATGAAAATCCATATCACAAATATTACACGTGAAACAAACAAATATACGCCTGAACTCGTAGATTAATCAGATTTATTATTAGCGTTATTAATGAATTCATAACGAACAATTTACTGAAAAATTTAATTTACATTTTTAGTTTCTTTAAGTTTGTCAGTGTATATTTATTTGATTCTAAATCAAAATAATATAAGAAAAAGGCCTTATAACTTGTAAAAATATAAATTAATACTGAATCTGTTTTTTTTTTCAATAGTAGTTATTTGCTTAATAATAAAATATAAATGATGAGAGAGGAAAGAATTTTGAAGGAAAGAGGTTTCCCTTTTTCTTCTTCTTTAAGTACCGTGCTCCTTAGGAAACATTGTCAACTGCCATGTTTCTGACTGTTCTAAAGCTTTCTTGATCAGCGTTCATACCAGTTCATTACCGTAGACTCTATAGCCACGACAGTTTTCTACGTCCTATTCACCGTCTATTCTACCGTTTAGAATCAGGCATAGGGATTTACATATAGATCCTCTGCATAGTTGTCCGAGGTATTCCAGTTTTCGGCGCTTGAAAAATATTAAGAATTTACAAAATGTTTGCTTTTAACTTATATAAAATAAATATTATGATTATAAGAGTTCATAATTATTCGATCATAATTTCTTGAATCTTCGGTCTATATGGAAACATTTGTATCTAAGACAAAAATTAATTAATTTTAATAATTCCTCATCCATTTAAAAATATTTTTTATTAATGAAGATAAAGAATTAATTTGCAGTCGTTTCTTATTTTATCTAAATTCATGAGTACAAAATGTGCAAATGTGCATTGTTTTCACTAAATTATAGATTTTTAAAAGAACTGATCAAAATGAATTGCGACGCCTTTACATTTCATAAAATTGGTTTCAAGGCGGGCCAAATTTGTAAGGATTAGAAGAAAATAAGCATATTCCCGGAAAAATTAAATCCAAGATTTATCAATCCATTGTCTGATACAATAAATTTCGGAATTTCAAGACTAGCGAATGTATCACGTAGTGCTTTTATTGTTTTCTCGGTAGTTATACTTTTCATGGGTATAACTTCCAACCATCGTGTAAATGCATCTATTGCAATTAAAAAATTTATTTTCAAAAGGTCCCACAAAATCGATATGAATACGTGACCATGGGACTGGTGGAGCATACTATGGATAAAGTAGTACTTCCGTTTTATTTTGTTTGGAACTTTGGCATGATGTACATTTTTGAGAATACTAATGTCCTTATCGATGTTCGGCCAATACACATGTATTCTTGCCATAGATTGCATAGCACACATACCTGGGTGTCCGTCATGCAGCATGTCTAATACTCCTTTTTGTAGTGCTGCCGGAATACATATTCTTCCTTTCCATAACACAATATTTTCTTAAACCGAGAGCTCGCCTCTCTTCTCAAAAAATGGTAAAAGTTCGAGCCTTAAATACCTTTTATTTGGCCAATATGATGTAATAAATTTTATTACTTGTCTTAATGTTTGATCACTTGCTGTTTTATCATGCATAGTTCGTTTTGATATTGGCAATTTATTTAATCTTAAAATTAAACACAATAATCAATTTGTTTTATATTACCGTTATTTATTTATATGGTGACCAAAGGTTTCAATACATCAGCGTATCATTTTCAAACCGAAAGTAAAAATGATACGCTGATGTATTGAAACCATTGGTCACCATATATATAAATAACGGTTATACAAAACAAAGTGATTATTGTGTTTAATTTTGTGATTAAATATGTATAACGAAGTAGAAGCCTCCATCGTCAATGAGTTATTTATTCTTAAGTTGAGTAAGTATCCTCTTCTAGGTAAACCTACTATTTCGTTCTCCGTTAACTCGATATAATTAAGTGGTAATTTTGATAATACGTCTGCCGGAGCGTTATCTTTTCCTGAATGATATGAAATTGTATAATCGTAATTGTTTAAAATAATAGCCCATCTAAGAAGTCTGTTACTTGATATTTTGGATATATTCCGATGTTCACTAAAAATTATTTCTAATGGTTTGTGATCTGTTAATAAAGTGAAATATCTACCATAAAGATATTGATGAAATTTTGTTACCGCTAATATAATAGCAAGTGCTTCTTTATCAATTGTTGCATATCTAAATTCGACATCAGTCAGATTTCTGGATTTATAGGATATTGGCTTAAACATATTATTACCATCCTTGTCAAATAATACTGCTCCTAAGCCTTTTTCTGAAGCGTCTGTTGTGAGGTATATTTCCATTGATGGGTCATAATGTACTAATGTATCCGTAGATGTTAGTTGTTTCTTGAGTGTTGTGAAAATCTTGCTTAGTCCAATTCCACTGTACTTCTTTCTTAAGTAATCGATGTAAAGCAACGCATTTTACGTGATGATTCGGTATGAATTTGCTATAATAAGTAATAGATCCTAAAAATGATCGTAATTCAGTTACGTTTGTTAGAGTTGGTATTTCATTTATTGCTTTAATGTGTTCATCCATTGGATGGAGTCCTTTCTTGTCGATTCGATGTCCTAAGAAAATTCTTGTAACTAAGCATTTTTTGATTGATGGATTTTAATTCCTGCGTTCGTTAATCGCTTTAATACTTGTTGTACTCGTTGTATATGTTCTGTTATATTTGGAGCTGTTATGAGAAAATCATCAAGATAACAAATTGTTCCATCAATTCCCGATAGTATAATATCCATTTTTCGTTGGAAGAATGATAGAGCGAAAGATATTCCAAAAGGTAACCATTTGTAACTGAAATATCTCTTATGTGTTGAAATGACCAAGTACTTTCTCGATTCAGGATGCACGTTGAGTTGTAAGTAAGCATCTCGTATATCTATTTTTGTAAATTATTGACCACCTGCTAGTTTAGACATTATGTCTTCAAAACGAGGAATCGGGTAATCGTCTCGTTGTACATGTGGATTAATAGTTACACGAAAATTGCCACAAATTCGTACATTGCTATTGACTTAACCGCTATTACAATGGGTGTTGTCCATTCTACACTCTGAGTTATAATGTCTACTCGTTTAAGAATACCATCTGTTTGAGTTCTGCCTCTACTTGTTTCTGTAATGCGATAGGTACCAATCGGGGTTGAAAAGCCTTAGGTGTTAATATGGATCTTTACACTGTGTCCGTTTATTGAACCTAGCTTTCCATTAAAAAGATCTTGATGATTTTTGAGAATTTGTTGGATCTCTGCATCCTCTACTTGCTCCTTTTTGCACCTGTTGGCATTGGCAATTTAAATTTTAGACACCAATCTAAACCAAACAATGGAAAATTGTTTCTATTAACTACATACACATTTAGAACTTGATTTTTGTTAAATACTTCAATGTTAACTTCGGTTATACCAAGGGTTTTTATTTCAAGATCTGTGTATGCAATTAAGTTACGTGTAGCTTTCAATTTTGGTGAACCAATTTGTGTCCATAGTCTTTTGCCAATCACTGAATATGCTGCACCTGGATCGTACAGCATGTTGATATTTTTTCCATTTAATTTAACTGAAAGTAGTACCATTTTCGAAGTATCTATACACCCAATGCTTGTTGTGTTTGTTGATGAATCCGTATCGTTCACGTCTGTATTATTTTTATGCACACACCTTGTGTTATTTGATTTTAACTGTCTTTGTTTAGTGTTTTTGTTTTGTACGTTTGAATGTCCGAATTGAGTTCCACGTCCGGTCGCGATACATACATTTGCAAAATGATTAAATCGTCCACACGCGTTGCACTTCTTTCCTTTCGCAGGACAATCTTTTTTGTTTGAATGTCGTTCGTTGCCGCAAAACATACCTTTTGTACGATTTTGGGAAAAACTTTTCTGTGTAAACTATTGTAGTTGATAGTTTTTGTTCTGTTTTTGTACGCGATTCGTGTTAGGACTCAGTTGTGTATTTGTTAACAGTGTTAGTCGCTTTGATTGCACTTCTGCTTGTTCCAGTTTAAGCGCTGTTGCCTCAACTTCTGCCAGTGTACCAGAAATACAATTTTGTCAGTCATTAATAGCATTTATGGTTGTATGAATTTTTCGAAATCGAATTTGCTCAATATTACCGTTTTTGAGTATCGGTACTATTTTCACGAAATTTTATTTAAAAAAAACCAATGAAATACACTTATTTATTAATTTTGTCAAAGGAATTAAGTTGTGTTTTTTTCAATAGTTTAATAAAGTTAGTATTCATGTCATATATGTCAGTACTCATGTTATCTTTAATTTATTTATTATTTCTCTTAGTTCGTTGTATAAAATATCCCTAAATTTAAATTCATTTAGCTGATATTTATTAGCAAAAGTTGCAAGTGGATTGATATTGGTACTATGGATATTAAATGATGCTTTGAGTTACTATGCGAAATATGTAATAAGGTCATTTGCAGACAGTTTTTCAGGTACATTTATAATATTTATTTTTTTAATGCTATTAGTTACATTCCATATTGCTTTTGACTTATTTGTTGAATTTAATATATAGTTATCATTTCTGCGTTTATTGTACTTTATTATTTCAGATCTATATTTCAAACGATATTCATTATAAACTTGTTCACATCAGTGGCAGAAAAAGGTAACTTCTTCTTCCACTCATGTACGAATTTTAGCATTTCGCGCATATAATTAATTTAGTAGTTAGACGTAATACACTACAGACTTTCCGGGGTTTATTAAAATATCTGAATGCAAGATATTATATTATTAATCCGCAACATCTAATGTTGCCCTTTTGAAAAGCTAACAACGAGTGATTGCTTGGCCTGAAGAATATCGTGTATCAAGGCAGTAAGATACTCATTATCAATTGCTAATAATAAAGTCATTATAATAAACATATAGTTAGGTCTAAAGCAGCCTATGTTAAGCACAGAAATTAAATTTTAATGATTTTTTTAATTAAATTATCATTCGATGTTCTTCTTCTTAGGGTGCTGTCTCCTAACGCTCTAAATGGTTCGGTTGATGTCTGTCCATACCACTCTCGTAGGTTTTTGAGCCAGGAAGTTCTTCGTCGCCCACTTGATCTTTTACCGTCTATTTTCCTTGCATGATCAATTGTAGAATAGAGTATCTTTCCCCCCACATGACATGTCCAAAATATTTTAATTTTCGTTTCTTGATGGTCTGAATAAGCTCATTTTCTTTTTGGACTAGGTGCATAACTTCCTCATTTGTTATATGGTCTGTTCATGATATTTTTAGAATGTTGGGTATGATAATTTAATTTGAAATAACGTTATTTTTTTAAGTACTTTTTTGCTTCAGTTAGGATTTTGAACAGCACGCCCATCTTAGATTAACATTTTAAAATAACAATTATTAATATTTGATTAGTGTTTTTCTTGTAGTAATGTATATGTACGATAAATGAATATTCACTAATATTTCTGTCTTAAAAAAATATATATTAGAACCTATAAATTTGAAGGTAAATTTCCCTGGTCAGAAGACATTGTAGTTTAAACAGACTTTTCGAAAAACGCCAGTCTTCATGAAGATAATAACCTGATAAGGCACAGTTTCCGTAATGACAAAATAAACACAAATCTCTATTTCCTGGATGTTACATAAAACGTTCAGAAAATGCTAAATCAAAACTTATCGGAGATCTGTTAAGTTTTTCTAACAATGTCAAAAACTAGAAAAATTAAATGTTCCTTTCAGTACTAATTAAGCTTTATTTCACTTGAAAATCTGAGGTGAATTTTCAAAATGTTTCCTTTCAGCTTGTTTTTGTGTTTCAAAAAAGAATACTTGCCATTTGTAGTATAGGGTACATTCTTGTATATTAAAAAGATAGTTTGATTCCGATAAATAATTTTAAATATTATTATAAAATCAAAATTGTCAAATAAATGGTTAAAGGAACTATTGTATATAAAACCTATATAGAAAAAGAATATCCACTCATTAGAAAGCAAAAAAATGAGGATGCAGAAATCTGAATAATTATAGAAGACTTGAATGATTTGGATAACAAGGAAAAAGCAGAGAAGAGTTATAGACATTACTCTAAATGAATTAATGGACGTCGAAGTAATTTTGTAGTAAACAAAACAACCGAAGGTCTCAGATTACTTTTTATGGGGGTATATAATAAAATAGCACATAGAGGAAATTAAGAAAAATATATAATCAGTGTGTCGTAATTTGACAAATTTTGTATGTAAGCCTGAAGAAAATTAGAAAAAGTACAATAAAATAATGAGAGTGAATAAAGTAGGATACTTAGATGTTAATGAAGCATTGAATGAAACTAATAATACTCTCTCCTACATGATGCCTATCTTTAAGCTGCAATAGATAGATGAAAAATGAACAAATTTTAAAACAAAGATGAAAGAATTTCTTCCAAACAAAGACACCGCATTTACAAAGAAAATACAAGAACATATATCTACAAAATTATTAAAATTGCTTAAAATTGCTACAATTGTTTTCTACACTGAGGAATCATCAAGCAGATGAGTTACGATTTTAAGGAATTACAATTGCGACTTATATACCCCACCATGTGCGGGAGTGTACAGTAAAACCGACAACAGATTTAGTTATTATTAACATCAGTTTGTTTATTTAATTTAAAAAAAATTATTAACACTGAAGTTAAAAAATTAAATCAGCGAATGGCAAAACTTGAAAAAGTCAATGAGGATCTTAATAATGAGATCCATTTGCTGAAGCAACAAAAGAATGACAAAGAAGATATTATTATGGAAATTCAAGGCAGACAATTGCGCTCGAATAATGTCATGTTTTATTAAGTTCCTTAATCAAATAATTCGGACATAGAATTACGTAAATCTAATGATCTAAAGGAAATAGAGTCCCTTCTTCAGGGGATGCAACTAAATATTGCACAATTGAACACAATTCGCATTGGAAAGAAAACTAGTAAACCTCGCCCATTGAAAGTTGTCATTGACAACAAAAATTCAGCTGTTAAGGTTTTACAGTGTCGAAAAAATCTCCCAAATAACATTCACATTAATGCAGATCAGACAATTAGTTATATAAAAGAACTTCGTGAGACACTAAAGAGGCGGACTGATGAAAGAGAGACTGATTTAACCATTCAATATTTACGTGGATCACCAGTGATAACGAAAGCTCGGGTTTCACCTACAAAAAACTGAATAGGAAAAATATTAGTATATATTTCCACAACGCAGGGGGTTTCTCAAGCAAACTACATGAATTTTCTGTAAACATATCGATGTGTAATTATGATGTGATTGTTATATTGGAATCTTGGTTTTCAGATAAAATTTTCGATGGTGAATTAGATATAAACAAATACAATATTTTTAGATTAGACCGTAATAGTTTAAATAATAATAAAAAGTGTGGTGGTGGGATCATTGTTTTAGTTAGGAAATGTATTAAAGCGAATTTGTTAACACATACCTTTCCACAAGTAGAGCCACTTTTTGTTAATTTAATTATTAATAATAAAAATAATGTTACTGGTGCAGTTTATTTTCCGCCGGACTCTGTTATCGAAAAGTTTGATTTTCACTGCTCTACACTTGATGAGTTATTTGTAAATTATGCCATATATGAACTAATTATATGTGGAGATTATAATTTACCAAGGGATACTTGGTCGAATGATGAACTTGGCGTATGCACAAATAGCTCCAACTCTAATAAAGCCCTTACACTGATTGAATGCTATAGCTATTTAAACTTAAAACAAGTTAATCACTTACATAATAATCGTGGTGTATATCTCGACCTTGTATTTAGTGATAATATTAATATAGAGCATGCGGTTGATGGCATTTTTGATGATAGTATACATCATATTGGATATGATATTAATTCGAATCCTGTGAAAATTTAAATGACACCGTTAATTGTTTTTATGATGTACTTTATTATGTAATCGAACAATACGTTCCAAAGAAGAAGTTATTTCAAGGCAGATTTCCCAAATGGTTTACTAAAGAATTAATTAGTTTGATAAAACAAAAAAAAATTGCTCACCTTAGATTTAAACAGGTGAATAACTATTTGAATTATATAAGATTTCAAAAACTACGAAGTGATTGTAAATTATTGGCTAATGATCTATATCTAAAATACTTACGAAAGACTGAAGATGCAATACAATCTAATAGTAAACTATTTTGGAAATATGTTAATGACAAAAAACAAACAAATGGCTACCCCGAGAATATGTTTTTAAATGAAACATCTAGTAACAACGTACAAGCGCCAGTAAATCTTTTTGCGCAGCACTTTTCCAATGTATATAGTATAGATCAGACTAATTCCTACACTCCATTGTATTGTTATGATTCATGTGTTGATAGCGCGTACAAGTTCCAGGTTAGTTCTGAGGAGATTTTTGTTGAAATTGGAAAATTAAAGGCCTCTTTTGCGTGTGGTCCTGATAAAATACCAAATAACTTTTTGAAGGCATCTATTAAGGTTTGTACCTTAATAGATCCTATAACTTATATATATCAGCGTTCAATTAGTGATCATATCTTTCCTGATGCATGGAAGAAATCATTTATTACACCAATATATAAGCAGGGTGATCGCGGCGATATAACAAATTATAGAGGGGTGTGCGTTCAGTCGGCTTTGCTTAAACTATTAGATAAATTATTGTCCAGACAGCTACAATGGCTAACTAAAAACTTAATTGTCACGGAACAACACGGGTTTTACCAGGGTAGATCTACAGTCACAAACCTATTAATATACCAAGACTATCTGTCGAATGCCTTAGAAAGTGGGGCTCAGGTTGACGCTATCTATACTGACTTCTCCAAGGCGTTCGACAGAGTATCTCACTCAATTATGTTAAGAAAATTACAATATATTGGACTAAATATTTCTATAGTTAATTGGCTTGAAAGTTATCTGACTGGTCGTACTCAACAGGTTAGAATTGGTAATTTCTTATCAGAAGCTATTGTAGTCAGTTCTGGTGTACCCCAAGGCTCACATTTAGGACCAGTTCATTTTAATATATTTATAAATGACCTTCCTCATTACCTGAACAATTCGATGTTTTTACTATATGCGGATGATCTGAAAATATTTCGTTCGGTGGAGAGAGCTGATGATTTCAGAGCCTTACAAGCTGATGTTGACAATTTGTCCCAGTGGTGTACTTTGAATAAATTATTCTTGAATATACCAAAGTGTAAAGTTATCAGATTTTCTAGAAAAAAAGATATCATAATATTTAACTATAATGTAGGCGGAGCTCAACTAGAAAATGTGGTAGAGATTAAAGACTTGGGAGTTACTTTTGAATCAAATTTATCATTCAAAACACATATCTATAACATTGCAAATATATGTCGTAAATTAATAGGATTCATCTGTAGAATTGGTAAAGAACTCTCACCGCATTCACTAAAAATACTGTACGTCACATTAGTAAGGCCTATTTTGGAGTATGCATGTCCAGTTTGGTCACCGCATCAGGAATATTTAATCCATGTATTGGAGAAAGTACAAAATAAATCAATTAAATTCATAAGATATAGAATTTCTACTATGACACCATACGTCATAAATATTGATTCCCTGCAAAATCGTAGAGCTAAGAATGATGTCACTTTCCTATATAAAATTATAAATGGGTTTGTTGATTGTGCTCCACTTTTTAGAGATAATTACCACAGAACTAACTATGGTCGCAATAACTCTATATCTAGACTTATGCGTAGAGGTAATGAATTTCACGATATTAATAACTGCGATTTATTTTGTCCATCGTTAAGCACTTTTCGTCGTCGTATCGAGAGAATAACGTTTTTGTGTTAATTTAATGCTTTAAGTACTACTATATCCTTAGTTTTGTAATCTACTTTTATTATCAGTTCTAGTATTAATTATCTTTTACAATGTATATTAAGTTACATCTGTGTACATGTAGTATTTCTTTCTTTTTTTCTCTCCTATTGTATCTTTACTGTAAAATGGAGTTCGTTAATAAAGTATTATTATATTGTATCACGAATGTAAAATTTTAAAAAAATCGTCGAATTGATGTTCTTCCCGAAGATGGTTGGCGCAAGTTGACGTTGTTTTCTCCTGAGTGAAACTTTCCTTGTGTTCTCGTATTTGATCTTCGAAGCTTCGACCTGTTTGTCCAACGTGTATTTTTATTCACATTCTAACAAGATATTTCAGCCTCATCAATCCAATATTTAAAAATGCAATAGTCTTTTAACGTACTGAAGTAAATAAAACAATTTTGGGAGCCCATGATTTCTAATTAAATCATTAAGCTCATTTTGATTAATTAATCTCTGGGTCATAATAATATTTTGAAACGAATTTGTTACTGTTCGGCCATCTTATCTCATCAAATACGTTAAAGTTTTCGTTAGATGCAAATGACAATAATAAAATGGATCATTAGAAATGTGTATACTTGTAAACGCTAATTTTGATGAGAAATAAAATAAAATGAAGCATTTAAAATCTAGTACTCATTTTTTGGCTCTAATTTAAAGGCAAAACCCTGATAAGCTAGTTTTGCGAAATTTGAGACATTAAAGAATTTAAAAATATAGTCAGATATTACAAATGCAAATCTCCATAACGCAGACATGATATATATTATAAAGTTTATGTAAAACACAAGCTTATATTTATGTTTATTATTATGTTTATTAATTCTTTGTACATCTTTCTTAAAAAAAATACATTTCAAAACAAATAAATTACAAAAAACATACATAAAATTTTGGGCGAAAGAAGCACGGGCGGAGTTCATATTAAAATACGTTCTTCCACTCAAACCCATATTAGTAAAATAAAATTAAACGTAAAACTAAATATGAATGTAAAATTGTATATTAGGTAAAGAAAACCTATTGTTTCACCAGGAGATAAGAGAGGAAGTTACTCAAGAAAAATATAGAATCTGGAATCAGAAACTGGGGTTGTTAAAAAAACTCAGTGACAGGGAAGTAGTAAAAAAACAGTTCGTTCAAATTCCCATAAACCATCGTTTACTAATGGCTTCATCATTTGCCTACAATAACTCTATATAATTGTTTGATTCCATCCAATTTTTCTATCAAATGGTGTACTCTAATCTACTTTATTTTATTATTATTTACAATATATTCAATTTTCGTAATGAAACTCATTTTATTTAATTTTGTACAAAATAAATAACAAATATATGTAAAATATCTGTAATCAAATCAGTTTTAAACTACATATTTAGAAAGTAAGGTTAAGACCTAAATGTATCAAGTAAATAATTAATAGCAGGTCCATTTCATCTTCCGCAGTTTTTTTCCGTACCTCTGTAATAAAAACTCGGCCATCCATATCGAGTCAGATATTCGGTTTAGTGATTTGTGCATTTCTACCTGGCAGGTAGTATAATAAAGACGGAAGATGAATTGCACCAAAAACGCACCCTCATTATACCTGCGCAGGTGAAAGTATTCGCCATGGGAATAGTACACCGACGCCACGTTTACACAAAGGGAACAGAAATATTTCCAAAAACTAGAAAAACACTTTACAACAATCGCACAGATGCGTGTGTATGTGTATGCGTGTGGGAGGAACCCAGACGTGTGACATGTGACATTTTCGAAATTTTGAATTGAATCGAGTATACGGTAACAAATATCCTAGCATGTGCATAGGAAGGGGTTACTTGGCAAGTTTTAGTCTGTTTGTGCTATGTATGAGGACATAGTGCACCGTGGGAAAGTAGATAACTAATAATATTTCTAGCATATATTTTTATGCACAAATAAAAATAATTGAAATTAGAGTTTTATTGAAAGAACACTTTATTAAATAAAAATAAAATATGGTAACCATAAAGTTTGAACTAAATCATAAAATTTTAATGTAGTTGTCGATTAGGGACTATTTAATTGCTTAAACTTAAAACATTCAAATGTGATGGTATTTATTTATGGATTTAATTATAAACTACGATTAATACATTAAAGAATAGACTTTTAAAATGTAACCCTTAAGCTTAGATACAACAAATTCCTGTTTTAAATGGTATTTAAAATGTTACTCGTATTTGCATATGATTGTTTTTCTATAGTTTTAATAATTGATCTTATAATTACGAAAACAAAAGTTTTGGTAAATGAATGGAAAATGAAATTAAGTACATTTTTTATTAAAATTAAGAGCAATTTAATTAAAAATTAAATTAACGTTAACTGGGATTTCGAAAGCAAATGCACATCTCAGCTTTGACAATTAGTTACATCGAACGTTTCAGAGATTTGCAAATTAATTAATTAACGAATGACTTTGGAGGGGTTGGACGGACGGACGGTCCATTAATTATTTTCTTGTGCACCGCGCGATGTTTATTGCCAGAAGGGCGCAAGAAACCCTTAGAGGACGAGTAGAGATTTCGGTGTACGTACACAAAGGACGCTCATAGATATTCCATACACTGAATCAAATTCTTATCTCTTATCCTTGCAACAGGGAAAATGCCACTTGAAGTGAACTATCTGTACTCAAGATTGAACTACATTATATTCTTCATTAGTTTAAAGTAAATTAAAATTGGTGAATTAAATAATTATTTCAGTATTTAAGAAATATATCTACTAAGTAAGTGATTTCATCCTTTTTGTTCTAAAATATTACAAAAAAATTAAATAACCTTCTTTCTTTAACCTTTTCTAATTTAAATATTCTTTGTTCCATACAAAATCTGACTAATGCTTATATTCGAAGCGTAGCGAAAAGCCACATAAAAAACAACTCAAGACTGCAATAATTTCGCGAAATGCAACGACCAACAAAGCAGACGGATGGCGATCGATTCTCAATAAATCGCGCCATTTCGGTATTTTTCCTGTGTAATTAACCGAAATTTATGCGAACGTTAAAATACGTCGGCCCCCTTTGGTGTGCACCGGCCGAATTGCATAAATGAATTAATTAGGGTAGCCATTATGGTGGCAGCTAGATGAACCGAGAGAAAAAACCAAATTTCAGCCACCTTGGGCCGCTTTGGCGGATCGTAAAAATTCTCATCGGCTATAGGTCTAGGTCATGGCCATGGTCATTGTTCTAGGAAATTATTGTGTAATCGTACGCTCAACAAAGATTTTACGATGGTGACGTGCGAGTGCTTTGTTTTGTGCAAATATCCGAGACGGCTCGGGTTTCACTTGTTTTAATTGAGATTGCAGCGGTAATTCGTGTCGACGTTTGGCGGCAAAATTTAGCAACAAAAAGTCAATAATTATAATGTTTCGAAGGTTTAACAAATTTACATTTCTGGTTTCAACTCTAATTTAGCGTATAATAGCATAATTAAACACATGAATTCACTAGGAAAATGTTTTTCTCTTTTATCCTTTGTAATTATTTGTTATATAAATTTTACATTACTCATATAGTTCCTTAATAATTCCTTTTTTAATAATCAAGTGGTTTTCAAAAATTTTGTTAAAAAAAAGAATAAAAATGTGTACAATTTGATACAAATTTTTATAAATTTAAATTCCTTAAAAAACAATTTAATTTTACATAAAAAAATATGTGTTGTATTGACTAAATCCTAAAAATTCAATTAATATTTAATAGAAGAAACAGTGTAAAAAGAAACATTAATTATTTCTTAAGAAACTTGACTCCTTGCTAAGAAAAATACAAATTTTGTTTAAGAACATGTAAAATTTCTTTAAAAACAAAATCGTTTCAAATTGCAACAAAATAAAACTAGATTAAATCTTTCTAAAATTTGTATTCATAGGAATTATAGATTATAAAACCCAATACGAATTTTTAAAGAGTTGGGTTTTGAAAAATGATCCAGAAATATCAATTATCATTGCAAGTGACCTCATTTATTATCGTAGGACTTAATATACCCACTATATATTTTGTTATACTATTTCTTCGTGTATATTTCATAGTTTCCCTAGAAGAACTTCTTTCAAAATTTGTTAATGTGTTCGATATGTTCCCCGGTTGATAAATTGTGAATCTCTTCCATTACTTTAGCTACTTTATTTTTTAGAATAAGAATTTACATTCATAATTTCTTGTATTTTGAATCATCTAAATTTGAGTATCAGTTTCGGCAGTCTATTGTCCCACAGAACTTAGTATGTTTTCAATTCTGGCAAATATTTTGCTTGTGGGTACGGAATTTTTATTTTCATTTTATCTGGAATTTTATGAAGAAATCTCCGCTTGATTATACTAAATCTTCTCGAAATTCTTTTCATTTTTCCACAGTATATTTTGTACTTAACACTCCTACGATTCCATGTTGTTTCAGCGTCTATAATAGTCTGGGTATAGTCTCCTAGTTCAAAAATATGCGTGCAATCCTAAGTCTAAAGCTTTTACAATAATCGGCTCTTAATAAATATATTCTCTCAAATAAATTTTATGAATTTATAAAACTGCTCTACTGGCTTTTCTATTGAAAGTTATTTTTTCAAGTAGTAATTTATCTCTGGTTTTGATAAATGGTAACTAAAATAGATGATTATCTTTTTAACTAAGATTAAACAAAAACGTTTACTTTGTTAATATCACGCTTTAATGTGTTTAATTTTCCAAGATTGATTGACAGAGACTGACAATCACGAAGTTAACGCCTCAACCATTAATCCATTTTTTAACTAAGATATATTTGTTAAAACAGCTCCGCATCATTTATCACTGGCATTGGTATATTTTTTTCACTTGGTAAAGGATAATTTAAGACTAGTGTAGTAGTAAATGCATATTCGTTTTATAGAAATATTTTTAATTTTTTGATTATATGGCTTGACAGGACTGCTGGTTATAGAACCATAAAGCAAGAAATCTCCAAAGTTATTGTTAAATCCTTTGGAATTTGCTATTACCTTGCCGTTGATTTCTTTTGCATAATACAATCACTAAATCTAATGTTTCTAAAATTCCCAAAATGTTTTGACTCAGATTCAATTTCGAAACTTTCTAATTTTTAAGGACAAACATGAAGAAATTAATACATTCAGCCAATGTATCTAAAGTGTTCTACGATTAGTTGACGGTAGCAGATAATTGTCTTATTTAGTTACAATATTAAAATAAAATCCATTATAAATTAGCAATACAGCGAGCTAAAAAATGGCTAATGACAATTATACAATTACATCTGGTTACAAAGAAAAAGCATTACGTAATATAATTAATATTGCTAGAAATACAACCAACAAGAAAAATAGATGTAATATTACAAACGTACAACCAAAATCTATATAATACATGTATGGTAAATGATGTTAGTGTATTAGTCCGTTAAATGGCTATCGACCAGCGGTCTTTCAGCCCGGATTTGTCAGTCTTTATATGTCTTGTCAATCTGTCTCTCATGGTGGTGATGATGATGGTTGATGTGATTCGATGAATTCGAATGTTGTGAAGGAAGGGGTTTTATATTTAGGGATTAGGTCAGGATGTCTGCGCAAGCAGTAAAGGGAAAGGATGTGTTGGTTGAAGAAGTTTTTGGAAAATTTTTCGCTAAGGTATAGAAGGCGTTCATTGATGGGAATAACAGAGGTAGTGTCATATAGGATTTAGTTAGAAGGATTATGTAAAGGATTGCTAGGATGGTGGATTTTGGTTAAAGCTCTTAGGGAGGATCGCTCGCTAACTTGGATATTATGGATAGTGGGATTGCAGGAGTTTAGGAAAAGAACATTACCATAGTCAAGTAAAGGGCGGCAAATCATTTTGTAAATTTTAACGGCTGTTTTTATGGATATTCCGTTGTTTTTGTAGGTTAGATTCCTAAATAATTTGGCCCTTGTAATGATTTTAGCCTTATTTGAGGCTGTGTGATTTTTAAGTTTACTTTTTGGTCTATGGTAATGGGATTGGTTTTATTTCGCCATTTTGCAAACCAGTGCTCCAGGGTGTCAATAAGCTACTAAGGGATTGCAGAGCTTTAGGTTCTGAGGATGCATAGGAAATGAGGGCTGTGTCATTTGCAAATTGGAGAAGATATTTTGAGGGATTAAAGTATAGGGGGTTAGGGTTGTAGATGTCGAAGCTAAAAATATTGTATAATACTACTTTACAACATCTTCCTGCTACGATTTTAATGCGTATTGCCAATTATTGGCAAAATTACCTAGTAGTGTTTGTAATCCCACAAATTTTGCAACAAGGGTTATAAACGAGTTCTCATTTAAATCAGTGTCTGTAGTTTGTGTTAGGGATACTATCGATGATCTAAGAAAGGGTAAAAGCTTGGTTGTCTACGGCATTTTGGCGGAATTATTAAAACCAATCAAGGACGTAATAGTACTACCTTTAACTAAATTAATTAATGAAATTCTGGAAACGAACGTATATTGAGATAAACTAAACATCGCAAAAGTAATCCCAAATTTTTAAAAAAGAAGACATATCATCGATTGATACTTATATAGACCGATATCCTCCTATTCGAATAATTTCAAAAATTATTGAAAAATAATGAAACACCAGATAACAGATTTCTTTGAACAAGAAAATTTACTAAATAAGCAACAATTATGTTTTCTTGCTCATCACTCCAAGTCACAAGCTTTTGTCAGTAAGACGTTAGGATGTTTTGAAGAAGGCTTATATTCTCTAGCATAGTTCTTGAGCACGAGCAAAACCTTCGACTGCGTCCATTCTTACTACTGATTGAAAAACTGCGTAAATATAACTTCGATAGTACAAGTTGCAACCCTATTGAGTCGTATCTATCAAATCGCAAACAGAAAGTTTACATTAACAAACATTTATCCGATTGCCTTTCAATAAGGCATGGTGCACCTCAAGGGTCGGTTCTAGGACGTCTGTTATTCTTAATATATGTCAAGGATTTTTCCCTAAGCCTAGACAATTATGATGTATTTCAGTTCGCGGATGATACCAAAATTTTAACAAGAGCCTTCTCGCTTGCTGAAGTACGTCACAGAAACGAACTATTACTTGCCAAAGCCGGATAAGGGTTCAATCAGAACAAACTTACAATAAATCAGTCCAAAACAGTAAACGTTGTTTTTACGCTGAAAATAACTGAAGCCACTGAACCAATAAGTATAAAATTCTTAGGACTTCAATTGGATAGTATATTAAAGTAGGATCATCACGGATATCAAATAGCTAAAAGAATATTGTGGGGTATTTATAACAAGTAAAATAACAAGAACTTCATATTAAAGAAAAATGTGTTGCTTAGCAATATTCCGAATCCTGTTGACAATAGTAAAAATCCGAGTGCACAGCACAAGGGTTTTTATTGTCAACAGGATGAGGAGTTTTGCTTAAAAAAAACACATTTTGACTGCATGCCATTTTCCGATTAAAAGCGAGAGGTCGAGTTATTTTTGGTAAGACAAATTCTAGAATAAACAATTGTTATATAAGATTTATTTAATTTTACAAAAAAATATAATTGAATAATGAATAGTTAATGTTACTAATACAAAAATATAACATTATAACGAAATAAACATAAAACAGCGAATATTTAATTAAAGGTACTATTAGGTACTGGGATTTTATCACTTTTTATCACTTCTTATGTGACTTCTTATCGAGATAAACAAAACTGTAATTTGAAGTGCCACTATATTGTTATTAACCTTGAATTTGACAAATGTGGGAATTTGTCGAATAAAAATTCTGAAAAACTCCGACTCTGGTTGAGTACTGCCATTGTCATTGCCATTTACAATATGGAATACTTGTATGGAGTCATTCAGCGTCTCGTCACAGGTTTTTTGCCTTACAGCGCAAAGCTGTTTGTGTTTTAAGCGACCTTGGCTATCAAGAAGACTGCAAGAAGAAATTCAAAGAGCTTCGTATACTTACATTACATTCAGTGTTTATGTGTATGAGTGTATATCTTGATTAGAAATTAAAAACTCTTGAAAACAAAAACAAACCAAGTGTTTTTAATTTCTAATCAAGATTTTTCAAATATGTTTCACCACGGCTTAAGTGAACAATTAATTAAATACTGGAGTGTATATGTTTTTTAAACAAAATTTGGACATACTCAATCCATGAACGCTATGGGTATTCAACTAGATACCGAAGTGATATTAATATACCACAAATTAGGTTAACCAAATCCTAAACGGGAGGAAATTACAATGGTCCATTGTTATTCAATAAATTATCTAAAGGTATACGCGTATTACTATTTGCAAAATTTAAGAGTGCTTTTAAGGAATTCTTATTGATCTTGCACCATACGATTTAGAGGAGTTTGTATCTAATTCCGGGAATCACTGCTCATGTGTTGCTATGTTTTATGTATTTGTCAGTAGTCCAGTCAGTCATTAATCTTTTTAATTCTAAAATTCACACTTTTTTTAAATTTTTAGGCATATCTTACCTAATTAATAGATTTGTTCGTACCTTGTACATTGTAAAAAGTTTTACTCAGTGCCTTTTTTCATTAGGGCTAATCTATAGGTGTATTATATGTTATTTCTATTTATATGTAACTATTTTTGATTTTGACTTGTGTAAAATGTATTACTAAAAACCAATAAAAATATTATTATTATTATAAATATTATTATTATTATTATTATTAAGTCAACGATAATCAACCAAAAAATTGATTTGAACAATTCTTTGTTATCATAGATTGGCCACATCTCATACCATTTTACAAGTGCAAACTCTCTTCAGCAATTTTTCCTAATTTCTATGGAATAATAATTAATATTTTTATACCAAATAATAATGTTATGACCAAGAGCTTTTCAATTGCAATTCCTGAACCTCTATTAAAATCATTTAGTGCTATTTTAATTCGACATTTCTTTTAAATTAGGATAATCCTTTTTCTGATCTTTTAAAGCCGATATATCTTTTTAAACAAATTAGCCATCTTTGATTTCCTAATTGTTGTCTCAAGAACTAATTTTTGAAATCCATCTAAAAGCCTTTTGTATTTTTGACGTACGTCAGAATAGCTATAGGTGTATTATATGTTATTTCTATTTATATGTAACTATTTTTGATTTTGACTTGTGTAAAATGTATTACTAAAAACCAATAAAAATATTATTATTATTATAAATATTATTATTATTATTATTATTAAGTCAACGATAATCAACCAAAAAATTGATTTGAACAATTCTTTGTTATCATAGATTGGCCACATCTCATACCATTTTACAAGTGCAAACTCTCTTCAGCAATTTTTCCTAATTTCTATGGAATAATAATTAATATTTTTATACCAAATAATAATGTTATGACCAAGAGCTTTTCAATTGCAATTCCTGAACCTCTATTAAAATCATTTAGTGCTATTTTAATTCGACATTTCTTTTAAATTAGGATAATCCTTTTTCTGATCTTTTAAAGCCGATATATCTTTTTAAACAAATTAGCCATCTTTGATTTCCTAATTGTTGTCTCAAGAACTAATTTTTGAAATCCATCTAAAAGCCTTTTGTATTTTTGACGTACGTCAGAATAGCTTCTGAGCTAAAAAGATTTATCTTGTTTAAAGCATAACGTTTTTATTAGAAAAGATTTTTATTTTCAGAAGACTCTGAATAATGATAAGCATAAGATTTCTGCTCAACGACTATCGAGCAGAGGTCTTTCAGTTTTTATCATTTATTATCTGCAGTTTAACTAAGGGAGCTCCTAGCAATGATAATGAAGGAATAAAAATGTTTGAAGTGATCTACTTCCACTTTCAGGTAGAGACAACATTTTGGGCTTCAGAAAATTATAATTAATGTTAAAATGATTCCAAATTGAATCAGTCAAAATTATTTGGCTTGAGTTAAGATGTTAAAGTTGATGTGCTTCAAATAATGGCGATATGTAAAGGATTCGACATCAGCTCTGGAAAAGAAAAATTTTCTAATATCTCAAAATGAAAGAAAATAAAGGATTCAAGTAAATGAGAAATGAATTTAAGCTACTTTAAACACTTAAAAATGCTTTCCCCACCATATAAATCTTAAAGTATTAAATAAGTAATTGTGGAGGCTTTCACTTCGTGATACATTTTGATAAATTCAAAATAAATAAACAATTAACTTTGTTGGTATCACTTTTTATGATTAAATTGTTTGATAATGACAAGCTGAAGTTGTCGAAACTATAGTTACAAGTGTAAATAAAAAGTGATACCAACAAAGTTAATTGTTTATTTATTTTGAATTTACTTAAAGTATTAATTTTCAAGTAAACAAATATTAGAAATTCTTGTGAAAAATTTGTAAAAATATTTATATGGAATAACCTATTAAGAATCAACTTTACTGCTCTTATTATTATTTATTACTTCATGAATCCAGAATAATATGACAAAGATGGTTATACAGTCTTCAAGAGTTTATCACCTACTTCGTCGACCTTATCGACAATATTGTAAATAGTGTATCGTATGAGATATAAATACGAAGAAATATTGAAAAAATAAAGCAAGTGATCCCATATGAAAACTCTGGATAAAATGAAAGAAGAATTCCAGGCCAAGGCAAATATAGAGTATTTAAAGCGATGAAAGGGATTCACAATTTCCTAAAACATTAGTTTAAGAAAAACATTATTAAATTGTAGAAATGAACACATTTTAAACAATTTATTGCTGACCAAACACAATGAAAAATTTTCAGCATCATTTAAAAAACGGAAAAAAAACTGTTTAATTTCGAAAATTATCAAATAAATTATTTTCGTTGCAAATCTTTAAAAATCAACTAACATAAATATATTTAAAATTAGTGCTAAACTTATGAATTAATCTGAATTCTGTCAAAAAATTTTTAAAATGTATTAATTAATCAGTAAAAAAACATCACAACCACTCTTATATTATCGAAAAGTTTAAATTTAAAAGATGATTTGGCCATTTCTTAATTTTGAAGAGAGAGTGCTTCAAAAATGTAGAATAATAAATGTATGACTTTAATATAATTTTTTTTCTTATATTATAAATAAATCTCAAATAGATTCATTCATGTTTTCCTTATGTGTTTAATTTTTTGTCAAGTAAATATCGACCTTCGGTGCACCGAAGTTACACTAAATGATTATCAGTTCTTCCGAAAATGAAATACCGCTAGTTTAGTTTTGAAAATTATACCATAAATACATTTCATAATTATGCAGCTTTCATGTTTTTTTCTTTTTTCTTAGTAAAACACTGAGAGAGTGTAAGGTTTCAAAAAATTGTTGTGGAACAATAAAAACCTTTTACTCATTAGTGTTTTCCCATGAAGTTTTAACAAGTAAAAGCCTCTTCGATTCATTTTTTTCAGCACATACTCATTTATTCAACATACATATTTTATTATCCTTCACAAATTTTAGTTTACCGTTAGCTTTAGTAAGTTTTTAACTTCTGATTATATTTAATAACCTTATATTATGCAAATTGTATTAGGTTGTTCATTTAACATATGTGAAAATATATCTACCTAGAAATCATTACGACCATAATTTAACGATTATATAAAAAAAAACTGTTTACGCAAAACCAAAAATGACTCCCCCTGAGAACCACGTGCAACGACAGGTCCGGTAATTTGCGGCCCCTCACGATGACATATCGCCATTAAGTCGATACGAATTCCACTGAAAACTGTTATTATAGCCGATTCCGAAATTTCAAACTCCACAGGGTGTTCTTTTTGTATTTACAGCCTATTCTCCCTCTCTCTTTATTTCTTTCTAACTTGGCAGCGTTGCAACTTCTCGAGAGAACAGATGAACACCGACGGCATGACAATGGTTCGGGTGGGAGGAGGGGGTGAGTTTTGAAAAATCAGGTACGGCTTCAGCCCTTTGTGCATTTTAAACATTTCATTTGTCTTCTTAAAAATTAACCAACATTAATATCATAGTTGGCTGTGTTTACACTTTTGAACAAATATACATCATTTGTTTTTTTTTTCTGGTTTGAATTAAAGTTTATCTAATGAATAAAGATGCAAAAGTTTATGAAACTAAGGATTAAATCATATAAAATTCAAATTGAATAAACTAATAAATGATAAACAGAAATAATTTCATTCAAATTAGTGTTGCTTTGATAGTTGTACTATTTGTAACACGCAAATTAATTTGTATTATTCAATGTCTGTCGAAGTATTAGCTAGAGAAGTAGTTGTTTCAAATTAATTTGTTTTGTAGTCTTAGTAAGACTCATTGTTGTAGATTCACGAAATGTTTTCGTATTTTTAAATTTATTATTTAATTTTCTACAACGAACTAAAGGATTTTAATACATTTTATTATAAAACCATAATCCAGATAAACATTTATTGAAGAATATCTGGTAAAGTGATATTATTTGATATTATTTCATTTATTTTATTTGATCAAAAAGTTTCATTTTAATCAATTACGTAACTAAATAATATGATTTGAGATATTTCTAAAAATAGTACTGTAGAAAGACCTCTAGTCGGTAGCCTCTTGACAGATTAACATACTAACACCTCATTTTACGACCAAAAATCATTCTTTATAAAAAAAAAATTCTGCTTGATGAGAAAATGAATTGACGATAAGAAAATTTTAGATCACATGTACAGTGGGTTAATAAATGTTATTAAGCAAAGTTGTTTATAAACTAACGTAAAATCTAAATACAAATTCGATTTTTTTTAAATAAAGTGATAACGGTGGTTTTTTTTCATTTCACAAAAAATCAAGATAGCCTGGCAGAAAGACCATGGGTCGATAGCCGTAAATTAAATAAATTTCGATTGTTGTTGTAAATACCTATTGTAATAAGTAAAGATTTTTGTCTCTCTCTCTCTCTTAAAATAGCCGATAATTTTTTAAAATTCGAATTAGCGTTTCAAAATGTCTACTAACATATTGCGAAATACCCAGTCTAATTAAACTAATTATAGAATACATTTAAAATAGCCTAATTCTTGATTTCTTGTTGTAAAAAATTCTTCATTACTCAAGGCTAATTCGAGGAGGTTGGTTTTGATGAAAATACTTATTTATTACTATATGGCCGATTATTTCATTTAATTGCTATACAACAGAGTCCAGTTGAACTACATTTCTTAGACTAGAAATTATTCAGTACAAATATGTTGCTGCACAATGTGATAATTATATAGTAGTTGCGTGACTTGCTAAATCATGAACGGCTCAAATGCTTCTTCATCGATTTGCACCAGCACCACCCATTACCACCTTTTGCTTTTCAGTACCAGTGGTTAGATGTTAATATAATTTTGCGGTGGATGTTTCATAAATATTTCAATTTTATATAGTTTCTATCTCAGAGAATGTTGGAGTGAGAAATCGATTTGGTTCATTCAATCTTTCTCTGCTACTTGTCTAAGTTGAGAATTAACCAAATTTCAATTTTTTTAACCTATGACTATGGTTGTTCAAGTATTACTAGTTGTTTTGTGTAATGTCGATCGTTAGGTAACCAAAACAGATAAGGATAACTAATATCCTACGGATATAAATCCATCGTCCAATTTTTATTTTATTATAATTTTTTTGGTTCAATTCGATTAAAATACCAAAATAACTTATCCATTTCCTAAGAAGTAGTATCATTATTGTTGAAACTTCTTAGTTTGCTAATAGATATACTTCGGCCCATTTACTTGCCACACTAATTATACATTTTGTATTCAACTTATTCGCCTCTATATAAAATTCTACTAGTTTGTTCAAGGTCTTCAGCATATTGGAAGTATATATTATGAAGTCCTTATATGTGAACAAAAATGAATTTATTGCAGAATTAAATACATGAACAGATTAATTAAAGTATTTTCCATCGTTAACTACTACTTATTAGAGAGGCGATTCTTGTTATAGGCAATTTTCGACTTCTGTGAAACAGCGGCCAAACAGCATCCGCTCTAACAATCAGTTATCGACAAATAAAACGAATGCTGTAAAATATCCAGCTTTGAGTGTTTGAAAATATATTTTATGATTTTTGCGACATAGTCTTTACTAGTATTCCAGATTTTCTCATAATGTAAGACAAACAAATTAATTTAACATATTCAAAATATTCTCTCCAAATATCTTAACCGTATATGTACTTGTCATAAATATTTGTACATAGTATTGACCAGCAAAAAATATTTTCTTTATTATTTCTAACAATTTTCTATGAAATATATTTAGTTTACAAAAATCTTCTTTAAAATAACTTCTCATTATTAAATACTCAAAGCACTTATTTGTATTTCGAATAAATAATCGTCTTCCCGAAAATCTATTTTGAATCTTCTTTATCACTTCTGATATTATGCTCCTAAGAATTCTAATCTGCTTAAATTTTATAGTTTTCTGAATTTTTAAAAACACATTTCACCAAAACAAAAGTATCCTACAGAGTCCAGTAGGATTTTATTTTTGTTTGCTATTTTTTCCCAGGTATGCTTGCAATTATTTTTGTAGTTTAAGGTGAAAACATTCTCCTGATTCTTCTCGATATTCTATTAATTTTAAATACTTTGCGGTTCTTATAAGGATTTTCTTTTATATAGATATTTATAAAAATAATCCCATGACTTTACTACAAATAATTCCTTGTAACATTTCATTATCTATTTTCACCCTTTTTTGATAAAACGAAATGAAAAATTCAGCAACATACTTTCCATAATAGGTGAATAATCAAAAAAGAAGCTGATAAACAGCACATTGAAGCGACCGTAACATGGTCGTTAAAATATTTGGCGTATGGATTGCAGTTCTTTAACTTGAAGCATGTTTTCAAGGTAAAAATAAACAACTGAACTATTCTTTGTTTAGTTTCAGATTGGAAAATCTTAAACGCTGGAATTCCTTGTTCTTCATGAGATCCTCAAAGGTCTTTTTCTGTAACGACCATATCTTCATTGTGCACCAGACAAGTTAGTTGTTTTAATAAATTGTTGTATTTCCAAATCTTTTAGTCCATTCAAAAACATTCGCTGTTATAAGTTAAACCTCCCGGAAATTTTACAGGAATTTTTCTTTCAGATAAAGCGTCTCTAATTTACTTAGAAGTTATCTTCAATTTCTAGATTTCAGGATTTTTTCATGATTTCTGTTCCGAATTTATAGACTTGTGTAGCCTTATTATCAACATTTCTGGTAATTTGGTAATTGATAGTATGAGAATATCAGACAAAATGCATCAGCTTACTATTACAGTCATCTCTGTATTGATACTTTTCAAGTGCTCGTATCTAAATTTCGTTCTATTAACTGCACTTTTCAATGCATCATTTTGATCTCAAGCAAAAGGTATTAGTAAGAAAGATATACGTTTTTAATATAAGTAGAAATTTTTCTTTATATGATGTCACTCAGTTTTGATATTATGCTACGGATGAAACTGTCGATACATTCTTTAAAAATTTTGGCAACCTTAACCCTCCAATATGTTTCAATATATTAATTAATTATTAATCTAAAACGTCATTATAATTTATTATATAAATATACAGAATAGTTTCCTCTGTAAGATATGCTTTAATATTGTAATGATTGAACATTTAGTAAGAAGAGCATCTTCATTTTTATGTGTTGTTTATGTTACGAGATGGCCATAGTAAATATGGACAACAAAAGGAAGAAAGAAATGTGTATGATTTTTACAGCATAAGTTTCATTTTTTAAGTAATACAAATACAAATTATAGTTTATTCACTTTAGTTGAGGTCAGTTTATTGTTTACGTGTAAATTATTACTGCAGGATTACATGAGTTATTTATTAGATGGACCTTTCCGTTGAAATCTTTTGCATTGTGGCTCCAATACTTTTACTTCATACCATATTTTCTAGATACTTTTATTTCTTAAACTTCGTAATATAAGTTGGGCAAATATCTATACCTGTTTTATTTCATCCTTTGTTTTGTTTCATCAAATATCTTCGTCACTAATCTTTCAAATAAAATTTCAGTTGTATAAAATTCATTTACAATTGAAATCTTATAGAAGTTTACCTGAATTGGACGCAAAAGTAGGATTTATGCAGACTTCTAAATTTTAGTTAACACTGCATCCACACATTAAGCTAGTACTATAGTTCACAATTTTATCTTGTATTGTTTTTGCATTTCATAACGGGACACAAGAAGCTTCAAACTTTTCAAGAAATGACCTGTCTTAGCATCACCACCCCTACTGTAGTAAGGGAAGCTTATGTAGACTTCTCCTGCACACAATAAAAACAGAAAAGAAGGCCAAATGAGTGCGATGAGAATGGACTAGTATGGTACAGGATAAAGATTCGGCACTCAGAAATTCTGTACCTGATTAAATTAAACCAATGTTTTTAGAAACAGCTTTGGACGTATTTGATTTCGTATCGTGCTTTGAAGTGAATAAAAAAAAACTAAAACTTAACACTGTAATCTGTATTCAGATGCCTTAATACAGAAAATTAGTTCCTTTCAGTATTACAGGCTAAAATAATCGCATTGGAAAGATGTACTTAAGTTTGTACGAAATAGAGATTCAAAATGGCACAAATCTATTTGATCTCAGACAGCCAGGCTGCTCTTAAGAACCTCAAAGCGTATATCTTCAATTTCAAAACTTCTTAGCACTGTAATAAGGCTTTGAATCAATTAACCAAGGGAAATAAGCTCATTTGAACGTGGCCTTACCAGGGCACGCAAGTGTAATAGGCAATGAACTGATATACTTACCAGGAAAAGAGCTACCATGATCATACCAAAACCTACATATGGGTAGGAATAAAAATGCAAAACAAGGCACTGGTTAAATACCCCAGACAATACAAAATATTTATTGACTTCTTACCAAATAAAGCTAAGGCCTCATTAAAAGCGAGATAAGACCTGCATGGGTGGAGCCTAGTGGAGTACCATCTTCACAAGATAGATAAAGTGGGCAATACTACTTGTAGACAATTTGAATTAGCTGAGAATACTGCAGATCATATCCTACGCATGTGTGTAGCACTATCTTCCATCAAACTAGCCTAAACCGGAGATATGAAGTACAGCTATAATGAATCAGGGCATGGCCTTCTAGAAAGTTAATTGATCCTATCAAGGAAATTGGCTGCCTAGGAACATACTAGTAGTAGGATATTAGTACAAATGATCTAATCATGTCGCATTGCTGTAACCCAGTCTAATCTAACTTAATCTAATTTAATCAACTACAGAACATTAAAAATTTGTACTGTGTCCGATACAATAATCGCTAATCACCCACGTTCACTACTTCTTCTTCTTCATCTTTTTCCTGAAAGCGTTTATAATACATGAGTAGGAACTGAAGCACGCCATTGGGAAAATTGGAGAACATGTATATTAAGATAATCATGAAATTAATTTGCGTGTCATAAACAGAAACAGAACAGAAATAATTACATTCAAATTAGTGTTGCTTTGATTAGAAATTACAAATTACTTTTCTATCGTTCAATATCTGTCGAGATATTAACCAGAGAAGTAGTTATAATCATGGAATCTCCAATTTCTTCAATTGAGGTAAATATCCTGACTAAAGATTCTCTAAACAACATCACAAGGATTGCCGCAGATAACTGACCAGTATGGCCATTTCCAAAATTTGTAAAAGCTTTGGCCAATTTTCCAAAAAGCAATATTGCAATGTTGAAGCCTTGCAGAGTCCTTGATGAGTCCACCGGGGTAAATCTGCTAGTTAATATATAGACTATTATGGAGTAACTAATGACTAAAAGTATTGCTTGCAGATAACAAATTAACTAGACTGATTCGCTCGCCGCTTTTATTCTTCCATATTTAATTCTGATTGAGACTTCTGGAAATTTCCTGTATATATGACAGTATATTAAACTAAAATGTATCTTAATCGTAAGTTTTCGTTTGAGGTATTACTTTGAGTATTTGTTGTAATACATTTTTTATATTCCAATCTTGCACTTCCTATTGCACGTTTAGATGCATCACTTTTAAATTTATTCATTGGATGTTCTCTGCCATATATCATAAAATTTTTGTTTCCTATTCCTAAGGTTAGCGTATTATTCAGGTGAATATTTTGGTGTGTCGAAGAAAAGAGATTTTGTTGGGTAAATTATAAAATATTCGTAAAGAGGCGATGCAAAATGTATAGTTAGTGCGGCAAATAGTGGTACTTTAGTGAACGTGTTTACATTGAGTAAATATTTTATTTCGAAGTTTCCTTAAAACTGCTTTCTGATCAAAGAAGATTTTTTTTTAAACTACTACCACTATGTGATATTGCTTTTCTACCGATCAACCGAACTAATTCTAGCGAGTCCCGTTACTGATAGTAAATTATGTCTACCTTATGATTTAAAGCTTATCTGCTCTCTGGAAGATGCAGTAGGGAAAGATTTTGTGAGTAAGCTGAGAAGTAGGGTAGATAAAATCCATAACCAAGTACTCTATAAAATTTCGATTTTTAAAGATACTTCTTTTTCTTATGTTAGATTAATCAACCTGTTTATCTCCTAATACAATCAAAATGTCATATCTTTCATTTAAGTATTTGTAAAATTAACACTTTCAAATATATTATTAATAAGTTTCAATATTATCAATATTTGTGTAAGAAGTGTTTTTCTTAAAAACAAAATATGTAAGTGTTAGATATTCCTGTGTACATATTATAATTATCTAAAATGTTAACGTATACTTTTCTATAGCTTGTAATATTTTAGAAGAATTTACAGTACTCAGATAATTAGATTACAAGTAGAATGACTATAAGTTATTGGAATATCGATTAATCGCAACATTCATCAACAAAGAACTAAAATTACAGACACAATTGTTGTAATTTACAACCGTTTCTTTACAGAAAAATAAGACTTTTTAACAAAACTATGTAAAGTAGACTTTTTATAAAAATTAAGGTAGTAACCTATAAAAGCTTAAGTACTTGATCTCCTACGTAGATGGATTAGAATTATTATCCTTAACCTTGTGTACTTATTATTTTCAACTTCATTAAGTAGTAACTACTTACTACTATTTAGGGAAAAGTATGCCATTTCAATTATATTAATGTTTTGTTTGAATGAAAGTAATACGAATTGACCCCTTTTTTTCCTTTAATTGTGTTTATGGGTTAAGGATTCCGCTCGGTTGTAACGGCGTGCAGTTACTAAGGGTTCGCCCTGAGGAGCGTCATCAAGGGATTCTTTCATCCCCTTCGGTGGGCGTCTGGCTCTATCGGGCGTATTAATAAGCGCATAAGGCCGTCTTTATTCACGCAGCCACAAGCCGAGACCCGGTGCGTTAGGTCAGGGATAAGAATCCGTGTTATTCTTATGTGTCGGCCATTAAGTGGCTCCTAGGGAGACCCGGCGAACCGGCGAACGGCTCTGAGGTTAATGGAGCGCGCACCCCACCTCGCCCGGCCTCACGGACGCGTGCCTCTCTGCCTCCTCTGAGAGCGGTGTCCTTCCTCCTCTTCGTCGTCGGCGGGTCTTCGGGCCGCGAGGTGAACGAAGGTGATTAGGGCCCTCTCTCAGGAACTCGATCCGTACGTCGCCGCGGATACCTCTTTTATTTTCGGCCCAGTGACACAGAAAACTTATCTTCAGCACACTTCCACACGCCCGACCCTTTTTCTAATCTTAGGCGAGGTTTTTGTTACTCCAATACAAGTTACAAGTTACATCATCGTATAGATTACTTTATATTTTATAACGTCTTTAGGTACAAATTGATATCTTTCACAACACATCAATATATAAATTAATTAATTAAATAACACTACCAGAAACTCTTTTGATATTTTGTAACTATTGTCTTCTTCAAACTGTGAATAACAGTTTCCTTAGAACATAGTTGTGTTTTAGTAATACTGGATATTTAGTTGTAATTAGATATCCAATTGCTGAAAATTAGATGGATGTGCTCTTTTATCTACCTTAAAATCTAATACTAATAGCTATCCAAGCAATGAAAAATAACATCCCAGTTAAGACTGATTGAAACCTTATTTATATGTTGAAGACTTACAATGTCTAGACTAATTATATCCAAAACCCTATAACGTCATTTGCCTGAGACCATAATAACTAATCAATCAAATAGACTTATCAAACAAATTGTGCATTTTCAAATTTATCAATTCATGGCATTTTAATGATTAAAGTCTTTTCTTTTTGTAAATGAGTAAGAGCATTTAATGGTGAATGTGCGGCGACATCAAGTCACGTACCCGCGAGTGTCGTCGTTACTCGTCGCCAATTACCACCAGAATTAACAACTTATAAACAATTACGAGTCTCTGGTGCGCTGTTATCAAGTTTAACTTGCGCTTTAAGCGCCCCCTCTATGTGTGTACATGTGTTGTTAACTAAGGAATTGCGGAATTGTTCGCGCGAGGCAATAAACTGCCGCGAATCGCTTGTTTTCCGCGCCATTAAACCAAATTCCCGCTGCTGATAGCGAACCGTTTAAATATAATTTTGTGTATATTCATGTGTGCATCCGCGAAATTATTTTGAGATCATTAGTGGAAGTGAATGACATCAAAGCAAAGCATCGATTCCCCCCTAGAATAGGTATCAATAACACGAATTTTAAACTACTATTTTTTTAAATTATTTGTATATGTTCAAGCATATCAACTCGATTTCTTTTAATACATATTTAAATACCGATCATGACCTTAGTTGGAAGTGATCTTATGTGATCCCTATATTTAAAGATGACAATCGTAATGAGATTAACAACTATCATGAGATCTAAATGTTTAAATCAATAACTATCTGTATACAGAAGATAGTTACTTGATTACTTGGTTTGTAGTAGTATCAAACCATTAACTAATGTCCACTATGTGTCCGAAATATGCATCTGGCTACAAGTAATATAGTGAAGAAATGTTCTTACGTGTTTTAATCAAGTTATTATCATCTTCACGTAACTCACTTAATCAAAGTACAGTTAGTTAAAATATTAGATTTATTAATTGGTGATCATTGATATTACCATCTAAGGCTTCAACAACTGATTTGTTGTAGCTTACAGAATTAATGTAGAACTTTCTTGATATGATGTTGTTGTTGTCAAATATACTGATATTTCAAAGGCGTTTAATAACGTAATTTACGAAATTTTACTAGAGAAGTTGGTTTTATAGGTTTTGTCGTTTCTTATTGACAGAACTAACAATTAAAATTGATAATTTTTACAATAGCAGTTAGATCTGACGCACCCCAAGGATAACACATTAGACCCATTTTTATTTAACTTGTTTATTATTATTAATCTTATAATTCTTATGTCGTATAAATAATTCGTTTACTCGAGAACGTGTTGAATCAGTCATAGTTCTAGGTGTGAGGTTTGATTACCGTTTATCATTTAATTATTCAAGGCATATGTAGCAAAGCAAGTTATGTTAATTTATATGTTGTTCCATATATTCGTTCGGTTTTTGTTAATAGTGCTCTGGTGGTCTAAGAGGGCAATTCAAATATGCATTGAAAAGAGTACAGTTCGGTCTTTTCATCGTTTTATTTTCATTTTATTGTCATTAGATTTGTTTGTTTTAGAGGCCTGTGAACATTTCGGAGAATAAGTTACATTTTTGGCATATTTTGCATTATTAATTTAAAGTAAGCGAGCTGCGGATGTTCACTCAAATATATGCGGCATTTACGGTGATTATTTCTTAACAGAACTCACCATATCAAAAATGGCTTGCCAAATTTCAATCCCGAGATACTATTATTATTATTATTTATTTACGGATTCACCTTTTGTATACATACATCAAAATAATACAAAGAACAAAGTAAAATAAAATAATATAAAGAACAAAGTTGATGAGTTGGTATTAAAATGAACTAAAGCAAAATACGAGTAAAAATTAACAATAATAAAATTATAATTAAATTCAAATTAAATTACAAAATTAAACTTAAAACCTAGCGACACATAATTCAATAGAACCTATAATAAAGTCAACACTTAACATCACTATTTAGAATATTGGACACATTATACATTACTACAAATTGAAAAATCAATTACTCTTAACTGACGTTTAAAAACAGCAAAGGATATGCCAAAAACAGAGATATTATGGTTACCTTGAACGATATTGTAGTTTCGCATCATTCTACTTAATGGACTGTTTTGACCATAATTTGATCGATGAAAATTCTCTCGAAATGTTAAATGGGTCCTTGTATTAGTGGGAATATTGAAATGAATATTACTCAGTAACTCATGCGAAATTATTATGCTGTTAATAACTTTATAAAGAAAACAAAAATCGTTATAAATGCGCCTAACTTCTAGAGTGGTTAAATTGGTCATAGCGAGCATTTGAGTTCGACTGTAATTTATTCTACTTATTCCGAGTGTGTAACTTATATTTAACAAAAATTTGTTTTGAACTCGTTCGAGCTGGACTATAGAATTTGAATAAAATGGATACCAAATGGGACATGCATACTCTAATTGAGACCGAACCGAAAGATAAAACCTAAAGTTTGCATAGCTTTACAACAAATTGTATCAATATGCTTAGTAAAAGTTAGGCGATAATCAAATGTTACACCAAGGTCTTTAATGTACTTGACTGACGATAGCAATATCTCATTAATAAAATAATTATATTCAGATATATGACCTCTGCTGAATGAAATTGCATAACATTTACTGATATTAAGAGATAAATGATTGTCACAGCACCAGCGATTTAAATTGTCAAGGTCAGTCTGCAGTAGGATGTGGTCAGATGGATGGCTAATGATGCGAAACATTTTTAGATCATCAGCAAATGAAAGTAACTTGCAATGAGCAACATATGTGGTAATGTCATTGATGAACAATAAAAATAATATTGGGCCACAATGGGATCCTTGAGGAACCCCCAATGTTACAGAAATAGCTTCAGATATGTAACCATTTAATCTAACGAACTGAGTTCTGTTGGTTAAGAAACTATATAACCACTTAGTAACTGAAAACCCGAATCCAAAATGTTCAAGTTTGTGGATTAATATGGAATCAAAGGCTTTTGAGAAATCAGTTTAAACCGAATCAACCTGATTCCCATCCTCAAAAGCCTTAAGTAAAAATGATTGGTATAAAATTAAGTTGGTTATAGTTGACTTACCATGACGAAAACCATGTTGCTCATCACAAATCACCCGTTTGCAAGCCCAACTCAACTGATCGGCGATTAACTTATCAAACAGCTTAGGAATAATTGATGGAATAACTATACCTCTGTAATTATTGACATCTTCGCGATGACCATTCTTAAATAATGGTGTTATATAACTTGCCTTCCATCTATCAGGAAATATTTCTAACTCTAATGACGCATTAAATAGTATATATAAAGGAGTGCAAATGGAATATATGCAACGCTTTATAAAGTAAGCAGATAAATTATCTGGTCTTGAATTACAGGAATCAGGCAGTAACTGTATGGCATTAAAAATATCAGGAACATTAACAGTGACATTGTTAAAGTCCACACCGGTTTTTGAATGAAAGCTCGCATGAGAATCTTCTGACTTAACATACACTTTCAGAAAAGTATTTCGCAAACAAATTTACACAGCCTTGTCCCGAGTCACTACACTTTCCATTAAAGCGCATACATTTAGGATAACCACCAGATTTCCTTGACTCGTTCACATACTTCCAGAAAGATCTTGAGTTAATTTTTATCCTGTCTTCAATGTGCTGCAGGTACTCAGCATAAATCCTGTCGTGGAGATCCTTGCATTGAGCTCGCAATGATTTAAATTTTACAAAGTGATCTAATAGACCACTAGCTTTGTATAGTGTATGAGCTTCCTTTTTAAGTCGAATCAAGTTGATGAGATTCTTATTGAACCATTTAGGGTAAGACGAAGACCTAATCCGTTTTAAAGGAACGTATTTGTTTATTGCATATTCAAGGATATTGTAGAAAGTTTCAACTGCAATATTTATGTCAACATCATTTAAGTGTTCATCCCACTTTATATTCGATAAAAATAGGTTGAGACCAACATAATTAGCTGATTTAAAATCATAAACGAAGCTATCGAGTTCAAGATCTTCCGATTTATCAGTGCAATGTAATACAATGGTGTAAGCAACATGATGAATACTAGGTAAGGTAATTGGATCTTGAGATAGAGTAAATTCTAACGTTGATATATTTGAAAACGCCAAATCCAAAAAAATGCCTCCATTATTAGGAATTGGATTCATTTGAGCTAAATTATAATATTCGAGACACTCCGCTAGCAATTGCGCATGAGTAGATAGGTTATCGTCTGATAAAATTGAATTGGTCCCCAAGCTCCATTTAGCATGGACAAAACGTTAAAAATCGGGAACTCGCAATTCACAACGCACACACCAACTCGTCGTCGTCGTCGACGATACAAGTCTTGAAAATGAACCCCACAGCGGTCGGTCCACCAATAGGACAAGGAACCATTCAATGTTTCTCTCTATATTTGGGTGTCGCAAAAATTGACCAACAGGAACTTAACTAAGCTCTTCATGCCGCTTCAGAAGTGAATTGCAGATGAAGATGAGCTTGAGGTTAGATTGAACCGTTTTTAAAACGAATAGTTACTGGCGACGAAAAGTGGTTCCTCTACGACAAGGTAGTACACAAAATATCTTGTGGACTACCGCTGGCGTGCCGCGGAATGCCACCCCGAAGGCTGGTCTGCATTTGAAGTAGATTTTGCTATCCATATGGTGGAACCATCGGGGTATGCTCTTTTACGAGCTGCTTTGTCAGGGAAAAACAATTTATTCGAAGGTCTACTGCACGCAGCTAACGAAATTGAACGACAGAGACGTTCAGAACTGGTCAATCGGAAAGGTGTCATTATGACAACGCCAAACACCACACCGTAATAATCACTCAGCGAAAATTAGTTCAACTTGGCTGGTATGTTTTGCCCCACACACACAGTATTCTCCGGTCCTTGCATCATCCGACTTTCACTTGTTCTGTTCCCTACAAAACTCCCTCAACGGGCAATCAATCGCTAAACAGATAGCTAAGAAAACGTACCTCGACAGGTTTTTCGCCTCTAAGCCCCAGACCTTTTATGAGAGCGGAAAAGAAATTGTTGGAAAGATGGAAAGAGGTCATCAACAAAAACCGAAAATATATCGAATAATAAAATGTAATAAAATCCTTTAGTTCGTTGTAGAAAATTAAATAATAAATTTAAAAATACGAAAACATTTCGTGAATCTACAACAATGAGTCTTACTAAGACTACAAAACAAATTAATTTGAAACAACTACTTCTCTAGCTAATACTTCGACAGACATTGAATAATACAAATTAATTTGCGTGTTACAAATAGTACAACTATTAAAGCAACACTAATTTGAATGAAATTATTTCTGTTGAATAATCATTTATTAGTTTATTCAACAGAAATAATTTCATTCAAATTAGTGTTGCTTTAATAGTTGTACTATTTGTAACACGCAAATTAATTTGTATTATTCAATGTCTGTCGAAGTATTAGCTAGAGAAGTAGTTGTTTCAAATTAATTTGTTTTGTAGTCTTAGTAAGACTCATTGTTGTAGATTCACGAAATGTTTTCGTATTTTTAAATTTATTACGAAAATATATCATTCACTTAAATTCATCCTTTGTGTGAAAAAAAAAAACTTGTTTTATTTCAGCTTTCAAAGGCTGAAAGAATATATGGAACCACCTAATAGCACGTTTTGAAGGAGATGTTCTTTCAAACTTTTACATTGTTCTCTAGTTAGATATAATTTTAATATGCATCTCAGGTAGGGTCCTCGTTTTCAGCAGTTTTATTTATTAATTCGGTGAATGGTGATTTATCTAATCCCTTAAATTTATTCTATCTATTAAGTAATTTTCGTGACTTTTTCCCACGTATTCTCTTTTTTGTTATTGTGCTGTTCCAGTCCTTTCTTAGTATTTCTACGTTTTTTTTCTATTGCACATGTTCTTTTGGTATTTTTTCCTCTTTTATTCTGCATATGTGCCCATACCATTTTATATGTCCCTCCATTATTTCTCTATGCACTAATTTTATCTATAGATTTTATTCCTATGTTTCTGAGAAACCTAATATCCATAGCTTCCATACTTCATTTTTTGTTACTCTATCATTGTCATTAATTTGATTCTGCCTTATAACTTTTTAACTATTTCGACTCTCGTACCTTTGGCTATTTCTTTTTTGCCAAAGAAAGTGTTTTTTCAGCATATTAAATAATTTTGCTATTTTCCATTTTTGTTCCCAATAATGTAGGATCATTAAATGAGTATGTGATATTAATTAGCTATAATTAAATTTAATGGTAATTCATACAAAAATATAGACACGACCGACGTCTCTCGTGATGTTTATGCGACTGTAATCGTTTACACCCCGCTGCCTCATCTCGCATCAGACTGGTGTTGCTATCCCGATCCTACATTCGGCCATCTTGGAGGACCCCATGTCATCATCTTTAGGGCATCATGATTTCATGAACTCGGCGCAAGTGGAAGTATTTTATTGGTCTTCTTGGGTTCCTTGTTTCTCTACATCATAGGTATCGTTGTACTTAGCTTTCTTAACCCTGTTAAGCCGTACGCTCTTGGAAGTACAGTCGTAATTACTGTATGTTCTATCTTCTCGGGCTCAAAATAGTCTTTAAACCTTTAAGAGATTACTAAGTTTTTCTTGATCCAGCTTGATGATTACTTCTTTTTCGCCTCATTAGACTGTTATGAAGTAAATAACATATCACTTTTGAGGTACGTTAAGCTATTCATATCACCCTGGCAACGAAAATGCGGGCTGTTATGGGCTCTTAACAGCCCGCATTGTTCTTAACGGCCCGCTCTCAATCAACAAATTATTAATACAATATTATCAAGTTGAAAACAGTGTTCGACTTTAAGGAAATTAAATACATTTAACTACATTCTCCATTTTCTGCACTTTGACAAATAAAATGTCATTTGTAGTTGATTATTACGGAAACAACGACATGTGTGATTTTTACATTGACCTAACTAAAATTGAATCGGCGTCATCGGCGATTTTAGTATTGTGAATCATACACATTCAAGTTTCAGTTTTTATGAATTTAGCAGTACGACAAAAATCGTTGTGCATACCACGTGCAGTTAGGGCCATTACAGCCCTTGATACGTAAATAACTATTGTAGTAGTGGATTTTTTCGGGTATAGCTATGTAAATTTCATAAATTTATTCTATTACTGCAAATATGTGGTTATAATTCTTATTTGTAGACGTTAAAGGTCCTAAATGATCTATATGGTAAGTTCGAAACAGTTGGTTTTTCTTTGGCAAGTGGTTCAAATAACCTTCTTTCTTACCATTCTTCCGGTTCACCATTATGCAAGGGATACAACAAGAAATCACCCTTTCTATCTTGCGTTGAAGGCTTGAGGTATGGTACTCTTGATCTATTATATCCTTCGTTCCCTTCATAGCATCGTGTCCTCGTTCGTGAATGTCTTTTATTATGTTCGTTTGCATATCTTCTGGAATAACCAACAGCTGTGTTCCCTTCTTCATCTTGTGCAAAACGTCATTGGCTATGAAGTAGTCATCATGTTCTTCATTTTCTTTCAAGGTTTGTTTAAGCGCCTTAATTGTCTCTTCATCGTCTTGGGATTTCGGATTTTGGTGACCCTTCTATCAACTATCATCATAACTGGATGTCTGCTTAAACTGTCCCGCATTCTTGTGTCTGGACGATGTTCAATCTCATATTTGAATTCGGACAGCATCATCACACATTTTGCGACTTTTGCATTCATGTTCTTTTAGTATACCGTTTTTGTAAATGCGTCACAATTGTTTACAATTTTGAACTTTTAGCCAAACAAGTACATTAATTTTTTGATTCCTAGTTCATAACTTGAGTACTTTCGCCCTGCTTCCGTAGTATTTTTTGACATGTACTATATTTGAATTACTGGGCCATCTGTTAACGCCTTCTTCAACGACTCAAACGTTGACTTCTTTTCATCTTCAAATTTTAATCGTGCTACTTTCTTTAGAAGATTTGTTATTGGGGAATGAATTTCCTTAAGTATCCCATTTAACCCAAAAACTCTGGACTTGTTTCACATTTATCGGTTCTGGAAATGTTCTAACTGCTCTGCTTTTCTCTTCGGCTGGAAATTGTACACATTGCCGAAGGAATTTACATTTCTTCCAGTTGTTTTCTAATCCATGCTCACTCGCTACTTGCAATACCAACTGCAACTGTGCAAGCCTTTCACTTTTGGCCGGAATAACGAAATCATCAATATACATGGAAACTATCTTTCTTCTAGTTAGGTCTCGAAACACACCTTTGAAATACGCTGCCGAGTTACAGAAACCAAATGGTCATTGTGTATAACGAACTTTCGACTTTCTTCTTCAACCGGCATATGAAAGAATCCATTCCTCAAGTGTAATATCGTAAACAGATTGCCGTCTTGCAATGTATCAAATACATCTTTTATTAGTGGTAGAGGATGGCGGTCCTTGACCACTAACTTGTTGATCTTCCTGTCATCCACATATATTTTTGGTGTGCCATCTTTCTTCCTAACTACGACTACAGGACTGGAGTATTCTAAAATACAGGGTTCGACTATTCCTGCATCTAATTCTTGTGTATTATTGTTTCTAGTTACTTTTAGTGTTCTAATTTCTTTACTTTTATGATCTTTGTTTCCTCAAGATCTTTATTTCCATGTTGATTTTAGTCAATTCATTATTTAAATAATAAATTTAAAAATACGGAAACATTTCGTGAAAGATTTTAATACATTTTATCATTATTTAAAATTTCCATATTGTCTTGTAGGTCTTTCTCTAATTCTGCCATTATCAATATCATCTGCAAATAGTAACCCTGTCATTGTATTAACTGTATTTTTCAGTATCGAATTTTTAATGTATTCAACTTTCGCTTTAGTTTATTCATTGTCTTATCTAATGAGAGTATAAGTAGCAGTGGGCTTAGCCAGCATCCTTATTTTTTACCCTTTCTTTGTTTCTGTTTCAACATTTATGTTTTTTAGTAGATTTATCTTTGGAAAAACCCTGTGTTTCAGTTCTTTCTGTATATCTTCTCTTTATATAATGTTGATTTTTGTTTTTAATTTACAAAATAATTGCGTATTAATTTATTTATTAGCGTCCTGTCATTTTTTTGTTACCTTTTATTTCTTATTCGGTCATATCTTTGAAATATTGTCGCTTTATCTTTCTATGATTTTATCGTATTTGGAATTATGTTTCCATATTTGTCTTTTTTGTTTTAGTTGCTTGAATATTTCGTAAAATAGCTTTTGGTTTCTCTGTAGTTATCATTCATTATATTTCCAAATTTTGTTTATGATTCTTGTTTAACTTTTTTAACTTTGTATTATTAATAGTCCGTTATTTGGTATTACTACTAATTAATTCTTTTATTTTCTTCTCTATATCTCAGTAAATTCTCTTACTATATTTCTTATTTTTGTAGTTCAGTAAAACTCTTTTGTTGTTTCCAGTGAAATTTCTCTTTCTTTTTATCTTTTTTCCTTTTAAGTAATTAGTAGTATTTTTCTTCTATTGGTACTTCCTTTAGTTTATTTACTCTTCTAGTAGTCTCTCCTTCTTATTGTCCTATCTTCATACTCTCCCGTCTATCGTTAGCTTCGGGTAACCTATCCTCGTCGTTCGGCACTTTTCCAATACACGCTTTCCCTTCTCTATTTTTTATTTGTATTGCCCTTCCCTCTTTGTCATAAACTTTGTTTATATCCTCCTTCCCAACTTTACCATAGTTAACTTGTTTGTCCCTCCGACCTGACATACTCCTTTATTTCTACTTCCTCCTCCACAACCTCTTTCAAAAATTTTTTTTATTTCCCCGTTGTCTGGAAAATCTTTTCTCCTTATTTTTCCGTTCCCTCCTTTTCCCTTTATCTCCTTCCGCTTCTAAAACTTTTATCTGAGCTCTTAATGCCTGCCTTCCCTCTCTCCATATCTCCTTTATCTCTTTAACATCCTCTCTACATCTCATTCATCTTTTTTAACTCCTCTCTCCACATCCTTCTTGTTTTTCTCCATTTCCTCCTTCCACATCTCTCTTCCCTTTCTTTTCTCCCTCATAATAGCCTCTACTAGCTGCCTGCAGCCTCCGTTGAATTATTTTGCTTCTCTTTCTCCACTCTCTTTCCTCTCTCTTTCCTTTTCTCCTTCCTCCTCGAACAACGTTTCTACGATCTTACGTTTTTTAGTCGCTCCCCCTGCTACAGGAACCTCCTCGTTATTTCGCTGCTCCCCAAAGCCGTTCTTCTTCTAAATTCCTCTTCCTTGCTCTCCCATTTCTCCACCTCCTTTTCACCTTCTGCCTGTTGTTGTTACCCATTCTTCTATGACAACTACCCTGTCGCACAAACTATACGCAGGTTATTGATTATCCGATAAATGTAAAATTCGGGCTATCCAGTGATTTTTATCCCTTGTGTTCCGGCCGCGACCTTACGCGTATCGGGCACAACTATTTAATCACACTATTAGCGATTCTCAACCCCTTAAAATATCCCAATCCTTAGAGACACAAGAAACACGTGTTTACTTTTCCACATAACCTTAATCTAATATATCCTCGTTTCTCTGTTATTTTTTTCTCTTGTCTGTTCTTTGTCTATCTTTCCATGCCATGCCCATTAGCAAGTGGTGGTCACTCCTTATTTCAGCCTCCTTACTTTTAAGTTATTAACCTTGATCCATTTATTTTTGCTGATTAGGTGATAATCTGTAACTGATCTCTTGTTTCTGTGTGATCCACGGTACAAACAGCGAGCAGTGATTGAGTTCTTGACTGCAGAGAAAGATACTGTGGGAAATATCCATAAACGTTTGTGAAGTGAATGGAGAGTTAAGACGTCAGAAAGTCCAACAACTCAACTCCAAGATCTGCCACGTTCCGGAAGTTCTGGACTCCAGACATGGCGAGACGCGTGGATGTCATTATTCGTACGGGCCGCCGCATCACAGTGCAACAATTAGCGTCACAGCTGTCAATCAGCAGTGAAAGTGTGTGTACAATGATCAAGACTTTCGGATATTCAAAAGTTTGCCACAAAATGGGTCCCAAAAATTCTCACAGCAGAACACAGGATGCAAAGAACAACCATGTCATCTGATTTGTTGGCGAGATTTGATGCTGAGTGGGAAGCGTTTCTGTCCCGGATTGTGACGGGTGATGAAACCTGTGTGCACCACTTTGAGCCGGAAACCAAAAGACAGTCAATGGAATGACACCATCCTCAGTCACCAAGAACGAAAAAGTTCAAGTCCCTCTGCTGGAAAAATCATGGTTACTGTTTTTTGGGACAGTGAAGGGACCATTCTTGTTGATGTGATGCCAAGAGGGACAACCATTAATTTATTTATTTATTTATTTTATTTAACGGAAATCACCTTTTTACATAACTTAAATAAAATAATAGCAATACAAACAAAACACAATTCATTAATTTAACTAAATAAAATAAAGTAATCTTAAATTTTAAATATATACTACAAATTAACATAAAAACTATAAACTATAAAACAAAATATTAAACAAAAAACAATCCTATATTAAGTAAATCACAAAATAACCTAAAATAATATAATAATTAAGTAATACCAAACACAAACTATACGAACTGAGTACAATACATTAATATGAAAAAATATCAAATTATCCTAATATATACAAAGAAACAAAAAAAATAAAATTATATATTATACTGATATAAATTAAAATAGGTTCAAAATGTAATATAATAAACTACAGGTAATTTTAAAATTAGGTATTATTAAAACATAGAGATAAATCAATTCTATTCAAACTACGTTTAAATCTTATGAAGGAAGAATCGAATATGTTGAAATATGGATTAGAATTTAAAGTGTTACAATATTTCATTATCCTTCTTAATGGGTTATGCGATCCATAATTGGTTGTATGAAATGATAAACGAAACAATGAAACACAACGAGTATATTTAGCACAATTAAAATTAAAAGATTAAAGCAAAATACCGCTATCAACGAAGCCGTTTATTATTTTAAATCCGAAGCATATATCGAACATAACCCTTCTATAACGTAAGGTTTTTAGGCCTAACGTTGTCAGCATATAGGAATGACTGAAGTCTCTAGAAATTATACCAAGCTTTAGAGACATCATTCTTAAAAACTTTCCTTGAACCATCTAAATTATATTAATACTATTGACATAAAAAGGATTCCAAATTACTGAACCATATTCAAGCTGCGATCTTACTAATGATACATATAACAATTTGACTGTTTCAATTCTGAAATTAGATGAAAATCTAGAAATTGCTCCAAGTATTTTGAAGGCTCTATTCCTCAGTATATTAATATGAGACGAAAAAGTTAATCGAGTGTCGAATAAAATACCTAAATCTTTAACTTCATCAACAAATCGTAGGACATCATTATATATAACATAGTTAAACCTTATCAATTTACAACGAGTAAACGAAATTACAAGACATTTTTTAATATTCAAGTCAAGTTTATTGGAATTACACCAAGTAACAATATTGTTTAAATCACTTTGGAGTCTGTCACGGTCTTCTGCACTTTGTATTATAGAAAAAAATTTTAAATCATCGGCAAACATTAAAAATTTAGAATTCTTGATACATTGCCCAATATCATTAATAAAAAGTAAGAAAAGAATTGGCCCACAATGGGAACCTTGAGGTACACCAGATGTAATATTTATTGCTGTTGATACATAATTATCAATTTTTACAAACTGTCGACGAGAAGACAAAAAACTCTTAAACCATTTGATAACTATGTCGCCAAATCCAAGCAATGATAATTTATTTAATAAGATATTATGGTTGACGCGATCAAACGCTTTAGAAAGATCGGTATAAATAGCATCCACCTGATATCCATTCTCTAAGGCGTTTAATAAAAAGCATTGATAATTTAGTAGATTTGTAATTGTAGATTTACCCTGCAGGAAACCATGTTGTTCATCACAGATTACACGCTTATATACCCACATCACTTGTTTGGATACCAACTCGTCCAGAATTTTTGGAATAACAGATTGTATAGTAATGCCTCTATAATTTGTTACATTTGATCTATCACCATCCTTAAACAGCGGATTTATGAAAGAATCTTTCCATAAATCGGGAACTACACCACTAATTAGTGACCGACTAAAAAGAATTTGAATTGGCGAGGTTAGCGCGCAAACACACCTTTTTAGAAGATACGGTGGTAAACCATCAGGTCCAGTAGTACAAGTATCCGGTAGGTTATTTAAACAATTAAAAATATCAGTTGTATTAACAACAAGGGAATCAATGCAGATAGAATCATTGCATACATTTGTAACGGAATGTACATCATCATTGCTGTAGACCGTAGAAAAATATTTAGCAAATAAGTTTACACAATCATTGCCATTATCACAGGTATTATTTTCGTAAAACATATGCTTAGGAAGACCATGCAGGTTAGTGCATTCATTGACATAATTCCAAAAATATTTAGGATTATAGATAAGACATTCTTCAGTATGTTTAATATATTGCTCATAAAGTGACTGACTTAAGTTAACACAAAGAGATCTGAGCATTTTAAACTCTTCATAATCACATAATCTGCCATTAGCCTTAAAAGCCGCATGTGCCTTCTTTTTCCTAAAGATAGTTGAATCAGCTCCGCATTAAACCACCTTGGGAAAGTAGAAGATTTTTTCCGTTTCGTAGGAACATACAAACTTAATCCTGCATTAATAATTTCGTAAAATTTTTCCAAAGAAATATTTATATTAGGATGATACAAAATAGATTTCCAATCCACCGATGCTAAAAAATTATTTAGTGAAATATAGTCTGCAGATTTAAAGTCGTAATAAAATAAGTCACTCTGAATATATTCAACGTTACCAGAAAACTTTATACTAAGTGAATAAGGTATATGATGATAACTGTAATTAAATAATCCATCCAAACACTTAGAAATATTTAATTCCTTAATGTTAGATAATACTAAATCTAAAAATACGTTGCGTGAATTAGGAATAGTATTCTTTTGACTTAAATTATTTTATCTACGATCGTGCAGGAAGTAGACGCTTTTTGCATCATTTTTCATTGTAAAAGTGGCTTTTTAAAGCACTAGTGCTTTTTTACATTTTTATTGCACGGTAATGTCAAACTGTTTTTATTGCACAGAAATGTCAAATTTGACAGATGAATATATTATAGCACAAATTTTAGACGAAAAACTTAATTTTTTATTAATTGATACAAATAACTAATAAACTATAAATAAAATATATAATACAAACGAAATGGCAGATTTGAGTACTCTGAAGATTTCATTTAATGCAAGTCGAAGCGGTTACAATAAAGCGAACATTTTTTCCATAAATAATAATGGCGGCCGACATTTGTGTAACTTGTTTACTGGTTGCTAAGTAACGCTTTCATTAGTACACTACGGGTAAAATATGTTTTCATTAATTGAATTATTGAAATGACATTAAAATATTACTCATAAGAATATATTCTTTGAAATCCTTTACGATCGAAGATAAAATTTTGTAAGGCACTCGTGCAAAAAGTTTCTTTATTGCACTCCTGGCTTTAAAAAACTCGCTCGTTCCTCGCTCGTGTTTTTAAACGCCAGTTCGTGCAATAAAGCATCACTTTTTACACTTGTACCTTAAATAACTAAAATGCTAAGCAGTCACGTAAACATTGCTCACAGTTAGAAATATGAATATCTCCATCCACTAGATCCAAAATTGAGCTACGTAAATTATAGTCGCCACAGAATATATATTCTAAACTAAGATTTTCCATACAAATTTGATCTAGTGACATGGTATGATGTTCATAAAATGAAACATTAGAACTGGGTGGTATATATGTTGCGCCAATTACAAACTTATTGCATATTTTAACAAATAAATGTTCTACAGTATTATAAAGAGGTTTCAACAAAACACTATTAAGGGCTGAATTAACCGCAATAAGAACTCCTCCACCTCTAGACTTATTACTTGTTAAAGGAGATCTGTCAACTCGGAATATATTAAAATTTTTAAGTTTTAACTCAACATCTTCAATATAATTGTCAATGTAGGTTTTAGATTAAATTAAAATTCACTTGGCTTGTTTCACAAATTAATAATTTATTCAACTAGTTTCGGCTCAAGGCCATTATCAAGAATGTACATCATTCTTGATAATGGCCTTGAGCCGAAACTAGTTGAATAAATTATTAATTTGTGAAACAAGCCAAGTGAATTTTAATTTAATCTAAAACCTACATTAATACAATGTTTCACCAAGTGATTAATGAGAAACAAGTATATGATAATTGTCAAGCCAAGTTTCAATAATTATAATTACATCAAATACTGAACAATTTACCAAATTATGCAAATTATTAAGTTTAGACTTAAGACCGCCTACATTATGAAAATATATGTTTAGTTTTTTTGTAATTCCGAAGCATACGCAAGACACAAGTCTCAGAACCCGAGAACATCTCACCAAATTGGGTTGGATAACATTGCTCCATCCACTATATAGCCCAGTCAGACTTCCATCTCTTCGGACCTCTTAAAGACGGTTTGCGTGGAAGATACTTTGATGATGATGAGAGCGTAAATCAAGCGCGAAAACATGGCTTCGCGCACAAGACAAGAGTTGGCACCGGCAGGAAATACTGGCACTTGTTTCACGCTGGCGTAAGGCCGTACAAGTTGATGAAAACTATGTTGAAAAATAGTACGTGTAAAAAAATATGTAGCTATATTGTAACCAAAATTGAACACTTTTAAATAAATAGCTTCTAAAAAAAGTATGGGGCATTACTTATTGAATCCTCGTATATCTGAATTATTCTTGCTTCAATATTATTCATGTTATACAAACCAAGTTAAAAAGTTTTTTATTTTTGAAGAATAATGTACAACGAAGTAGAAGCCTCCACCATTAACAGTTTGTCCAATATTATTTCTAGTACCTTCTCATTCCTTTCCCAACGTGTCTTCTAAACCGCTTTTTTGGTTCCCTAATCTTCCATTTAGGTCTCCTAAGAACATTATATTTTCTGTTCCCTCATCGATTCCTTTTTGTAAGTTTTCATAAAATTTATCTCCTTTCTTTATCTATATTTCCTGGCTAATGTAATTGCCACTACTCCTCTTACTAATTAATAATACAATTTATTACTTTTGAATATGTATTAACTTTCTGTAGACAATTTTGCAATGTATGTAGTCAGAAATTTAAAAAAACTACAGAAGCAATCGAGAGTGAGAATATAAAATAATACTTGTGAAGTTAAATTTATAAATTTTCTGATGTAAATTTGTACCTAATATTAAAAAGATACGACAAATATAATATTTTTTTATTTTTATAAGTTAATCGTATTGATGTAATTAAACGGTTTTTCAACAAGGATTTTGTTTTTTAAAGAACATAAAACATAAAATTTAGAAGAAAATCAATTTTTTATCGTATTAGAAAGCGTAAGATTTTGCAATTATATATAAATGATTGGACAAATATCCATGACCACCACGCTTACAGATGTCGATCTTTTTATTAAAATTTTCAATAACGTTTTGGCAAAATGGTTTATTTCGTTAATCACGGCACAGATTATTAATGTTCTTTAATATTTATTTAAATTCATTGTTTCGATGTCTGTGGGACTTGAGGCACCATCTTGTTGAAACCACATATCAGTGATATCCATATCATCAATAATAGGACAAAATAATTGAGTTGTTAACATGTCTAGATAGCGTAATCGATTGTAATCGCATTTCCAACAGTATTTTCTCAAAAAGAACACCCAATCATGCCTTCAGACCATATAGTAACATTGAGCATGCAAATGCTTCTCAACAATCACTCTTGGATTATTAGAAGCCCAAATACAGCAATTTTGCTTGTACGTCTCTAGACAAATTGAAAATAAAGTTTTTTTTGAAAAACCCTATATAGTTATCTCATAATTTAAAAAAAAACTATAGTAAAAACAGTTTAACGTGTTTCATTTGTTCCATCCGGGGAAATTGTTTTGTTCATTTATGTTAAATCCATTTATATATAAACTTATATACACTATTTATATTTAAAACAATACGGCACTCATATAGAAATTTGTTGTTGAGTTACGTAAAGATATGAATAAAACTCGATTAATTAATTGTGAAGAAAGTGTTAGTGTTTTAATCAAGTTTGAACACGGCCCTAATATTTCTTTATTTAGACTTGAACTTATTTATTTAGTGAACACTGAATAAAACACTTACTATGTTTTTAACCACTATAATTATTAATTATAGTGGTTAAAGACATAGTAAGTGTTTTATTCAGTGTTCATTATGAATTACCACATAGTAACGGTCGCAACCATCATTATGGTATTTATTTAGTGTTTAAATTATCTTGGGCACCTATAATGTTGGTCAGTAACCCAGCAGGCTGGAAATAGATAATTCTCTCGTGATTTCCCGACTTATCCCTAGCCGTCTTTAAACGGCTTTATGTTGTTACTACAACAGATGCAGAAGATGTAGTAAAAATAAATTAATTATTTTTTTCAATTTATGACTTAAGTTATCTGTATCTCACGTTGTATAAGTCTGATCGGGTTCCACTAGATGGCGTTAGAAGGGTAAGATTTCGTACTAAAAAAACATTTCTGATAGTAATTTTGTCGAAGAAAAACACCTTTTATGTTCCATATCATGGAACATAACCATCTGTTCCTGTCCATTGCAAATAATTTTCCTGGTAAAAATTCGCTTCAAGAGAAGCTAGTGAAAATGGACCGTCTCAATGTTTTCCCTATAGAGACGAGGGCTACTATAAGAGAGTCATAATGTAATTACCTTCAAAATGGTAAGAAATCGAATAATTCTAATTATGGTAATTAAAACCGTCAATTTCATGCAAAAATAATGGATTTCTTTTTACCTACACCTTATAAAATAATACACAAAAAGGTAACATTAACGTTTTTAAAATAACCTCTTAATCCTAAAACTACATATTTAAATTTTTGATAATAATGAGTATTAAAATCCTTTAGTTTGTTGTAGAAAATTAAATAATAATTTAAAAATACGAAAACATTTCGTGAATCTACAACAATGAGTCTTAATAAGACTTACTCTTAGTAAGACTCATTGTTGTAGATTCTCGAAATGTTTTCGTATTTTTAAATTATTATTTAAATTTTTGGTTTGATTGGAAAGTATTTTTGTTCTTTTAATTAAAATAAGTAATGATCTTCTTAAAGTAAATAAATATTCTATTGTTTATATCTAATCAATTTTTGGCACTGCTACACTCGTATTTTTTTACAGGAAACTGATCCAGGTTTTATTATAAATACCTGAACAATAAATAGCTAAAAAATAACAGACTTGAAGGACATAGCTTTTACACTCACAGATTTTGGCTTTGAGATGTGACTTATTATACACTACGTTTTTCTTACAGAATATTTCTGACTTTTTCTGTTAAGTGAGTTATTCAATTTGTACAATTAATAAGAGTACACTTTATATCGTTATATTTTTCCGATAGAAGTTCAAAATAATTTTTTCCATACATATATTGATAACAGTAGAATTTGATAAAGTTCATATTTCAGCGATCTCTCGACTTAATTTATGGAAACTAAATATAAATACATGATGTATAATAACTTTTTATATAAATTTAAATGTTATTTGAAATAGCTACTACACCGTGTAGTACCAAATTTAACCGTATTAAAGAATTCACTCCTAGACATTATTGTCTGTAACAGTACTTTTCTAAGCATAAATCTATATAAGCGTCGAAAGCTATATACTGACTGACGAAAAAAATGGGTGCTGTATCTCGCTTATTTTTGATCCGAATTGAATAAATAAATTATCTAATGAAATCATTTGTAAAAGATTTCAATATGGACTGAATAGGTATTTTTGACATGATAGCTTAAAAAACGACAAGTAGTAAAAGCACAAATCTTCTTAGATAATCCAATAACTGGATCAATTTCAGTGTTAGTAACGTACTGAATATTCATATATTAAGTTTGTTTCTATTTTTTTTCTACATATATTTAATATTAATTAGTAAAACGCTAAATCTTTCTTAGCAAATTTTATTTAAATTAACAGATATGTATTTATCTTCACGTAACATATAAATAATATATATATATATATATATATATATATATATATATAATATATATATATATATATATATATATATATATATTTAATATGTTGCGTAGTTAAGTAGATAATACGTCACTCAATAAGTCCCCGGTCTGACACATATATGGAAACATTGTTGACAGACCCATGTGATTTCCGAATAGTACTAATCTTCAAACAGTACATGCCAAGATTTCATGGGATTCTGACCGTTAGTTTAGTTACAATGGTTTTATAATTTTTAAGACAATGGATAGAAATAAATTTCACTGTTTTTTGATAGGGAAAAATACTGTTGGAGCTAATCAGTGAATAAATAAGCATTTTGCGTACTCTTTACCAGAAAAATTAATTATTATTAACTGGTATACTGAATTTAACCCTGGTTGTACAAGCTCTGATGATGTTGAATGCTCTAGTCGCCCAAAATCGGCAGTTGTTCCAGAAAACATAAAAAAAGTCCAAAAAAAGAGATATAAAAGACCGTAACATAAGGTTTTGTAAGATAGCTGACACCTTGTAGATATAAAAAGCTAGTGTCTTTATAATTTTAGATGAAAATTTAGGCATAACCAAGTTGCTTTCGAAGTGGATGCCGCGTTTGCTCATACCGAATCAGAAACAACAACTCGTCGAAGATTCAGGGCGCTGTTTGAAGCTGTTCAAGCTAAATAAATAGGGTTTCTTGCATCGGTATGTGACAATAGATGAAATATGGATTCACTACTACACGCCTGAATCAAAGAGATCGTCAGTTGAGTGGACAGCAGCCGGTGGAAGTCATCCAAAGTGACCAAAAACTCAAAAGATTATGGCATCGTATTTTGGGACGCCCATGGAATTTTGTTCATGGACTATATTAAGAAAGGCAGAACTATCGATTGTGAATATTACATGCCATTATTGGATTGATTGAGTGTAGAAATTAGTTAAAAATGGCCCCACATGCAAAAGAAAAAAGTGCCGTTTCACCAGGACAATGCACCGGGTCTCAAGTCAATGAAAACTATGGTTAAATTGGTTGCATTACGCTTTGAATTGCCACCCACCCACCGTACTCTTTAGAATTGCCCCCCAGTGACTACTGGCTTTTTGCAGACATCAACAAGATGCACTAGAGAACGAAAATTGGCTCAAATGAAGAAGTGATTGCCGAAACTGAGGCTTATTTTGAGAGCAAAGACAAATCGTTTCACATAAAGGGCATCTAAAAGTTAAAGAAAGGTTGGAATGCATGTATCACTCTTGAAGAAGAGTATGTTGATGAATAAAGTAGAATTTATAAAAAATAATTGTGTTTTCTTAGTTAGACCGGAGACTTATTGAGTGATGTGTTATATTTATATCATTATAAAGCAATGCCATAAAAGGTCTTCAGTTTAGTAATGACAATCAAAGGCTCATGTTTCGTTTAAGTGGTAAAAAGTTTAATTATCTAATGCTTCAATAATTTTAATGTAAAAAAAACCTGGTAAATATAATACTATTACAAATGTAATTTATGTATAAGACTATTTCCATTACTATTGATGGAAAAAGACATGTAATTTTATTCAAAAAATAAGTCAATATGTGGTATCTAATTTTATGATAAATACTAGTTGTACATGTTTTAATGATATATTGATATACTTACTGATCAATTTTCCCCAAATAATCATCTGATATGATAATCGCATCTCTCAGCTATCTATCACCCTCAGAGTGGACACTTAATAATCACGTGTCAATGTGAGGGTGGCTACTTTCCCGCAAAATCCCCCGCATTGATAAACATCTCCCGCCCCCCATCCTCCTCCAGATGGCGTTTAAGCATTCAATTAAAATATATAATAGCCCCCGTTGCCTGTCGGCAATCTGCAAAGCCGGATTTGTCGAGAAACCCAGCTCGGATCCATCCAGCTCTCTCAATGCTCAATACGAATACATGTATGTATGTGTATATATGTATGTACATATGTGTGTGTGAGGGATCTCTTCCAATATGTGAACACGTGTGTGCGTGCGTGTATGTGTGTGTGTGTTTGCAGTTCCATTCGCAAAAGTTGATTTGATCGAATATTCCAGTCAGTGTCCTGTCTTCTAGTTATAAAGGCCACTCGTGTGTGTCTCACACGTTCTCTTCATACATTCGCAATAGATTTAGGACAAACAAAAGAACATCAAATACGCGCGCACTTTTCGGCTACCGAGGGGGGTGGTTCGATGGGTAGAGAATGGCTCGGCCTCCGGGAAGCGCAATGGCCTGTGTTTTATTAAAAGGGAAGAAGGTCGAAGAAGTTGAAACGGACGAGAGGCAAAAAAAGCAAAAAAGAAAACTGGACACCGGACGTACTTCTGCACTCGGCTGCACTCTCCTTCCTTACCGAGTGACATTTTTCAGGATTTTGAAATGATAGACGCGTCCGCCGGCTGCTGGACGCATCATTGATTTCGCACTGAAATCGCAATGAGGGCTTATTGGAATAGGAGTCGAGGATTGTAGGAGAAATCGAATCATATACACATCGAGGATGTGTCAGCTTAAAACAACAATTTTTAACAAAAAATAAATTATTAAAAAATAAGTTAATTATTATAGTTCATTTAAAACAAAAAATAAAAGTTTTCAACTAAATGCCTCGTTAATCAGTTTATTTAAATAAAAGTTCGTATTATATAATATAAACCAATGTGGGCATTAAAGTTCAATTCTAATATATTTAAAATTTATATTTCTTTATTTACCCAATTGAAATTATTTGACTACCAAACCCGGCTAATATCAATGTTGTTTGGATTCTCGCCACGGAAGAAACTCAAACATTATCAATCATAAAATCAAAAATTCCATTCAACCGATTCGGACAGCATCATCCCCCGATGACACTCAACTTTTTTATCCCCATTATCAACGATCGCGAAGATGGACGATCGGACGAGGGGGGCCAAAATCCACAATGAACGTCCCTCCCTGGCCCCTCTGCGCCCACGCAAACTAAAACGCCCGACGACCGGAACGGACATTTCAATCATTTTTTTCTTCGTCTCCTGCATGTTTTCGCCAATAATGACGTATGGTAATGGAACGAGAAATATGAGTAAGAATAAAAAATAGATAATAATAATAAAGCAATGGAAAAAAGTCAATCGATTGTAGTGCGATTAGGCGGATCGGGCCAGCATGATGGGGGAAAACTGATGTTAATTGGGATCCCTTTTTTCCAGCCACCCCGCACTTCCGGGAGCGGAAAAAAGATGTTAGTTAATAAATCAATCTGGTGTTTTATTTGGTTCGTAATGAACATAAGAAAATCGAATTATACGCGTTAAAGGGAATGATAACTTTTTCAATGCCCGGCGCATCCACCAATTTATACACAAAGCACTTTTGTTAATACCCGTTTAGATAGACCGTTATTATACACAAAATAATTAGCAAAATTGCAATAATTAATTTTATTTATCTTCATATAGTACTTATCTTGGCTTATGAATATTTTTTTTTTACATAATTTTTAATTACAAATTATAATATGCAATGCACGTCAGCTTATTATTTATAAAAAAAACTGGTATATTTTTATTAAATATAATTAATTAATTAAATATTATATTGTATAATTATACTAATTATTATAATTAGTACATATAATATTGAAACAACCACATTGTAAAGGTTTATTCACATTGAAATTAATCATCAAAATTATGACAATTTATTTAGTGTTTGTTTAAGAAATAAAAGTTGAATATGAAAAATCCTCTTTAATTAGTGGACCGTGGCCATTTCTCCATGTTTCTTATACAAGCCTATCCACCCGCGATAATATTCACCCCCAGACAAACACATAAATCAGTAGAGGCGGCTGTTTGTACAGTGTCCTCCGGATAAATGCGGAAGAGCACGTGTAAGTTTGCATAGCGGCCGTGTAAGAAACGGACAGCACATTTATAACTGATAAAGCCACCGCCACCCCTCAGAAAATTTAAGGCTGGCCGCCTGCGAGAAAAATCGCGGATATTAATTGGGGGCGGCGAGACGGCAAAAAGGGTGAAATGTGTGCGAGTGTGTTTGTGCATGTACGCGAAGAGGACGAGCGTGGCGTGTGCGGGGGTGTGGGGGCGAAGCTTAAAAATGCAAAAAAGAACGAAAGCCTTGGCTAAAGGACGGACCCGAGAGTGGAGAGTGGGGCGCTGCCCCCCTCGCATCCTTTAACTCGAGCAAATGGGACGGTCAACGTAATCTTTCAAAGCTCACTTGATTTATTAAATTTGTACACAAATTAACCGTGAAATTTATTAAGCTTGATAATTTTCTTGGCTTAAATTAACAATTCTGAAAGGTAAAGTGGGTACTTTGCATGAACAGATATTTATTTTATTTTTTTGTTATGCTAAAAATATAAAAACGCAAAAATTGCAAAAAAGCTAATTTAATTTTATAAAAATAATTTAATAATAACTGAATGTTTAGTATATTATTAAAATTATTCCCTTGCTACTTAATATTGATATCTATTTGTATTCGAGTTGGTTCATGTCAGTGCGAGCCTTAATTAACTCTTTAATTGTGATTAATTAAAACAGACGCTGTCCATGATTCATTCTTATTTCTTTCATTTAGAATGTTATCATTATTGTTTAACGGTGATTTACTGGCGTCCCATTTTCATTAACAAAAATTACTGTTTTCATAGTAGGTAAACTACGTACTAAATATGTGGAAGTAAATAATTCACAAAGTTTTGTAGTATTATTTCAACTGAATTGATAAATTCGAATAATTTATCTTAGACGATAATTGTTTGTGTACTCGCTAAACGAGGCTTGGCCAAAATTACAGTTAATTCATTTTGATTAAATCAACATCCATAGTTACACATATATTTTAGAGGGTTAATGTACATTCTGGTATGCCGCATGGTTTGCAAATTGTTTTAAATATATTACTTAACCATTTATAGTTTCAATTTAATTTATTTCTTGTACCTGTATATTTCTAAATTAAATGGTTTATAATAATAGAGAGATTGGCAAAAAGAGAAAAAATAGAAATCCTCATGATGGTTGGATATGGCGGTAAGAAACGCACACAACCAGAAATATATCTTTTATTTAACGATGCATATCTAAATTGTAATTGAATTTGTCAGTCTAAAGCATCAAAGACTGAAAACTGAATCATTTCAAAATCGCAGGAGCTGTTACAAATGAAGAGCAATCTCTTTACAACCTAAAAAGTTTTGATGCAACTGGGCCGGGCTAACAACAGGTCGTTAAATTCCGTTAATAAGATCTTAAAAAAAACAGTTTTACCTTTATTAAATGCGTCCAGTACATGAATTATTCTAAGATAATTTTGATAGACATGTAATTTTGAGAAATTATGATGGACCATTATAGAGACTTCTTTGAATTTCCAGGCAAAGCTACATTTGGTTTAATGGGCACTATCAACCGACACAATATTACTTATTCACATTAGATGAAATCCCTCCGCACCTAGTATCCGTAAAATGTCAATGTGTGGTGTGGTATTATTATTATAGGTCTATTTTTTCGTTGAAGAAACTGCAGTATATCTCGAATTACTTCAGAATAATATTATTTTAAGGCTATATTTTTGGTTTTTTTGTGGTGAATGAGCATGTTGCCACTCCATTGATTGTCATTTACTGTTAGGTGTTTCATAGCAAATTCATGTTTCGTCACCACTGAATATGCAAATCAAGAAAGGGCCTCCTTCAAGAGAATAACTTTTCAAAGCCATTTTTACTGCGTAGTTTAGTACAAATTATTACCATAAATTATGCAGTTATTCTTTAACAATTTTATGAATAACTATTCGTGAAAAATTCCAGAAATATGCTTTAATTTCATCAATTGTAACGCGCCGATCTTTCTTCACGGACTCATTAATTGAATTCACCAGCTCATCCGTAAAAACTGACGGCCATCCCGAACACTCGATATAATAGGTGTTCTCTCTTTCTAAGTTAAAATTACTTCAGCACTGAAACAAACAAATCAACCATAACATTTCCTCCATACCTCCTTCAATTAACAATGTGTATCTTCGGTCGCATATCTTTTGCTTTGAAAAAATCTAATCACAGCCCTAACTTGATAGCGAGTGTGTTCTTTATTATCTTAAACATTATAAACATTTACATAATCAGTAGTCAATACCAGCGAAACGTAACTGCACACCCAGACAGCAATCCGCATGGTGCAATTGGGTACTACATTCTGAATATCCCTCGTACCTTGATTGCTGTTACATCCCATTCTGCTTTTGGATATTCACAACTGGTATTTATTCTATATTTATTGGATTCTTTTTAGGCTCTTTTAAGTTTCCTTTGCACCCTTATATCCTTCGAATATTTGGCTAATTTGAACCTGTTTTTAAATATTCATATTTCCTTTCCGTATGCTTTTTTTGACCTTAATTCTAATAAAGATGCGATCACAAAATTTACAAATCGTATGATACAGAAACATTGTAGAATTTCAACTTACCTTATCAAGGTTACATATATTAATACATTCAAATTTTTATTGAACTGTTCTGTACAAACTTATTTGAATTTAGTCAATAGTGAACATTGATTTCAATAATACAATAGAAAATCTAAATTAAAATTAAAT